>ML780661.1:189490-202473 GCA_009831015.1 Picea engelmannii | reverse complement strand
TTTTCTGGACATCTCATCACTCGGTGCTGCCTATCGATATGTTGTTAAAATCGAGCAGAAATTTAAGCACCAGAACAAACGGGAGTTCGGGTTTGCAAATCCACAACAATCAAAGTATGACAAAGACAACCCTAACAAACAGTTTCCCGAAAACCAGTCCAAGCCACAGGAAAAGAAAGGTCACAGGAAGATTGTAAAAAGGCCTCCAGAGCCTCATTGTAACCATCTTCTTGCAAATGCGAGTAGCCGTCACATCTCTTCTCAGAGATAAGTTGCCACCATTCTAGCGAGTCTTTCACTCTGTATTTTTACAGTCTCTATACATTTATTTCATTAATAGAAATCGTGTATTACTGTATATTTGTGTTTATGGTTGCATCTCTGATACATTTCTGTTATATTATTGAATATCTGCAATAGCTCTGCGCATTTCTTTATTATATCTCCGCTCTCATTTCGTGATGAAAATAATCCGGATCAAATTAGTTGTTGTCTTTGGATAGGGGACATGTGCCTGTAAAAATTCCATTTGCATTCTTCCCTTCTTTGTGTCAAAAGCTGACAAAAGTCTGTGTTGACCAGTAGAAGTCTATTTCCAAAATTGAGTATAAGTATTGTTTTTGAGAAGTTCATTCTTTTGCTTAATTTCCTTATACTTATAAAAAAATATTTGACTCCTTTTATCCATGAATTGAGTCAGATGTTAGATTTGTGTCTGGGTTCCTTTGTGGAGCTGATGACAATGGAGATCCTATAAATAAACTGGCTAACTGTGCTAAAGAGTGTGGTCCTTCCAAGACTATTGTAGACTTCATTTCTCCCTCTTAAAGAAAACCTGTTGTAGGAATGGTTTTAGTCTTCTTCCTATATATTTGAAAATCATCTACTGAGACCTATGTGACTGAAGGAGAGTCTTTGTTGCTTGATATTTTCTCTGCTTGTTTCTAAGGTGTGATGGTCTGTCAAGTGGTCATAGACAAAAGCCGTTATTCTGCTTCTTGCAAGGTATTCTTTTCCCACTAAGCCTGGTTCGTGTATTTTTCAATCTCTGGCCTTTGTGTATGCACATAGAGAGTGGTCTTCTATTTGGTCCCCGACTCATAAATAATGCCAAAAGGGTCATATGACCAAGTAAAGCTAAGAGGAAACTTCATCTATTTTAAGAGGATGTCTGCTTCTTCACCTGCTGCTCTGCTGTTGCAAATAAATGGTCCTCTTTGAGTTTTAATTATGGACTGAGATTTCTTCTTGGCTGCTACAAAGTGGATTTCCTCTGAATTTATCATCTGTCTTATGTAATCCAATGCAAAAATCCTCATTGGGAGGTATTTAGGAAACCTGTATTGTGGCATCTCACATCCATACACCCTTATTTCTGTATAATTCTGGTATAAATACATGTCCTCTGTCTTGGCCTGGACAGTTAGATGTAAAACCTTTTGAATTTCTTCATGAACCCTAGGTTCTGTACTGTTGCTCAGTAAACAAGTAGCTGGATAAATGAACTGATCAATAAAATCTTTGAAACTGTACTCCACTGAGTTCTTTCTTACCAATGAAGTCTAAATGATGATTGACTGTGAGCTTCCTTGTTCATTTAGCTTCTGGAGTGTGAAAGGGAACCTGTTTTCTTGATAGAATATGAACATGTAAACCGAAATTTACGAATACTTGAACATTCCTTCAGTTTGAAACTTAAGAAATTGTTCATGAATGTTGTCAGCCAAGAATTGACTGAAATTGAAGTTCATAGAAACCTTTTCATCTATAAAGAAAATGGACAGAAAACCTATAATAGGTTCATCTACCCAATTCATCAGAATAATAACCTAATAGACATGAGAGGATGGAGATAATATGATTATCCATCTCTGGGAAAATAGAAGAGGGGTATGGTGGTTTTTTCTTAGGAAGTTGGGCATCTTCAGGGAGGAAAATTTCAAAAATTTGGGCTCTATGGGAAAAGCTCAATTTATGATATAATTCATTTAGGGATTTGACATAGAAAGGGGTGGTGGAGTTGTTTTGAGGGATCTGTAGCATTTGTTTAATGGTCTCGGGAGTAATTGTAAACATAATTTCACCATTGCGAGATGTAATGGCTTTTTGGATTGCAGATAACTTGCTTGGCATTTAAGGACGAATTCAGGGAAAGGGTAGGTTTGGGGAAACATGTAGAGGGGTAAATTGGATTCCCAGAGTCCAATTTCATCACTCTGGTCAAGGAAATTATCCTTCAACCAACAGTACAATTCAAATAAATCGAATTCACACTCAGGCTCTGAAACTTTATAATCTTTGTCTGCTAGAGGAATGTGGTCAAGGTCAATTGGAGGGGGAACCATTGGATTTTCAGAGGTGTCGAAAGACTTTCCTTTGTGAGCCATAATTGAAATTCTAACAATAGAATATGTTATCAATGCTGTAATTACTGGGAAAATAGCTCGCCAATTGAAGGTAAGTGATGGCGGTGGTAGTCTAACAACAAGCTTTGCTCGATCTTCACAGGTTCTCAATCAACAAATAGTGTAACGGGGGGGAAAACAAGAGTTTTTTGTATGTGCATGGATATCTGTTAGGGTGCAGGACAATTACGGGACAACTAAAGGTCATGGGGGGAGGGGTTAATTGGCTAAGATATAGGAGGTGTGGGGACAAGTGTCATGTAGGGAGAGGGGAAGTAGCAAGGGAATGGGTGTTATCGGGAGTGAGTTGAATGGGCGATATTGGGAGTGAGTTTGGTGGATTTTGGAGGGTGGGGTACGCGATATGTGGTAATTGGAGGGTGGGGTATGTGGTATGTGGTAATTGGAGGGTGCGGTGTGAAACAACGAGGGAGTGCCATGTTAGGTGGGGTCAGAGTGGGGAAAACAACTTTTCAGACCCCCCCCTCCACCGATAAAGGTAGGTAGGTCGGGGGGGGGGGATGAAAACAAATGATGTCTATCTATCGGGAAAGGGACGATGCCACCGGGGAAGAACTGCGTGGAATTTATGCGCTACAAGACAAACTGTCTTGTCAATTTTCCGACTTTGGTTAAAAAATATGCGTCATAAAGAAAAATATTTGCTTTTGAAACCTTTTCATTCTCATTTTATTTTTTTCTATACTAATCTAACTTATTTTCATCAACTTAGGGTGCATTTTAATGTGCAGACCCTGTTTAATTTTCTTTGAAGGGAAAAATGATCTAACCTATATTCTTTCCTATGCATCTAACTAATTAATCCAGCTTAAACACTTGGATTAATTTCTTCCTCTACCTAACTATTTTAGCCAAGATTAAACAATTTGGCTAAAATTATTCTCTAAACTAACAACATAAATTGAAAATTGTTTGATCATGATTAAACTATATGATTCAAACTTATGTTTCTTTTCATGGGGTTTTCTTGTTTTTCTTTTTATTTTATTTTCTCCTTTTTTCTTTTCTTTTCTATCCTCTTTTCATTTACATTATTTTTTTTCTTTTTCTTTTTCTTTTGGAAATCATTTGCAGAATGTAATATTATTTACAATATAAAATCACTGAAAGAAAAATATTCAATCACCATTTGATACTATGAACTATAAGACTCTAACAGTGGCTCCATTGGGGATGTTGCTCTCCCTGTGAGGTGCCAAGAACCAGTGACCGGTAGCCTTGAATTATAGTCTCCAGTATTTTCCGCATTTGATTTATTTCTTGTAGTTGACAACATGGTGACAAATGATCAAGAGCTTAGGGCCTTCTCTTCGGGCATCAACTTCTGATATGAGTCACCCATTCATGACAGTAAAAAAAAATGATATTTACAATGATCTTAAGTGAGAAATGCTTCTATTCCAGTGAAAAATAGTGCTTGAGCATTCTGCCATTGACAGGTCCACCTAGTAGGTCTGCTCCATCCATATCCTTAAGCAAGAAAGCATCATTTCCTCTGTAAGCATGGATTATGTAAGGGACTTTCCATAAATTATCAAATTTTCCATGCTTACCTTTCTCTTATTTCCTTGAATCCCATTTCAACACCTTGTCTCCTATCTGGAAATCACCAACCTTGGTTATTTTATCATGGATCTTCTTAATGTTCTCATAGATCACTTGAGTTTTATTGTAAATTTCTTCTCTGGATTGCTGCAGCTGTATGGTTTGATTTATTCTCCTTTGGATTCCATTAGGTTTTACTTGTACTTCCTGCAACATTTTCATAACATGGACACCTAAAGAAATGGGAAAAACAACATCCATTCCATAAACCAATTGGTATGGGGACATGCCAATTGATCTCTTAGTAGTAAGTCTGTCAGCCCATAATGCATTGACCAACTTGTTGTACCATGACTTCTTGCTATCTTGCAACAACTTTTTGATGATATTAACCGGACTTTTGTTGGAAGACTCTGCTAATCCATTCCCTTGAGGGCAATAGGTAGTAGAGTGTCCTAAAGTAATTCGATATTTGTTGCAAAAATCCACCATCTTCTTTGATTTGAATGTTGTTTCATTATCAGTGATGATCTTCTTGGGACGTCCAAATCTTGAAAGAATATTAGTTTCTAAAAAATTAATAATCACAACATTAGTAGCTTGCCTTGTGGGTACAACTTCAATCCATTTGGTAAAATAGTCAGTAGCTGTAAGGATCTATTTGTGTTGGCCTGAAGATGGTGGATGAATTTATCCAATGAAATCCAAACCCCACTATTGAAAAGGAGTTTCAACTGATATCGGTTTCAAGGGTAAAGGCAACAATTTCCTTTTTCCTTCAAAAATTTGACAGTTATGACATGAGGTAACTTTTTTATGAACATCTGCAAATAAGGTTGGCCAGTAAAAACCAGCTCTTAGGATTTTGTTGGCAGTGGTCTTCTAGTTCAAGTGTCCACCACAATCTCCTTCATGAAATTCCTACATAACTCTATCTGCCTCATCTTTCAGTAAACATTTTAGTAAAATTCCTCCAACATCCTTCCAATATAAATTGCCATCTAAAATACAAAATTTCATAGCTTTGAGTTTAGGAAACCTAGCTTTAGTCTTGGTCAAACCATGAGGAGCTTGTAAATGATGTAAGACAAAAATCAGGTCTGCGTACTAGGAAGAGGTTGCAAAAGCCTCTGTTACTTGTGGAGTCACCTTCTCTTCTTGTTCATCCAGTGTAGCTAGAAAATTTATATCCAAAGCATAAAAATTAGATTCAACCATTAATTTAGCTAATCCCTCACCTTTAATGAGTTTGGTAGGTTTGATTTCAATATCATATTCAAGGATAATAGCAATCCATTTACCTCTTTTCCCATCAAGACTATTTTGGGTCAGAATGTATTTAACCACAGAGTTTGGAATATAAGCAATTATATGTGAATGAGGAATGTAGAGTCTAAAATATTTGATTTCTTTTACCAAAGCGAATGCTTGCTTTTCCATGATATTGTATTTCAGTGCAACATCCATTAAGGATTTACTAAAGAAATCAATAGGTTGTTCACGACCTTCATTATTTTTCTGCAAGAGCACTACTGCAATAGTATGTTCGGAGGCAAATGAGAAAATGAGGAAATCTTTCATGAAATCAGGGCTTATTAGCACAGGGGCTCATGTTAAGGCTTGTTTTACTTGATGAAATGAATGTTTTGCCTATGTAGTCCATTTTATTTTAGTGTCTTTCTTCAACATGTTTGTTATATTTCTTAGAAGTTCTGCCAGATTGAGGATAAATCTCCTTAGAAAATTTATTTTTCCAATGAAAGGTTGGAGTTCTTTTATATTCCTAGGAGGACCTATCTTTAGAATAGCTTCAATTCTGCTAGGATCAATTTTGATTCCATTCTTTGAGATGATATGTCCTAGTAGTTTKCCTTCTTCTAAGCCAAATAATGTTTTCTTTGGGTTGAGGGAAATTCCAAATTTCCTGCATTTTTCAAAGACTCTTCTCAGGTGGAGCAAATGTTCTTCATCTGTTTTTGAAAAAACAATGATATCATCAAGATATATAACTATGAACCTACCTAGTTCATCCACAAAATCAATATCCATTGCTCTTTGAAATGTAGCTCCAACATTGATTAAGCCAAAAGACATTTTCACATACCTGAAAGTACCCCAAGGTGTAATAAATGTTGTTTTTTCTTGGTCTTCAGGATGGACTAAAACTTGATTGTAACCAAAACAACCATCTAATAGGGAAATTCTACTGGACCCAACCACCTTCTGCAAAATGTGATCCAATTTAGGCAAAGGGTAGTTATCATTGAGAGAGACTTTACTAAGATTTCTGAAATCAATGCAAAGTCTAATTTCTCCACTCCTTTTTCTAGTTGGAACTAAATTTGATACCCACTTAGAAAATATTAATGGGATAATGATCTTAGCATCATACATATTTTTGACCTCTTTTTCAATCAGAGGCATCAACCTTGGGTTAATCCTCCTAAGTTTCTGTTTAAAAGGTTTTTGGTCTTCTTTTATAGGAATTTTATGCTGTATAATGCTGGTGTCATAAGATTTCAAATCTTCACAACTCCATGCAAATACATCTATGAATTCTTTGAATAAGTTTATGTATTTCTGCTTTTCAATAGGGGATAAAGATTTAGATAGTTTAATCATTTTTGGCTTTCGTTCAGTTCCTATGTTGTAGTCTTCAACTTACACTCCAGTAGGTTCAATTTTAGGCTTTTTGGCTACATCATTAAAATAAAAAAAGTCCTATAAGGGGGCTAACCCTCTAGTAAAAACATTATCTTTCAATTGCAATATGTCTAATCCTTCTTGATTTTGATCTATTTCTTTTGATTCTACCTCATCCACACTTTCACCTTCATCATCAAAATCTAGATATATATTTCCACACTCAAATTCATTCTTTGATTGTAAATTTTTTTCAATTTGTTCATCATTTCTGAAGACTTGCCAATATCTGATGTTATCCGGGACAATTGGTCTGTTCTTTACTTCAACTGTGTATTGGTGATTAGGATGGAAGGGTATTTTGCAGGTACTTTCCAAGGTAGCAAGACCATCGACTAGAATGTTCTGGTCTCTGGGAATGGCTGATAAGTCATACTCATTAAACTATTCTAGAAAATCTAGGACAATATTCTTGTAATCTCTCAATATTGGGTGTTTAGTAGAGTATTCACCTTTGATTTGTTTTATTATCAGTTCAGAGTCACCACAAATTGAAATTCTCTTGGCACCAACTTTCTTTAAAATTTGTAACCCTAGGATTAAGGCTTCATATTCAACTATATTGTTGGTACATTGGAAGTTTATCTTATAGGAATGTCCTTTTGAGTGGTTGGTTTGTGAATTTAAGACCCATACACCTGCTCTCGACCCTTCCTTACTAACAACCCCATCAAAATCTAAGTTCCACAGAGGTTCATTTTGTTTATCAGGTTCCACCATAACTGTTTTGTCTTCTTCAATTTTATAAACATCGTTTTCTAAATTGACAATTTGTTTTCCTATGTCTCCATCGTTGTACAAAATAAAAGAATCAAGGTCTGAATGAACATAATATAAGGGTTAATTGTGTTGTTTATCCTAACTACTGACCATGTATTTCATCAATGTTTCCCTACATAATCTCGTATGTTGACCAAACAATGGAATGGTAGCATAAGTCATGTCTAGTTGAAGGGTTCCTTGTAACTTAGCTCCCCATGAGCAAGACAACAACATGCCATAACTAGGAGGTATATCAACAACAAATATGTCCATTACCAAGATCTTGGCTTGCATTTGTGATAAAGTAATACACAAATCTTTAATGAGACATATGCATTTTACTTTACTTGAATCAAAAGAATACAAATCTTTGTATGGTCTAGTGATATCAAGTCCTAATTTTTCCATAACAACCTTAGGCATAAGGTTGTGGGAAGCACCAGAGTCAAGCATTGCATTATGCAGAGTTTTGTCATGAATGTTTAAATTGATGTAGAATGGGGGTACAGTTCCATTTTCGTATTTTCCATAAACTTCGGGACCAAATAATAGTTCTGGTTGATCATCAGTAACATTTACCATGTCTGTACCTTCCTCTATGTTCAGAGCTTTTATCACTTGTGATCTATATGCATTCTTATTCATGGTATCTATTAGAGGAATGGGTATCTTGAGTTTTGCTAATTCATTTTCTATGTTGAATGATGTTTGAGTTTTATTTGGGTTAGGGACATCTCGTTTCTCAACAACGTCCTTTTGTGAAATATCTTTGGGTTGGCTGGTAGAGGGAATATCGGTTTGAGTTGTTTTTGAGACAATATCAGATGATTTTTTGGTTGGAACTTCTATGTTCTTTTTAGGAGTAATGTCAGGAATTTTCTTAGCAGACGTGTCAACTGTCTTTTTAGTGGAATTATCAGGAGTTTTCTTGGTAGGATTATCAATTGATTTCTTACTCCTTAGATTATACTGCCTATGAACCTCCATAATTGCGTTTTCAAAACCTTGTTTATAATATTCTGATTCCTCATGATCAACTTTAGTTTGTGAAAGAAAGAAAATATATTGTTCTTCTTGAGTGAGAAATATAGAATCATTATCATTTATTCCCATCAAATTGATCTGAACATCATCAAGGTCTTCAACTTTTTCTTCCCCTTCATCAACATAATTTTCTTGAAACGAAGGCTTGATCTGTTGATCTGGACCTCTTTGTTCTCTTTGTCTAATTTGGGATTGGTTTCTCCTAAAATTAGGATTTTTGATTTGGGGGCCAGGTGATTTTCTCTAGGAGGAGTCCTATCAACAATGTCTAACATGTCCATCATCCTTTCCATGGTTCTAACTAAAGAGCCTATTTTTTCATCAACAGAAGAGGTAGATGGTTCTTCTTTTATAGTTACTCTCCTCTCTATTCTAAGTCTAGATCTCTTAGCTAACAAATTGGCCTCTACACTCACAACATTCCTCTGCATCTCTTCCAAGGTTACAGGGTTTATTTCTCTCAATTGATAAGACATGTCATCATCAAAACCATAAGGGAATTTAATCAAAGCTAAACGTTGAGGGGGTTTAATGTTTTTTGGAATTGCATTGTCAATATTGTTAAATCTAGTGCAATAATCCTGCACACTCTCCCTAGAGGATATTTTAATACTTTCATATTCAGATAAAATCTAAAGTGGATTTTTCTTAACTTCCCATCTATTAAGGAATGATTGGTGGAACGAAGTAATGTCATTTAGACTAGCAGATGGTAAGGCTTTGAACCATTTCATGACTTCTCCATTTAAGCTTTGGGAAAACAATCTCATTTTGACATATTCCTCATCTACTTCTTATAGGTCAAAAAATTCATTAATCTTATCAACATGTTGTTGTGCAGTTATAGTTCTAGTGCCATCAAATTGAGGAATCCTAGTTTGATAGTCTTGGGGAATATTATGTAAATGAACAAGCAAAACGAGGAGAGCATATCTTGCTGCCATGATTGGTATATGAGGATGGGTAGCAGATGAAGGTGTAGATGTGGGAACTCCTATAATGGGCTGGATCAATGTCTATGAAGTTATTGGAGAAGTAGTGGAAGATATAGAAGAAGGAGGACCGATAGATGTAGAATGAATCAATTGAGAATTAATAGATGATGCGAAAATGGTCAGGGCAGAAAGTTCAATAGCTTGTTGAATATAGGCTTCATGTAAAGGTTAATCGAAGTCTGATGCTAGATTTGTAACTTGTCAAAATTTTCGAGGATTTGTTGATCAAGATTTGATTCGAGAGATTATCTTTCAGATGTATCAGGTTGTAGAATAACTTGATTTAACACTGTTTCATCCAAGAAACTCTCAGATTTGGTTATGAATAGACTATGCTCAAATGGTAGATAAAACTGAATATCCTAGATTGTGACAAATTTCTTTGGGAGAGAGGTTTCCCTAGGTGGGGGACTACTGCTCCCTTGACTTTCTGCTAAACTTCTTTTCCTAATCAATTTTTAAGGGTCATCTACAACTTTTACAGGTTTTGGATCGGGATGAGATCTGGTGTGAATTTTTTTTGGAGCCACAACTAAAAATTTAAACACACTACTTAATTATTTACAAAGTTTACAACCTCTAGACATTTATTTCTAAATATTTGAATCCTTGATTTTCCAGAAATAAAGTTTTCTTACTAGGGAAAAGAATTTGTAGAAGTTGAAAATTTTTTCTTCCCCAGTATGGTCGATTTTATGGCTCTATAATTTCTAGAGGTTGTAGAAGAAAGGACAGAGGTAACCGCAAAACCGCTTTGGAAGCCGGGATCTAGCCTTGCCAGCTTCAGAGAGAGATCTCTTTGTAAGATTTAGATTTGTTTAGATTAAAATATTAGGCTAGTTATGATAGTTCAAGATTTGTTTGTTTGATTTGAATTGTTTGGTTGATTAAATGCTTAAATTACCATTGGGCTATGCGGTCTGTCTCTTAAAATACAGATCGGTTTCAACTTTTTATAAAGTTTCTTCACAGGGAAAGGTAGTTAAATGGTTTGGATCTTGTAAATTTGGATGAATTGAATAAGAAGAAATGAAAGGAATTCCATCAAGTAAAAGAGCATTTAAGAATTCGTTTTACTTAATTTAAGTTGAAAACATAGAAATTATTCAAAGCCAGAAACATAGTATATTAAAATAAGAATGATAACAGAGAAAGGAAAACATAAACATAGATAGATGCACTTCACCAACAGTTTGACACAAGAATAATGTGAAAGAGCCCTTTTTTGTTCATGTAATGACTTTACTTCTTCCTATAACTTTTTGATTTCTACTCCTTGTATGGACATGTGCTCCATAGATTTCACCAATTTATCTGAGGCATCTGAAGTTTGTGCTGGGTTGATGTTGATCTGGAAACTTATGTTGTTCTTATCCCTATCAGGGGCACTGCATCTAGTGGAATTATGTCCAACTGTACATTCTTCTCTTTTTCCTTGATCAACTTATCCATCTCTACTTCCGTTTCCCCAATCTGTGCATTTTTCTCCATAATTAATTTGAGCATTTCTTCTTTTTGGCTCTCTATCTCAGCCACCTCTTTAGTCTGTGAATCCTCTGTTGCTGGTAGTTTCAACTGTTTCTCTGAGTGATTCTATGTCAACATTCTTCTTCTTAATCAACTCTTCTGTTGCTTTGACATTAGCTGGGTCATATCCAATCTTGAGTACTAATTCCTATAATGATTTTATATTACTATCCTTGGCCAGATAAGAGATCTTTTCAATCTTCAATTGAGACTGGATATTAGTCAGTGATACCTGTAATTTGGAAGTTGTCATTGAAGTGTTTGTAAGGGTTGAAAAAATAATCTCCCCTGTCTATCTGTGTATATCCATCTGATCAATAGGATGGACATCCTTTATATCAAATTAAAATGAAGTCTTCTTGTAATCAACTACTGTCTTTGTATAGGGGACCTATGCTTGTAAAAATTCCATTTGCATTCTTCCCTTCTCTGTGTCAAAAGCTGACAAAAGTATGTGCTGAGCAGTAGAAGTTTGTTTCCAAAATTGAGTATAAGTACTTCTTTTGAGAAGTTCATTCTTTTGCTTAATTTTCTTATACTTATAAAAAATATTTGACTCCTTTTCTCCATGAATTGATTTAGATGTTAGAGTTTTTTTATGGATTCCTTTGTGAATCTGACGAGAATGGAGATCTTGTAAATAAACTGTCTAACTATGTTGAAGAGTGTGGTCCTTCCAAGACTATTATAGACTGCATTTCTCCCTCTTTAAGAAAACATGCTGTAGGAATGGTTTTAGTCTTCTTCCTATATATTTGAAAATCATCTGTTGAGACCTATTTTTCTGAAGGAGAGTCTTCCTTCCTTGATATTTTCTCTACTTGTTTCTGAGGTGTGATGGTCTGTGAAGTGGTCATAAACAAAATCTATTCTTCTGCTTCTTGCAAGGTTTTCTCTTCCCACTCAGCCTGATTCATGTATTTTTCAATCTTTAGCCTTTGTGTATGCACATAGGGAGTGGTCTTCTATTTGGTCCTCAGCTCATAAATAATGCCAAAAGGGTCATATGACCAAGTAAATCTAAGAGGAAACTTCATCTGTTTTAAGAGGATGTCTGCTTCTTCACCTGCTGCTCTGTTGTTGCAAATAAATGGTCCTATTTGAGTTTTAATTCTGAAATGATTTTTCTTCTTGGTTGCTACAAAGTGGATTTCATCTGAATTTATCATCTGTCTTATGTACTCCAATGCAAAAATTCTCATTGGGAGGTATTTAGGCAACCTGTATGGTGGCAACTCACGTCCATACATCCTTATTTCTATATAATTCTGGTATAAATACCAGTCACCTGTCTTGGCTATCTCAGTTAAGTGTAAAACCTTCTGAATTTCTTCACCAACCCTGGGTTTTGTACTGCTGCTGAGTAAACAAGTAGCTGTATAAATGAATTGATCAATAAAATATTTGAAACTGTACTCCACTGAGTTCTTTCTCACCAATGAAGTCCAAAAGATGACTGACTATGAGCTTCCTTGTTCATTTAGTTTCTGGAGTGCGAAAGGGAACCTGTCTGCTTGATAGAATATGAACATGTAAACCAAAATTGATGAATACTTGAACATTCCTTCAGTTTGAAACTTAAGAAATTGTCCATGAATGATGTCAGCTAAGAATTGACTGAAATTGAAGTTCATAGAAACCTTTTCTTCTGTAGAGAAAATGGATAGAAAACCTAAAATAGGTTCATCTACCCATTCATCAAAATAATAACCTAATAGACATGAGAGCATGGAGATAATATGATTAGCTTTCTCTAGGAAAATAGAAGAGGGGATGGTGGTTTTTTATTAGGCAGTTGGGCATCTTCAGGGAGGAAAATTTCAAAAATTTGGGCTCTTTGGGAAAATGTCAATTTCTGATATAATTCATTTAGGGCTTCGACAAAGAAAGGGGTGGTGGAGTTGTTTTGAGGGATCTGCAACATTTGATTAATGGTCTCAGGAGTAATTGTAAACAAAATTTCACCATTGCGAGATGTAAT
>ML780661.1:155996-170889 GCA_009831015.1 Picea engelmannii | reverse complement strand
TATTCTTTATCACATCGCACAATCTTTATTTTCCTATCACACCAAATAAATATTGGTGTGTCGATATATTGCATGACCAAATTTTATCCATCATGCGAAATAAATTTTGGTGCCACGATATATCACATCCCATAATTTTACCTCGTGTGAGGTATTTATTGCACCACATAAATTTATTTATCACACCAGTTAATTTTTCACCACACAACGTATTGCATTCCATAATTTTAATCCATGCAACATCTTTATCGCACTTTATAAATTTATTTTACGCAATGTATTGCACTTAATATTTCTTTGTGCGATACATTGCATTGCAAATTGTTATCTTTTCGATTTCTTCAAGTTTTTCTTTTAAGTCCTTCTTCTTTCCATCCTTCCTTATCTTTCACACTTTCGAAAACTATCTTCTTGCAATGTATCACACTATAAAATTTTACGGTGCGATACGTTGCAACTTTCAAACTTTTCTTTATCACGATAATGCTCCTTTCTTTATTGCATCTCTTGAGACTTTATTCTTGTGTGGTGTATCGTACCAAAATTATTTACGTGTGATACACCACACTAGAACAAAAATTCTTTTTGCATGATATGCAATCCTTCGAAAAAAGATTCAATTTTTTTTTCCAAGTCTCGGGTCTACTTCCTTCATACAAAAATTGTGTAGCATGAAAAATATTTTGATGTGATACACATTGTATTGTAGAAAAAATATTTTCATTCGATACATAATTTTCTGAATTTTTTTCTAAGTAAATAATCTTTGTTCCTCCTTTGTAGTGTATCGCACCAAAGACATTTAGGTGCAATACATTGCATCACAATGAAATTATTTTTATGCGATATACAAACTTCATTTAAGTTTTAAGAAAAATTTCTAAGTTTTTAACCCGTCTTTCTGGGCGAGAACGTTGTATTGCATGAAGAATATTTTCATGCAATACACACGATATTGCAAGAAAAATATTTTTGTGTGATACACAGATGAAGTTTACGAGTATTTTTGACACTTAGTGTGTTTTTCTGAATTTTGAGCTCGCGACTGTAGTGGTTGTCGTAGAAACCATAGACTCCGTGTTTTGAGCCAAGTTCAACCACTTAGATCCAAATAAACCCATGGAAATAAATCTAATACAAAATCACAAATTTGGGCTTTTTATGCCCACTTTAACACAAGAAAACTTTGTTGTTCTGCAACATACCCATACATGCCTGGTGTTGCAACCATGGATTTGATACCAATTGTATTGTATCCATTACCATGAAAAAATGAAATACTTCGATGCCCATTACAAATAAATGTATGGAACATGATAAAAAAGACATTAATTTTAAATTTCCGAATGCATTCCATTTAAGCATACACAACAACATAAAAACACTCATCACATAGAGTAAAATGCAACAATAACGCATAGCATTAAACTGTAAATAAGAACAATGATAAAAATACTAATCTTAATGAACAATGCATGCAACTGGTTGTAGGTGATGGATGTTCCACCTAACCAGATACTATGCTTCTCTAGTTCTCTTAGCAACAGATCACCCTCAAGTTGTGGCTATGAATCCACAAGAAAGAATGGATCCTATGGCTAACTACTGTCCACTCAATAGCCCGATACCCAATAAAAACTCACAACAAGTTAATTCCTACAGTAATTCCAATCCACCAACTCTCTTTCCCCTCAACCTACACAACCCAAGGATCCCCTTCTCTCCCACATAGTCCTCAGGCTATCCCACTCCCCTCTAGGGCTCCAACACATGTTGGATAGGAAATATCCTAGTTGGCGACTTCAGAAATTCCAACTGTAACAAGAATTCCCACGGTAGTAATTTCACTTGTTCTTGGGTAGTTTCCTTGAAAAAAAATCATTCATAGGCTTAGAAAGCTAACTCTCCATGCATTTTCCAGATCCAACAAGCTATCCTCAACACCTACTATGGTTTTCTTCTCTTCCAAACACCCATAACTCTTTTTTCCTCTCCTCTCCCTAGCTATAATCATTGTCCTCTCTTTATACTTGAATTTCCTTTTCTTGTCACATGCATGCTTTGAATCTCACACTTCCCCAAAATGATTGTGCCCATCCCATGATCTAATAACTAGGTGAAATGACTCTTCCACCCTCATCTGACATGCTTGTACTTAACCCATTCTTCAATAACTAGGTGAGATGAATTTTCCCACCAAACTTTTACATGCATCCAATGATTGGTTTGATAAGTCAAAGGAGGTAAATATCAATAATCAAATAATTTAGAAAAGTGGCTTGAGTTTATTAGGCACGTGGGATCCCCCCCTTGGAACCCCTTTATCCCCCCCCCCTTCTTGTGGAAACTTATCCCCCATGACTTCATCCTTAGTCATTTGTAGGTGGTGATGTATTTTATTTTATTATTTTCAATGTACATTGTTTATATATTACATTGCTTGTACCACAACCATACATCATATTTTCAAATATACATCGCTAATCTGGGGATTAAAAACTAGGGTGTTATAACAAATGTAATGATATTTTTGATTTTTAGAAACTATTTTATAATGCCAACAACTAATTTGTCGAGTGATGTAAAAGAATCAAAGGTACTATATTAATATTGAGTTTGAGAACACCAAGGATGACATGAGTGTGCAAATTGAGAATGGTTTGGAGTCTAATACAAATGATAAGTGAGATCCTTGAGAGATATCTCAAAGATGGTGAATTTTCAAAGAGCGTGAGAATAGTTTTAGAGTGAGAAGGCCTAAAGTATATTGGGTAATAAGACTTAAAGGAGAATTCAACGTATTGATAAGATGCCGACATGGAGGATGCATCAATGATAACATCACCTTGGAGGTCACCACATGAATGCAAATGAATTCGAATGAGATAAGACAAAGTATGGGTTGTAAGAGGCATTGGGTATTGATGGACCAAAGAGAACCCAAAAAATGTAGAATGAGTGGTGAATGACATCATTGAGATGATGAGAAGGGGCATAATGCATATTGCAAGGCAATGATTGTTATCACATAAAAATGGTCCACCTAGAACAAAATTCTAGGTGTACTGAAATACTCCAACAATAGTATGGGTATCATGAATTTTACACCATATCCCCTTTAATTAACTTTGGGAACCCTTTTCGTAAAGTTAATTTCACTCACAAAGCCATAAATATCCCCTTTAATTAACTTTAGGAACTATTTCCCTAAAGTTAATCCCATTTAATTAAGTCATAAGCACTTTTTATGACTTTGCCTCCTATTTTTAATTTAGAAAAGCAAAAATATGAGAGAAATTCCATATTTTTCCTATAAAACAAGGAGAGGTCTCACCCCATTTCATTCCTCTTTTTCTCATTTTCCCTCGTTGTGGATTTTTTCCCTAGGTTTGTCCCTTTACCACTAAAACCCTATTTTCTTGAGGAGCACACTATTGCATCCATCTATAACCAGAGGAAAGATCAACTACAACCACACACTCAAGGAAATCAAAGAACCCTTTGAAGGAGAGGCCACTAGAAGATCAACACCTTCAAGAGATTTCCACCAATGATATTGTGAAGTCTACCATTTGGGTAATGGATTCATTTATTCTTTGGTCAAATAACTGTTCTTGTCTTTTAATTTTTTGTTGCATTTTACTTCCATCTATAGGAATAACATAGATTCTAGAATAAATTAGTTCATAGAAAGCTAGGGTTTTTAGTTTTCTAACTCATTTATCTGCAATCTTGTAGCAACCACAAGGTTTTCAAAGTTTCTCACTATGTTTGTACATTTTCACCAATAGAGTGGCGACTCCACTAGGGATTTGAGCCAATCTCAAGATCCTTGATTGTGGGTGTGTGGTAAATGGATTTATTTGTTTTTTATGAGTTTTTTAGGGTTTTCTGGCTTCTTGTAGCTTTATGTGTTATATTTTCAAGTGCCAGGGGATGGAAACCACAAAGGAATCCCATAGAGTCAAGCTCCCAGGTGAAAGAGACCCCCTAGAGACCATCACACTTATTGGGGTCAACAAGTGCATTGAATAATGCATCAACAAGGTCTAGTTCCTTTGTTGGGCAATGCAGGAAATATGATACCTTTCTTCATGGTCCAACACACTTTTTGATATAACTTTCTGAAGGGGTTAAAAACTTTATTTTTTCTAGTTTTTCTCACTTTTGTGTGTCTACTAGGTTTCTATTTAGGGCATGTGAATGATTAGTTAGATTTTAGTTTGTAGGTTTGGCTTAAAACCCTTAAAAATCCAAAGGATTGAGCAACAAACCCCCTTATGGTTTTACTACCTTTCCTTCAAGAGTTTTTTAGAGGGGTTGACTCTCTGTTTGTTCTCTGCAAATAGGTTGTAACTTTACATTTCAATGGTTGTTTACATCTATAGGTTTCTTTTCTTGCAATTCATTTCATTTTAATTTCAAAAATCAAAAGAAACATAAACATATAGGTTAGGGCATATAGATAGTTGCATTACAAATTTTTTAATTGTCTACTACAGTGATGGACCATTTCATTTTTGCTATTACAGAATGCTCATGTAGGTCAGGTTTGCATACACCCTCAGTGAAAAAGAAAAAGGCAACTTAGGACCCCCATTTTTTTTTTCGCTCCAATAGGGATTTTTCTCCTTAGTAAATCTGATTGCAGGTAGGATTGTTTAAGAAAGAATTTTTATGTTTGAAAATTTTGAATTTTTATGCATGTTATTTCTGTTATAATTAAATGAGAAATCAACATTTCCTACTTTAGTTAAATTACTTTCATATTTATTTATATTTTATGTCAATACCATTTCTATTTTAAGCATTCATTTTCGACATTTATTTTCAACATTTTAATTTTAATCATGTCACAAGCACACAAAATCATACCTTAAGTTATATGATTGGTTCATGATGCCAATCTTCACCTTAAAATAAACCAATTAACTTAACACACATTTAAGCCCCCTTGGGCACCAAAAAAATATTGTATTTAGGTTAGGACCTCGGGGATAGGAATCCAAATAATTCCCCTTGGCCACTTATACTTGAGACATAGAAGTTGACCTTTTAGCGAGCAAAAATCATTTCTATAGAACATGGTGCCAACCCGTTTGGTAACATCTATTCTGTTTCAAGGTGCATAATCCTAAGGTCTGGACTGGAGGTGTGATTGAGACTCCTTGTGTTGGAGTTACTTCACACACACCTAGGATTTCTTTTTACGAAGGTTTTTCCTTGTTTCTTAGTCATAATTAGTCATTATCCAATCTCCTATATTTTAGGGGAGAATATTCCACCTGAAGAATATTATCTTTCAATTGACACTTCAGTTTGACTAGTTGAGTTGAGTCTAGATGCTGCATTGGTTTTGTCACCATGCAACATTGGGAACATCACCATGCTAATGCACACTTTCCTTGGGAACATCGCCATACTAGTGCATTACCCTTGATTCCCTGATCTACTCCTCACTACACTCTGTTCAGTCAATTAACTGAATATCGTTTGACTAGTTAACTCAACTAGGTGGCAGTTCACTCTCGTAACTGCCTGAGAGACTAGACTAGGTGGCAGTTCACTCCTGTTACTGCTGGTGTATGTCCATATCACTCTATACCACCACTATGGCACATTGGTTCTCCTTCAGTGCACATTCATTGAGTTATATGGAGTATATCATGTGTAAATTATTCATTATTCACAACGGTTAATGGAAATTCTTCCATTCTTTCTCTCCTTCTTGTTCTTTCTCAATTTCTCTCTACAAATGTGTATAGTATTTTCTAGCTAGATTTATTCTTTCCAGGTTCAACACATTTACATGGTATCAGAGCTGATAGACTGCTAAGCAAAATCTACACCAATTTTTTTGCAGTTACAAATGATTGAAGACAACGAAAATATGGATTTCCAAAAATAACTCATTCTTAAACCTTACAACTACTTTGCATGGAAGGAGAGAATAATGATTCATTTTTGAACCAGAGGATTGTACAAGTTAACCTTGAATACAGACACAAAACCGACATTATCCATAGAAAAATCCAAGTATTTAAATCACATGGATGAAGCACTCGGAAAAATTTGTAGTCTTATTTCTCCTGATCTCCTTTTTCACGTATCTTCCTATAAGACTCCTAATGAAGCTTGGACCACCTTGGAAGGGCTATTTTACAAACATGATGAGATGAAAGGACACATGATGGAGGTGGATATTTTCACATTGTATCCAAAATGCTTCGATAATATCCAAGATTTATTTACAAAATTCAAGGATTTACTATCGCAGCTCAAAGCTTACGGGGTTGACAAATCTATGGAGGAGAAACAATGGTTCTTGTCATTCTCTCCAAACTTGGTCCTGAATTCTCTGTGTTCGTATCAACATTCCATTCTTTCAGATTCACCTTGAAGATGCCTTCTCTTGAGGATTTTATCAAATCCATGACACAAGAGCAAACCAAGCTCATCAACATGGGAAAAATCAAAGGCCAAAAGGTGCATGCACTTACTATGCAAGATGACAACCATCAACATCAGAAATATAAAGATAAAGACAAAAGGAAATCTCATGCACATCCGAAGAAAGAAGGGTAGTCAAAGCCCTTCACCGATGCCTCCGGATCAAGAGATGGAAACGGAAGAAAAGAGGAGAAATGAACGTACTGTCACAAATGATTCCATCCAGAATCCACATGCATGAAAAAGAAAATATATCTAATGTCTCAAATAATTCAGCAAAACAACCTTGGAGATTGCATCCTTGAGGGTGCCAAGAAGAAGAATCCAAAAGATTTGAATCCCAAGAAAGGAAATTCTAGCCATTCCTTGGTTGCCATCAATTCCTCTCTCGATGTTTGGATTGTGGATTTAGGAGAATCACATCACATGGATGCCTCAGAAGCAGTCTATTATTCATTGGATGCATGCAAAGGTCCTCCTATTCTTATGGGGAAAACTCTTCTATCAAAGTCACCGACAAAGGAAGGATTGAACTCACCAACGGAAGCTTCAAGAATGTGTTGCACATTCCCAAACTTTCCATCAACCTTCTCTCAGTGTATTAGATGACAAATTCCAACACCAGAAAGAAAGTCATATTCACAACAAATGTCGTGGAAATCTATGACATGCAAACCAACTCCAAGGTTTCTACCAGTGAGGTAAATCATCAGTCTAGATTGTATACATTTTCTAAATTCATTGAACCTGATTTTGCTTTACTACTTACTCATGCTGATGAAACTACTAGGATATGGCATGAAAGGTTTGGACATTTGAATTTTAGACACATGCAACAAATTAGCAAGAAAATATTGGTTGATGGTCTACTAGACATCCATTTCTCCAAGGGAGTGTGTGAGGGATGTGTTCTCAGAAAACACCCTCAAGAGAATTTTGACAAAGGAAAATCTCAGAGAGCTTCTGCTTCCATGCCTTTAGATCTAATCCATAGTGACCTTATGAGTCCTTTTCCGCATCCGTCGATCAACAAAGTGAGGTTTGTTCTCATTTTTGTTGATGATTTCTCACGTTTTACATGGATTTACTTTCTTAGGCAAAAATCTGAGGTCTTTCAACACCTCAAATATTTCAAAGCCCTGGTTGAGACATAGCCCGAAAAGAATATCAAAGTCCTCCACACTGATAATGAGGGAGAGTATGTCAATTATGAGATCCATGATCTTTTCCATGGGGTAGGGATTCAGTTGAAACACACAGTTCCCTATACTCCACATCAAAACAGATTTGCTGAGAGGAAAAATAGATCTCTAAAGGAGATGACATCTTGCATGCTGCATGGAAAGTCACTACCACAGAGACTATGGGCCAAACCACTTAATTATGTAACATACATCCAAAATAGATCTCCCCATAGATTTGTCAAGGATAAGACCCCCTACGAGGCTTGGAGTGGCCTCAAACCACAAGTGACCCACTTTCACATTTTTGATTCACGTGCATGTGCCCAGATTCCCTATGAAAAGAGGAAGGCATTCAATCCACAGAGAAATGAGTGTATTTTTGTTGGATACCCCAATGATGTGAAGGGATATAGGCTTATTGATCTTTTCTTGGACCAGATCATCATTGAGTGCAGTGTCCAATTCGAGGAAAGTGTCTCGCATGCACCTCAACAACCACATGCAGAAACCTTCATTCTTTCGCCTACCCGAGATGATGAACATGCACATGCCGACTTGTCTTCATATGAGAGTTTTGATTCAAAGGACTCAGATGATTCAGATTTAGAGTCAGTATATTCAGATGTAGAGTCATAACATTTAGATGCAGTTGTAAAGCCAGAGTAGAGGCCCAAGTGGGCACACAATACTCTTCAGGATGCAGGGGATCTCATTGGTGATCCAACCGATATTAGGAGGACTCGATCTGATTTCGAGGAGCCTCATGTTGCACTCACTACCACTGAACCATTACCCTCCAGGCATCTTTTCTTGGTTCAGTCTTCATATCCACAGTCTTATGGCGAGGCTGTAGGAAATCCCTTTTGGGAATCCACCATGCAGGAGCAGTACAACTCCCTCCTCGAGAACTAGACTTGGGATATGGTTCCCCTTCCTTCTGGGAGGAAACTTGTTAGATGCAAATGGGTCTATAGGACCTATAGCACAACGGATGTATAGATTAGCAGATACAAATCCATGCTTGTTGCAAAAGGCTTTTAGAAGGTAAATGGTATTGACTATGATGAGACCTTCACTCTAGTAGCGAAGATGGATTCCATACAATTGGTACTTGCCATTGCAGCAACCAAGGGATGGGAATTCCATTAGATGGACGTGAAGAATTCATTTCTTCACGATGATCTCTTTGAGGAGATCTATATGGAGTAGCCCCAGGGATTTATGCAGGACTCATATTTGGTTTTTCGACTGAAGAAGTCTCTTTATGGCCTCAAGTAGGCTCCGAGGGCATGGTATGCCAAGATGGACTCCTACCTGTTGTCACAAAACTTTGTACATTGTAAATCAGACCCAAATGTCTACATGCTTAGGATGTTTGATTCAATTCTACTCTTAGTTTTGTATGTTGATGATTTTTTGATCACTGGTTGCTTGACTTCAATGATTGCTGCAGTTAAGAGGATTCTACATGATAGGTTTTTGATGATGAACATGGGTCTGCTACACTTCTTCCTTGGACTCGAGATCAGTCAGGATGCATCAGGCATAAAATTGTCTTAGGCCAAGTATGCACGTGATCTCTTTGAGAGATTTCACATGACAGACTGCAAGTCTTCTCCGACTCCTTTCCTATCAGGAGTCAAGATTGAGGATGGCGGGGAGACTCCACTGGTTGACAACACACTGTATAAATAGCTAGTGGGGAGCTTGTTGTATCTCACACACTCCATACCAGACCTCTCCTATGCAGTTGGTGCAGTTTCTAGATTCATGTAGGAGTTGCATGAGCTACATTGGAAGGCTGCAAAGCGTATCCTTCGATACGTACATGGCACCCCCACCTTTGGGATTCATTATTCAAAAAACTCTATATTAGATCTCATCGGGTTTACTGATTCTGACTAGGTTGGAAATAACACTGATCACAAGTCCACATCTGGTTACTCACTCAGTCTTGGTGTCGGGCCCATCTATTGGTTGAGCAAGAAGAAAGATGTCATTTCTCTATATTCAGCCAAGATAGATTACATAGGGGTAGTTAACATAACCATTCAGGTTATGTGGCTACAACATTTTCTCATTGAGTTGGGCATTCAGTTTCATCGACCGATCGTCATCTGGTGTGACAACTTGAGCACTCTCAAGTTTTGCAGAGATCCAGTTCATAGGCAGTGAATGAAGCACATCGAGATCCACATGCACTACATCTGGGACTTATTACACAAGGGGATCATCGAACTACAATTTTTTCCTTTAGCAGAACTGATGACATACATCTTCACCAAGACCTTCACTGAGCAGAAGTTCCATTCTCTACGAAGTCGTCTTGGAGTGAAGGACAAAATTGCCTAGCAACTATAGTTCTTCTTTTTACATACATTGTACCTTGAGGGGTTTTTTTCCCATGAGTTTTTCCCTCTATCCTCACTTTATTTCAGTGTATCATTTGTATTTAGGTACCTAACATGGCCTTGTTTCCGTGACCCATTCTTTATTTTCACCATAGTGATGTGCAAGGGGGGTGTTGGAGTTACTTTACACACACCTAGGATTTCTTTTTCCTAATGTTTTTCCTTGTTTATTAGTCATAATTAGTCATTATCTAGTCTCCTATATTTTAGGGGAGAATATTCCACCTAGAGAGTATTCTCTTTCAATTGACACTTCAGTTTGACTAGTTGAGTTGAGTCTAGATGTTTCATTGGTTTTGTCACCATGCAACATTGGGATCATCACCATGATAATGTGCACTTTCCTTGGCATCATCACTAGACTGGCACATTACCCTTGATTCCTTGATCTACTCCTCACTACATTCTGTTCAGTCAGTTAACTGAAGACCGATTGAATAGTTAACTCAGCTAGGTGGCAGTTCACTCCCGTAAATGCCTGAGAGACTAGACTGGGTGGCAGTTCACTCCCGTTATTACTGATGTGTGTCCATATCACTCTATACCACCACTATGGCACATTGGTTCTCCTCCAATGCGCATTCATTGAGTTATACAGAGTATATCATGTGTAAATTATTCATTATTCACAACGGTTAATGAGAATTCTTCCATTCTTTCTGTCCTTTTTCTTCTTTCTCAATTTCTCTCTACAAATGTGTGTAGTATTTTCTAGCTAGATCTATTCTGTGCAGGTTCAACACATTTACACCTTTCTCTTTCACTACTAAAGATCCCCAAACTATGTGATTTCAACATGAAGGCAATGTAACGTGTTACACGTGTTTGTAATGAGGTAGCTTAGTGACCATTCTTAGGTATATTTACCCAAATAGATCTCGTAGGAGGGAGGATATGTGAGATATATTTTAACGGGCCTTTGGGACATCTCACTACACATTGCCACATAGCTATAGTTGTCTCTTGCACCTTCACTCAATTATGCAGGGGAGCTCATTTCCCCCTGTTGTTAGTTGTTTGGAAGCCCCCCATCCATAGTCTAGGTTTTGGTTGAGTGGGTTTAGTTGATCTTATAGGCTAGAGTATTTTTATTTTTATAGGATGAAACTGCTTGAATTAATCCTTCTTCAATTTTCAGATAGACTTGAAAACTACTTATGCACCACATGAGGACAAAGTGTGTGTTTGATTAGTAGTTTCTTAATTCATCTCTTCTTTTCTTTAGCCTTTTGATTAAATTTTTTCTTAGAGATATACTTTTCTTAGGACACCATAGCTCCGACAGGAGACAACCTCGTAGGCTGCAAGGCCTTTGACCTGAGTTCCCCATTAGACAAACTATCCTCTTTGCTTGACAAAACATGGTCCCCCACTATAACCCACCCTTAGGTTCTATCTCATATCATTCAGAAGCCCCCTCCCCATTAAGGGGTATTGGTAAATCCAATTTTGGGCCTACATTCCCCCTATTAGGTCCTTCAACCCCTTCTAAACCAAGTTGTTAGGATATTTAGACACTTAGGATTTGGTTAATATCTACTTGGTCTAATATGTTGTTAGGTAAAAGTGTGTTTCTTTATCATGCATTTGTAGTTAGGAAATTCGACGGTCATGATATTTTCCCGACATAGAGTGATCTAATGGTTCATGTTCTCCTCGATCTTAATGACTACATTGATCTATGGCTTGACACTCGATTGGTCCATGATATTTATTTAAAGAGCATGGAGGGTAATTTATCCATGATCAATTATGAGAAACTCTCTTGTAAAATATCTCTATAATTTTTTTCTTTTGCATTAATAAATTGCTCCAAGTGGACGCGTTGGCTGGGGCCGTGGATGTTTCCCCGTAGGGGTTTTACCACGTCAAAAAATCGATGTATTGATATTTGATATGTTTGTTTGAGTGGTTACTGAATGTTTTCATCCTCTGTTGGAATACCTGTGTTTTCGAACATGGTATCAGGGCCTATTTGAAGAACTTCTCCCACTATAGATCGAGATCGTGAAGTCGAGTTTCCTCATCTCTAGTTTCTGCCATTTCCGTACATTTATAGGCTGAGAGGACTGTTCCATTGTGTTCATAACACTTGTTTAAGTAAGGAATTCTTTTCGTTTCACTCAAAAAGGTTTTCGTTTCAATAAAAAAGGTTTTCGTTTGCCCAAGATACGACCATTCAAGTCAGATATAGAGGTATAAAGCCTGAATACACCATTTTAAAATTTTTGCAAAGTATTATTTCAGTTTTCTATTTTTCGTTTTCGGGTTGCTACTCTTTTGGATATGTGTATTCTCTTTTCCTCGCTCCCAGTGCAATCTCGAAAAATCAGAAACAGATCAGAAAAGGTACATTTTCTGGGTAAACTAATCGAGATCCAACCCTTTTTGTCATCGAGAAGCGAAAATTTTCTGTTGTGTGAAAATATTTTTTTTAGCACGCTCTCCAAGGCCATCTTCCACAACAAAAACAAAAACAACTTATTTTTAAAAAAGTGGGTCACTTAATAAAGAAAATTATTTGTAAAAGTGAGGTTAATTGGAGGGGTATCACCACGTGGACCAACTTCTACTTGCTATGTGGCTCTCTGGTTACCGTTTATGCTTTTTTTTAAAAGGGCATAACTTTCACATTCAAAGTTCGTTTTCAGTGCCATTTTTTTTAAAACCGCCTAAGTTTTCAATATCTTTCCATCCAAATCATTAGTTTTAGTTTTTAAATCCATATTATCTACATTTTTAATATGGCTTCTTCCAGTGATCTTTTTCTTAGAAGCACCAACTACTTCCAATGGAAATCCTATATGGAAGATTTATTAAGAAGTAAAGGTTTTTATTGGATTACCTTAGGAAAGGAAAAATAACCCACTGATGATGAAAATAAATTCAAATGGGTTAATTGGAATGAAGAAGCACGTGGACTGATCGAAATGTCCATCTCTTCTGATTTGAGGTTCCACCTTCAAGAAATTGATGACCCTGATAGCTTGAGAAAATCTTGAATCTGTGTTTGGTAAACACAATATTATTCGAACACATCAGTTAAAAAATCAGTTAGAAAATAATATATTGACTTTAAGTCAAAATGATTTTTCTTGCATTGAAGTATATCTATCTAAGTTTAAAACACTTAGAATTTTATGTGAAGAGTGTAACATAAAGCTGGAGGAAGAGCATTGCATATATATTATTATTTCTAAGCTAGGTAGTGCATATTATATGTTTGTATCTACCTTTTATGCCATGAGAGAGGCTCTAGAGAAAGCTTATCAAAAACTTACTCTTGAGTCCTTTTGTGATGCTTTTATTAGAGAGTAAGATAAGCTTGTACAACTTGGAGTGATCATCACTGCAGGTACCTCCAACAAAGCCTTAGTAGCCCAACAAAAAGATAAACTCAAGAATACCGAGAAGCAACACCCTTGCCACAACAACAAGGAAAACAAGGGTCCCAAATCCACTCAAACAACTTCATCTCCTAATGGCGACAAAGGAGAACAATCTAAAAATAAGAACACTGACAAACATTGCAAATTTTGTGGGACAGATGGCCACAATGAGTCCAAATGTTTAAGAATATGGCAACTTTAAAAGCAACTATGAAGAAGCACAAAATCAATATTGATTCTACTTATTCTTCTTCTCATGGACATGCACTTTCTGCTTCTGGTTTCTCCTTCAATGCAACTTCTACTTCTTCTTTTGATGAATAGCTTTTTCACTTTGGAGCATCTTATCATATGGCTAAGGAGAAAGCCATATTTTATACTCTAAATGAATGTAACACCAACAAATATTTGTTGGTGATGATAGATCTCTCAGTGTTTTAGGATCTGGAATAATTCAGGTAGATAATGGTCATTTCAATGATGTATTATGTGTTCTTAGTCTTTCCTATAACCTTCTATCAATATATCAAATCACTCATTCAGGTGAAGGTAAAACCATAGAGTTTTCACCTTACCAAGTTGTAATCAAGGATCTAAATGATCCTCAACATGTTCTTGCAACTGTAATTGTTGATGATATTACCAGGTTGTACAAGTTTGACAACTTTGGTTCATTATCTTTTCCATCAGTTTTTGTTTCTCATAGCGATGACTTGAGCAAATTTTGGCATGAGTGGTTTAGTTATCTAAACTATCACTCATTGCAAAAAATATGTAATGGCGACTGATATTCCTCTTGTTTCATGCAAAGATGGTGTTTTTGTCAGTTGTGTTCTCAAAAAACATCATTAGGACAATTTTGATAAACATGCCTCTTGGCACGCCTAGGGCCCTTTGCAGCTTGTTCACAGTGACTTGTGTGGTCCACTTTCTTCTCCTTCTTTTTCTGGGTTCAAGTATTTCTTAAATTTCATTGATGACTTTACCAGAAGTGTTGGTTGTGGAGCCTGATTATCTTCCCGATTTATAGGTCTTTTACTTTCAGCCATGTTTATACCCCATGAAGTATTTACACCCCAGAAGTATGTACACTCTTCCACGTGGGGGAGTGCAGAGGGGGGGTACCCCATCTGTGGGGTCTAGGGGCAAGCGGGGCCCCAGCGGGGGTTCAGGGGTGAAGCCCCCAATGCAAAAATTGCCTTATAAAAGTATATTGTAATTTCACTGTAAATCTGGACCGTTCATTATAAGGTCGCAGATCTAACAGTAGAGATTATGTTAGGGTTTTTTGCCCTATAAGGAAACCCTGTTTTATGAGGGAAATGTATTGCGGCTATGGTTGATGGTGAATATTGTATTCTAAGAGAGGAGATTGTGAGAGAAAGAAGAGGAAGTTACAGCGGGTTTTGCTGTAGGTTGTATCCCTTCATTTGCTGGATAATAATAAAGGAAGGACCTG
>ML780661.1:128858-147102 GCA_009831015.1 Picea engelmannii | reverse complement strand
TGGGTTTCCACGTAAAACAATGGTGTATTGTGTATGTGTGTGATTGTTTATTTCTTACTGCTCATTATTGGATAATAATTCTACATTGATATAACATTTGAAGAAAAAGGATTATAATTACGCTATTACTGATTCACCCCCCCCTCTCAGTAATCCAACAATTCTGATCTCAATTTCTATACCAAGAAAGTAGGAAGCCATCTCACAATCCTTGTCCTTTGTGTTGATGACCTTATCCTTACTAGTAGTTACTCCAAACTTTTAAACCATGTGAAAAATATTAAAATATTGTGTAACTGCAAAGAATATTCTTATCCCCTTTTGTGGATAAAGTAAAAGATAAAATATATTTATTATTGATTAGATCAATCCCCTTTTATGGATTGATCATGTCGGGCATTGTAATTGACCAAATACACTTTTGTGGATTGGTCAAACCCTAAATGTAATAGGCAGAATGAGAAGTAAGACCCCAGATTAAATATAGGTGGTTATAACCACCCAGAATGAGAAGTCATCCCTGCCAGTGAAAAGACACTTCTGTTCACACCTACCAGATTTTATAAATAAGAGAGGCCGATGCCTCATTTACTCACTCACTTAGTTGTTCATCAGAGGGCAAATTTGGAGCTGCAATTGGAGAAGAAGGAAGAGAGAAAGAGGCGCACTATTGGGAGAGGACTTTCTATAGTGTTTGGTTTATTGTCTTGGCATTGCATTGGCTATCTATATTAAGGAAGTTTTGCTGGGTTTTCTTCCCCATGAGGGTTTCCCAGGATAAATGTTGTGTACTCTTATGATTGTGTTTCTCTCAGTGATCCTATATATGCTATTGTTATCTAGTAAATTGAAAGGTAACCTAATAATAGCTTAACCTTTAACATGGTATCAGAGCTAAGCTGAAGAGAGCATCTTTCACAGGAAAAAGAAAAATGTCATTGTTGTTGTACATGCAAATTAGGGATTTTTATTGAAGAATAATTTCAGCCCCAAATCCATCTAGAAAAGTGTGCCCTACCTCAAGGAACATTTTGGCATCCTCAGTGCAAATTTTTTAGTGGCTAGATCTCCCAGAAAGTGAAACCCTAGTTTTCACGAAGTACCAGAAAACCAGAAGTACCAGAAAACCAGAAGAACCAATCCATAAATCTGCAGATCAATTTTGGAGAGATAAAAGTTGGATTTTATGAAATCTAAACACACCAGGCTACTCACCTCAACCAAGCGCACCTCCTGGTAAGTTCAAAATTCAATTTTGAGCACTTTCATTTTTTGGTCATTTTCCTAGCTCTAGGTAAAAGATGTCTGCAAGCATTAAGCTTGTTGACAAGCTAGAAGGTGTGGAAAACTTTCGTGCCTGGAAGTATAGGATTGGAATCATTCTTGAAGAGAATGACCTAGCAAGATTTGTCAAAGAAGAGGTACCAGAACTCGATGATGCTGCAGATAAAGAAAAACACCAAAAGAACACAATTAGGGCTAAAAGAATAATTGCAGATTCTATTAAAGATCACTTGATTCCTCAAGTGTATTCAAAGAAGACTCCAAAATAAATGTTTGATGCCCTAACCAGATTATATGAAGGAAAGAACATAAACCAAAAGATGAATATAAGAACTCAACTCAAGAATACAAGGATGCAGAAAGGAGAAGTGATCCATGAATATTTCTCTAGAATATCACAATTCAAAGAACAAATAGAAGCTAACTCCCTAAGAGTTCCAGATAAGAATAAAGATGTTTCAAAGATGAGATGCTACAACTGCCAAAAGTTGGGACACTTTTCTTATGACTGTCCTCAAGGAAAAGGGAAAAGAAAGCATCAAGCACATATGGCAAGGAAGAGGAATCTCCTCCCTCAAAGAAAGCTTTAGTAGAAATTGAGGATTATGTACTCTAAGTTGAAGATAGTTGATCTAAAGAAAGATAGCAAATGGTGGAGTCTGTGGAGCCTCCCCACACAAAAACAAAAGACAAGTATTCATGTTTATTTTTAGTATCTTGTTTACTTTAATACTTTATCATTACAAGTTAGATTTTTGTGAATGTTAATTAACCTCGTTTTACTTCAGTATCTATGCATATTTATGAAGGAAGTATCAAAGAAGAGGATGAAGAAAGAGATAAACTATTTATTTCAGGTATGATCACTCATGAGAGTGACAAAGGTATGTGTTCAGCTATGATAGTAAGGGAAAATTTGGTAATTTCATAGCTAGAGTGAAAAATAGTTCAAAAGTGTTATTCATGATTAGGGTCTCAGATGTGTACATGGTTGAACAAGTTTTTCTTAAGAAAAGATGTGTACTACTCTGATAGGAATCATGATATAGCTTTATTTGATTACTGCTTATTGTTATTGACTTATTGGCTATGTAACATATCTCAGAAAACATATTGTAAGTAAGTTTACAGGTCTCGGAAGAAAGAGCTTATACCTTGACTTGCAGAAGTTAGACAACATGAGAAGAACTTATGATATGGTGACATTCAGTAAGAACCAAACAAGTATCCAATATTTATATAGGAGCATGAGGCTCCTAAAAGATGCAAAACAAAAATGTTCAAGATGAAGAGAAATATGGATACTCAGATATAGTTGATGAGATGAAGGTAACTGCAGGTTGTTCCAATACCATTCTTATAGATGCAGAGGGAGAAGGTTGATCCAGTATGAAGTCAGAAAGAAAGAAATATTCGAACTCAAGAAGGCACCCAGGATATTATAGAAGAAAACTTCAAGAATGATGATTAGAAACTCTTAGTTTGGTTCAAGAGGAAGCTATGTCTCCGAGTTCGAAATAGAGGAAAGTAGATGGATGGTATCCAACAGATGGGTAGCATGGTATTATGCCATGGAAATATTTTGGACCACCAAAGAAGAGACCTTTGTAGAGAAGGAATGAGCAATCCCATAGGTAGACCTTTGTAGAGAAGGAGAAAGAGAAGAAAGAGACCTTCATAGAGAAGGGGAGTGAGAAAATTGCCAAGGTTGGCCTCTGTCCAAGTGTTGAGTTTTGGGTACTTTAGGGACATGCTAAAATACCCTCATAGAGAGGGGTGTGACCACCCTTGTAGAGAGGAATGTGGATGTTTCTATAAGGGACATCAGACAGATACTCTCCTCTGGCCAAGGATTGAGTAGCCTGGAACACAAACCTTGACCATGTGGAATGGTTAGTTGGCTCTTGAGGTTTGTGTCGTGATCCTGTGTGGATCATGGAAAGGGGGTCTAGTCTTGCCTAGACTAACATCTTAGATTCTCTAGTTCATGTGGGATGAATATGAGTGAAGCTATGGTAGTATTCCTCCCCAGTGGATGGGAGAGATAAATGACTACAAGAGAAGGGAGAACATAAAAGGAATAGAAAAACTCATAGAATATCTTCTGTGTGAAGATAAGATATCTTCTGTGTGAAGATAAGATATCTTCTATGTGAAGATAAGAAAGAGTATCTTCTACATGAATATGAAAGAAAGAAAGAGTATCTTCTGCGTGAATATGAAAGAAAGAAAGAGTATCTTCTGCATGAATATAAAGAGAACACAACTTCCAATGATTTATAGATATGCCAGTCGTGATGCCAGTTGACCAAGTTGATTATATTGATGCCTCCTGTTGCCCAGCTGATGATGTTATCTAGTTGATGATGTTACCCAATTGATGATGTTGCCCAGTTGATGATGTTATCCAGTTGATGATGTTGCCTAGTTGATGATGTTATCCAATTGATGTTGTTACCCAGTTAATGATGTTATCCAGTTGATGCTATTGTTCAGTCGATGATGCCATCCAGTGACCTGTCAAAAGATAAAGAATATCCTTCTTGTTAAGAGGGAGTATTAAAATATTGTGTAATTGCAAATAATATTCTTATCCCCTTTTGTGGATAAAGTAAAAGATAACATATATTTATTATTGATTAGATCAATCTCATTTTGTGGATTGATCATGCCGGGCATTGTAATTGACCAATCCCCTTTTGCAGATTAGTCAAACCCTAATTGTAATAGGCAGAATGAGAAGTCGACCCCCAGATTAAATAAAGGTGGTTATAACCACCCAAAATGAGAAGTTGGCCCTGCCAGTGAAAAGACACTTATGTTCACACCTGCCATATTGTATAAATAAGAGAGGCCTATGCCTCATTTACTCACTCACTCAGTTGTTCATCAGAGCACAAGTTTGGAGTTGCAGTTGGAGAAGAAGGAAGAGAGAAAGATGCACACTATTGGGAGAGGACTTTCTGTAGTGTTTGGTTTATTGTCTTGGCATTTCATTGGCTATCTATATTAAGGAAGTTTTGCTGGGTTTTCTTCCCCATGAGGGTTTCCCAGGATAAATGTTGTGTACTCTTGTGATTGTGTTTCTCTCAGTGATACTTTTCTTATGGACTGGTTCTTGAAGACCCTTCTTCCCCCCATTGCCAAAGACATAACCATGAAACTTCCTAGGAATCAGGATGAATCCATCCAAAAATCCCAACAATATGATTTGATTTATGCATAGTTATGATAAATTTACACCATCCTTCTTAATTCCCCTCGCTCTCACTTAGGTGAATTTTCTATACCGGGGGCATCCCATGCAACTGTTGGCCTTCTTGGATCAATGTACCGCACCTATCCACACCCTACTCCTTCTGGACCTAGTGGATATAGTCACCCTTATGGTGGGTTTAAAACTTCATACCCTAAACCTTCTATGGGATATTCTTCAACATCCCATGGGTACCCTAATCCCCCTCAGGACCCTTCTCATCCTTGATCACAATTAGGATCTATTACCTCTTACATTGCACCCCATGCACATATACATGGTAAAGGTACCCCTTATGGCACCTCTCGTTGTTCCATCTACGATCTCCCTTCACGCATTTGATGGCCAACCCACTCAACCTAAAGGGATTTATCTTAACTGTCATGTCTAGTTAGGAGGCAAAGAAGTATACATTGACATTGAATTTATCGATGCGTCATTGGACTACAACATCCTTCTAGGTTGAAGCTTCATGTATGCCATGAAGGAAATGTATTCCTTGGTATTTCCTAAGACGATTCCCCCCATGTAATGGGAAAACCTTTACCATTGATAAGATGATCTACCATGAACATCAAGCACAAATTCATTCTGACCACGTGGTATCCTCTTTGGGTAGAAACCAAACAGTCCCATACATCATCCCCAAAGTCTACATATACTCGACATAACTTGGTGCATATTATGGATCGCCACCTATGATTATCCTTCTAGCTTATCTAATGTTTATATGGTGTCATCTAGTCATAGACCAACATACCCATGTTTGAAACCATCGATTGGACCCTCAAATATAGCATCTTCAATGCCACCACCATAAGCACAACAACATCCACATTATCCCTTTGGTTAGGTATCTTTCTTATTTCCACCTTTAAGAATAGTGATTACCTTGGTCGTGGAAAAATTGAATTTTCTTAAACTCACCTTAGGGATTTCAGTTTGGTATTTGGACCCCCCTTCAACTCCTCTCCCACACTCTTTTCCAACTCCATATTTGGCCTTTAATCCCATGCAACTAATATCCATGACCCCTGTATCCCCTAAGGCACCTATGCAAGGTCCACCTCAACCAAAACAGATTGGGAAAGGAGTTGATAAAGTGGGCAAAGACAAAAATAAGGGGGCACTAACACTCCTGAACAATCCATGGCCACCTAGAACATTGCATCTAGGTCCATACCCCCATGTGCCATATGCAATATCTCTGGCCACACTACCTTCAATTGTATTAGGCTCCCTAAACTTAAATATATTTTCAATGCGAATGATTTAGAACATGATCCCTTCATACCTGTTACACAATCCCTCTAGAGTCATTGAATAAGCATGTTTAGTCTTTGCACATAATTCATCGATGTACTTTGTGTGATACCTATTACCATTATTCTTATCACTCTCCTCAAATACCTAAGCATTTGTATGCTCTTGAGATCCTTTTCCAGTTGTATTATGTTCCTATTTTCCAAAGAGATCCAACCTTGATGGTAGAGGACCCTGTTATCAAATGTGATTAGTCTTCCCAAGCCAATCATCAACTGATAATTGAGATCCCCCCCCTGAAGTGAAAATTAGTGATACGACCAAGAAAATTCTCTACTTAATCAACTTCCATGGGATCAAATCTATCCAAGAACATTCCTTTCTCTACAAGTGTATATAATAGCACCCCCAACATGTCCCATGTACCTCCAGTCTCACCATCGGTGAACCCCTCATCCACTAGTGTTTCATATACCTCCATGGATGTATCATATGTGAACCACATTTCTCATTCCCATGGCATTGAAAAAGGGATTCATATCCGCATCCCCTTCCACTTCCCATGATCAGGTTGGTTCTCACATTCGATTCTTTCATTCCGATAAATACATCATCGAGTCCTTCACTACAAACAATTGCCCTTATAATGATATGCATCATCGTTCCTATTACTTACCTTAGAAGCCTCATCCCACCAACTTGTATGTTGTTGAATCAAAATACTTTATCCCTCATGGTCAATTTATTCTTTTCAAGAATCCAATATTGACCCATGATGCATTTGACTAAGAGAACGTGTCCAATATTTCAACTACCATCAAGGTGAACATCTCTAATACCCCTGGTGTTGAAGAAAACATCATGCTGGGGGAAATTTGTTCCTTAGATTTAGAAGTTGTTGCCTACAAATCCCTCTTCCAAGATTTCTAAGATATATTTTCTTGGTCCTATTACAAGATGTCCGGACTTGACTTGACCATTGTTGAACATCACATCGATACATTGTCGGATTCCACTCCTATTCCCCATAATAAAAAACTGATACACCCTAACAAGGCACCCACAATCAAAGATGAAATCGATAAATTGAAAAAGGTGAGCTTCATTTATCCCATTGCGTACACTTGACGGGTCTCTAACTTAGTCCTAGTCATGAATAAACAAGGCACCATCTATATCTGCATCGATTTATGTGATCTGAACAAATAATGTCCCAAAAGCAAATACCCAACACCATTCATTGATTAGGTTATGAATGAATGTGAAGGCCATGAGGTCTTATCTTTATGGATGGATTCTTAGGCTATAACCAGATTCGTATTCAACCATAATACCAATACAAGACAACCTTCACTACTCCATGGGGCACCTTCACATGCAAAGTGATTCCATTTTGGTTAAAGAATACCAAAGACACCTTCCAAGGTGGCATGTTATACTGCTTTCATGACTTGGATCACCTTATTGTAGCCTATATTGATGATCTCATTGTTTTTCAAAGCGAAGGGTGCATCACTTGGAAGAGTTATTAACTATCTTCCTTAGATGTTGCAAATACAACATACATTTGAATTCCCTCAAGTGTGTCTTATGTGTTCCTGTGGGTCATATTTCTGGATTCATCATCACCAAATTTGACATCACTATTGATCCCCTTAAGGCTCATGCCATTTCTGAACTTCCTCCCCCTCCCAATCTACAGCAATTACAGAGCCTACATGGGAAATCCAACTTCCTACGTCGGTTCATTTCGGATTACTCCACCAATGCCAATGGGTTCTTGTGCTTATTACATTTTAATACCCAATTTGTATGGGATGATGAAGCTCAAAAATCATTTGATGTGCTCAAAAGAGACCTTGCCTTAACACCCTTGATTAGTTCCCCAAACTTTGAAAAACATTTCTTCCTTTACATTTCCGCTTCAAACTTTGTTATTTACAGAGTCTTAGTTCAAGATGGGTTCGATGGATGTGAGCACATAATTTACTATGTGAGTAAGAACCTCTCTGGGCCCTCCTTGTCCTACTCACATAATGAGAAGTTGGCCTAGGATATTGTCTTCTTTGTTCATAAACAACGTCATTACATCTTGATGCACAAAACCAAATCTATCACCAACTCTAATCACATGTTCTTCCTACTAAGCAGGCATGTCATCAATGGGAAGTATGCTCAATGGATCATTATCTTTAGGAATTTGAATTAGATTTTGTGACCTTGAAAAGTAAGAAAGATTTATCCCTCTCTGAGTTCATTTCTAAATTCCCAGCTGGTGTGCAAGACTTGACCTTGAATGATCCAGATGAATATTTGTTCACCGTATCCATCGATGATCCTTGGTATGGAAACATTATCACTTACTTGCGAACCCATAATTTTTCTCCCCATTTGACTTGTGATGATTGATGACACATATGCGACTAAGCCCCCTACTACCTCCTCATTGGAGACGATTTCTAATATCTATCAACATGGAACTGATACCTTATTGCATCGTTGTCTTACACATGACAAAGTGGAGCAATGCCTAAAAACCTATCACAATGGTGCTTGTGGAAGTCACCTTTCAGGGATGGCCACTGCCCAAAATGTCATGCATATAGGCTATTTCTAAACTACATTCTTCACTAATTGTGTTTAGACAGTTAAGCATTGTACTGTCTGTCAACTTTTTTCCCCTAAGGCATGGACCCCACAAGCCCTGTTGTACCTTGTTATCATTGCTAGTCCATTTTGCAAATGGTACATTGACTTCATGGAGTTTAACCCACCTTCTTTTGATGGCCATAAATACATCATTGTGGTTGTTGAATATTTCACGAAATAGGATGAAGCCATGCCAACGTTCAACATCATTTCGACTACTATAATAGCCCAATTATTCTTTAACCATGTGATTGCGCAATTTGGTGTCCCAAAGAAATTGGTCTCTGACCATGGATGACACTTTGAAGACCAAATATGGAATGAATTTGCAGCCATGTTGGGTTTTGAGCACCAATATTATTATTCCTACTATTTGTAGGGGAATGACCAAGTCAAGTTTGTGAACAAAATCCTCAAAATCATGCTTTATCGAACAATTGACAAACACAAAACCAATTGGCACCATATGCTCTTCCCCACCTTATGGGCCTATAAGACTTCTAAGAAAATTGCTACTTACATGTCGCCCATGGCGTGGAGGCAGTTTTTCCCTTTGAATGTCAAATCCCCTCCCTTCATATGACTATTGAACTTCTCCCTGACACTGCTCCCTTAGAGAAAATATTGGTAATGTTGGAGCATGCCAATGAAGACTACTAAGTTTCCCTACAAACCATCAAAGTAACTAAGAAACACACCAAATCCCAATATGACTGAAAGCTCCACCCTCATGTCTTTCATGAAGGTGATCTAGTCCTAGTATATGAACAAACCCATAACATCTTGGGTCGGGGAAAATTCAAACCATTATGGAGGGGCCCTTACATTTTTAAACAATGTCTAGGTAAGGGGGCATACCTCCTCAAGGGTCCTAAAGGGGAGCTTCTCCCTAACCCTCATAATGCACTCTACCTTAAGAAGTTTTACATGTGATCATCCTTATACAGTACCCGTGCATAGGATACATATATTATATAATCTTTTTTCATCCCTTTTTGTAAAGCCTGCATCTCATTTGTTCTCTTCTTGTGTCTTTCAAATGGACCCTTAATCCAACTACTACCTTGGTTTTGCTGATGGTGTGAACCGACACTGCAGGAATCCAAAATATCTTGAACCACCTATCCCACTATCCTTTCCCTATGTAGAATAGAGTGCCACTCGGGTGGTGCCCTTAAGTAAGGTACAACATAGTGGTCATCAAGTGTGTTCCACCTATGCTCTGACACCCGATCAATAGGTTGTCCAACATATTTCGAATATCTTCCATTTCTCTTTCTACTGTTCCACCCTCTCGGACCTTTATGGTCCTGGATTAACAAAAGAATCAATCCTCCTACATGTCGCCTGCCCCACTGATCTCACTAGTGTAATATATGCAAGTCGCATAGAAAAATATTGTCAGTATCATATATTTAAAGGTCATAATAAAATTAATAAGCATATATAAAAAATACACATGATGTTAATTGTTAGGACCAAAAAATGTCCCTTTTTCACCATCTCTTTTGCTCATTCAACCTGACCAATTCTATGCTAAATGCCTACTAATTGTTGCTAAGACCCTTTTTCCCAAGGTATGCATCATTAATCTTGCTTTTATATTTTATTCACTTTAACATGTTGGATTGGTAGCGTTTCTCATATTTTATCCATGAATATTCAAATTAATGATTAAACTGTGTAGAACAACCAAGTCTTAAAGAAAGATCGCTACTGTTACACAAGGCTATTATAGCTGTGCGCCAACTCTACATGCTGTTACACGACTACAACAATTGCGCACCCTTTTTGGAAGCTGCTACACCTACTACAACAGATATCCACCAATCCTGGAAGCTGGTCCCTCATGCAATTTCGAATCATGAACACTGATCCTCAAGGCTATTACACGTTTTGGTTCACATTGATGATGAAGATCATTTAACAGATTTTGTGACAAATTTTGTATATCATATGAACAGCTTGAGAATCTTCGATTCTCAAAGCTGTTCTGAGTCCGTTTTCAACTGAATAACTCTATCTTTAAATATCAGATCCTTTGTAATCATTGCCACCAAATTTTAGCTATGAACAAAGAGTGAAGAAGAGCACATTGTATCAGAACCTTTTTGGCGAATTAATAAGAAGTGGATTGAGTTTCATTAACCTACCGTAGTCTATTTTCAAGTGGATTCAGTGAGAGGGAAAGGGCCACCTTCCTCATAGACTCCCCTCTGTTTTGTTGTTTAGTTTAATTTCTTTGATTTGGATAATTGATCTGTTTAGCATTTCTAGCATATATCTGCTGTTACAGTCAGTTCTTTCATGTGTAATGCGCATCTGTGTAAATCCTGAGAAATAGAGTAAAATTGTTCGATACCGCTGGAGAATTGCTTTCCTTTCCTACATTAGATTTAATCTCTGAAAACAAAAGTGTGAATTCCTTTTTCACAGTTAAGTAGGTCTCCTTTCAGCAAGTAGCACATAGTTTCTTTCTGCAAGAGTAAAATAGAAAGTTAGAATAAATAATCCAGGATTCTTATGCACCCATCAGCTCAGGATTTCATTTATGCAAGTGTTATTTCAATTCTGTAGAAGCTCCAGCTATGTCAACAACTCGTGTTAAAGTTCAACCTTTCAATTAGAATTCTTATTGCAATTTGAATAAATGTTGCTTCCATAATCTAGCATAGACTGTGCACAATTATCTTGCAATAACAAAAATTCCCTGGGTTTGACAATTTATATTGAACACCTTAATTATCTATTTAATTAGACAATTAAAGTGCCCAACATTTTGGCGCCATTACCGGGGAAGATAATTATAGATTTTTGTAAGAACATTAGTTTTTTTTTTTTTTTAGGAATGAATAAGTCTGCATGAATCGAGGAACAAGAGGACATATTCCCAAAAATACTAACCCTACAGGTACTAGAGGACATGGAGGAAGGAACCCTGCACTGGGAAGACCAACCTTTGTTGATGAGATTATAGCCAGAGTAGATTCTTCTTAAGGATCTATCTTCCTCCCTTCAAATCCTCCAAGGAGACAAATTCCTTAGTCATCAGAGCTGCCCCAGTTTGAAACATCGCTTTCATCAAGGGCTGAAGCTGAAATTTTGTCACCAACAAATCAGCAAGCAACGCTGGAGAATATTGAAGATCGAGGAAGTATAGCTCGGCCAAGAGAAAGACTAGAAGAAACTGTTTATCAGATTAACGGACAGATAGTCACTAAGGAGGAGTGGGACACTTACTGTATTGAGTGGAATGAGAGAGAAACCATGGAAAATCAAGGAGATAATGAAGAGGAGTTTAACCGAGAGGAGCCACAGAACAATGAAGATCAAGTAAATGATGACTATCTCTTTCCTGGTTTTTCCTATTACTAATATTCCTACAAGGGGGATAGCTACTATGAAGAACATACCTCTTTCAACCCTACCAAATTTCCATGGATTGTATACTGAGGATCCAGATGAGTTTCTGTTTGAATTTGATATTCTGTGTAGAAGCTATGACTACACTACTACTGCGCAGAAACTTAAACTATTTCTAGCCACATTGAAGGGAGATGCGTTAAGATGGTTCATGAGCCTTGGAGGAGAGAATATCTCAACATGGGTACAAATGAGGCATCTTTTCTAGAAAAAGTACCAAGACTACTGTAGAACAAGGGAACGAAGAGAGGAACTGTTCAAGATGTCTCAGAAAGAGGATGAGACCCTTGAAGATTTTGTAGAGCGACTCCAATACAATCTACAAAGGTCTAGACATCGAGATGTGAGTAAGGACATTATGAAAACTATTTTTCTAAAAGGGGTCAGAGATGATTGTTTAGACATGCTGAATATTCTTGGCAAGGGAGATATATCTAAGGAATCCTATGAAGACATTGTAAATCTTTGCAAGAGATGTTCTTGAGGAACTACAAGGAATAAGTCAGTTAGCAAGGATACCACTTTTTCAAGGGTACATAAATCAACCAATGGAGGGGAAACAAGAGCATAAATAGGTAATCTATTAGAAGATTTCAAAACAGAAATGATCAACTCTTTTGCTTCACAAATTGATACTCTGCAGATTAAACAAAAACAAGCAGAAGCAGAAAAGGCATTGTCCATTTTCTGTCCAAAGTGCAGAGACAAACATATGAAAAGGGAATTCCCACTGAACAGTGTTCAGGTATGTCTTATTTGTGAGTTGGATCATCCTACTGACAAATGTCCCTCTTTACCAGGTGTAAAAGCATTAATGAAGGCAACTAATGAAGAAGCAAAGGCTACCTATCTAATTACACAAAGAAGACATTGGCAACCAAGAGGCCAAGGTATGAACTCTCAATTCTCTCCTGCAACACTTAATTATTGGAACAATAAACTACCTTATGGCCAGATGAATGCTCTCTCTCCAAATCCAATTCTCCCTCCTTATCAGGATTCCAATGTATGGTTACCTATGCCCCCAAAATAGAGTCACCAGGGGAAATGGAACCCATATTGGAGAGGCCCTCAACAACAACTTAGCTATCAAAACCATCAACCGAACCTCTATCAACAACAGTTCCAACCCTAGTATCAGCAACAACAGCTGCAGTTACCTCCCAATGCCCCACAGAACAATCTTCCCTTACGACCTCAGATGCCTGTGCAACCTAACCCAAACCCAAATAATAAGGCCGTTCAAAATATTGATATATATTATGTGCCAACTCTGTCTATTACTCCTATGCCTTGTGATAAGATAAAATTAAGACCAGGGAGAATAATCGAGCCCATAATTGAAGATGCTCCATCTTCAGAATCAGACAAGGAATCAGGGGAAAAACCATCTGTCGATACAAAAGAAATTGACTAACCTATTAAAGAATCAACAGACCCCCCATTCCTAGAAATACTGGAAATTACCAAAACTATGGAATTACCATCCTTCAATCTCTTGGGAGAATTGAAAAACCTGCATGTTAACATTCTACTATTGCAAGCGATTAGAGATATCCCTGTTTATGCCAAGACTGTGAGAGATCTTTGTATCAGAAGACCTGGAAGGAAACCTAGGGACCCCCTCACAGTGCATGTAGTGGGGGAGTATTCTGAACTGATGTTAGGAAAAACCCCACCCATTAAATATGGTGACCCAGAAAACCCTACATTCACTATCAAAATTGGACAAACACCTATTCCCCATGTGTTAGTTGACTTAGGGGAAGCAATTAATATTATGCTAATAGAAACTACACAATTGCTGCAACTCAGAATGCAAGTCCGACCTACTCCTACTGTTTTAGAATTAGTTGATCATTCCACCATTAGACCAGAAGGAGTAATCGATGATTTAGTCATTTTAGTTGATTCATGGGAGTATCCTGCTGATTTTGTCGTTTTGCAACCCAAAATCTGTCTGGGGGGCCACCCTCTAATTCTAGGAAGACCATGGTTAGCTACAACTAATGCCTTCATTGGTTGTAGATCTGGTTCCATGACCATGTCTGATGGTTATGAAACAAAAAACTTACCTTGTATCCTCATGCTACACCCATTATGGAACCCAAAAATTCTTTATGCATGGACATTGAGGATGAAAGTGCTATGTTCGTGTTAACCATAGGAAAAGCCCTAAGTTTCAAAGACGAGACATAGGATGAGTTAATCAACTGTTTTATCTATTACCTCTCTACTGTTACACAGAACATGCACCACCGATTGACTGGAATCTTCGACCCTATTGCCCAGGAAGAGACGAGACCATAAATGTTCTATGAAACTGCTGTAAATCAAATCGATTAAGCTGTAACAACAAACGCTGTAACAACAAACGCCGTAAAAGAAAATGTTGAATCAACAATAGCCGAATTATTTCCAAAAGTCAGTTCTAAGAGCATCACTATAGAAATTGAACCTCGAAAAACCCTGAACATCAATCCTAATTTATCTATTGCTGAAACTTGCCGATTGATGAAGTTACTAGTTGAACATAAGGAGGCATTTGACTAGGATTACATGGGTATGAAAGGAATTTCTTCTGAACTATGAACCCACCATATATACATCAGGGAAGAATGCCGACCCATTTGCCAACCCCAAAGAAGGATGAACCCTAATCTTAAAGAAATATTTAAAGAGGAACTCCATAAACTTCTTAATGCTAGATTCATCTATCCTATATTAGACAACGAGTGGGTTTCATCGTTGGTTATTGTACCTAAAAATAATGGTAAGTGGAGAGAGTGTGTGGACTATAGAGCCCTGAATAAGGCCACGCAGAAGGATCATTTCCCTCTGCCATTTATTGATCAGGTTCTAGACAACCTAGTTGGGAAAAAGCTTTTCCCTTTCCTAGATGGATTCAGTGGCTATAACCAGATAAAAATTGCTCCACGGGACCAAGATAAGACCACCTTTACCAGCCTTGGGGTACATTTTCCTACAAGGTTCTCCCATTTGGCTTGTGTAATGCACCAACCACTTTCCAGAGAGTTGTAATTGGTATTTTTTTGGATATGGTGAATGACTGTATGGAGATATTCATGGATGATTTTACACCTTGCGGTATTGATTTTGATGAAGCTTTGACTAATATGGAAAAAGTGCTCAAAAGATGTATACAGTCTCATCTTTCTTTAAGCACAGAAAAATGCCATATGATGATGAGAGAAGGTGTGGTGCTGGGACCCTTCATTTCTTATGCAGGAATTCAGGTAGACCCAGCCATAATCCAGGTAATTTTGGACATTCCAACTCCAACAACTCAAAAAGAGGTAAGAAGTTTTTTAGGGCATGCTGGATATTATAGGAGATTCATTAATTTTTTTTCCAAAATTGCCTCTCCCTTGTTTTTCCTATTGACAAAATATGTTGAATTTCATTGGACTGATAATTGTGAATTGTCTTTTACATATCTGAAACATAAATTATCCATAGCTCCCATTTTGAGAGGGCCCAATTGGGCTTTGCCTTTTCACATTTCTTCAGATGCCTCAGACACTGCAATTGGTGTAGTACTAGGACAACAAGAGGACAAAGAACCCTATGCTATCTACTATATCATCAAGAACATGGCTCCTGCTGAGTTAAATTATACAATTACTGAAAGAGAATTCTTGGCAGTAGTTTATGCAATCAATAAATTCAGGCATTATGTCACTGATTATCATACCTTTATTCATACTGATCATACAACAATTAAATATCCGATGAATAAACCTATTACTAATGCCGGAGTAACAAGATGGTTTTTATTACTTCAAGAATTTGACATCACTATAGTAGATAGACCAGGGAAAGAAAATGTGGTTTCTGATTTTCTCTCAAGACTACATATAAATGATGATAATTCACCATTAGATGATTCCTTTCCAAATGAACATTTGTTTGCAGTATCTGATCACTCACCTTGGTATGTTGAAATTGTTAATTACTTGGTTGCAGGGAAGGTACCTCCACATCTATCCCCAGGAGAAAGGAGGAAAATCATTCAGAAGAGTGCTCGGTATAGTTGGATAGAGGGATACCTTTTCTACACAGGCCTGGATTAATAAATCAAGCGATGTGTGAGGGATGATGAAGTTTATGAGCTATTCAAAGCTTGCCATGATGGCCCTTGTGGGGGTCATTTTGATGATAAAAGGACTGGACATAAATTTTTAAGGATGGGCTATTTTTGGCCGACCATATTTCAAGATGCCAAGAAGTATGTCCAGGCCTGTGACAGTTGCCAATGAATGGGTCAGCCAAATCATAGGGAAGAGATGCCTCTCCAGCCTCAAGTAGTGTTAGAGCCTTTTGATAGATGGGCCATGGAATTTCTAGGGCCCATTAACCCACCTTCTAATCAGAAAGTTTATATATTGGTCTATACAGATTACATGACCAAGTGGGTGGAGGCAAAAGAACTCATCAGGGTCTGAGAGGAATCTATCTTAGTATTCTCGTTTGAATATATATTTGTTAGGTTTAGAATTCCCAGAGATTTAATAACTGATGGAGGACCCCCTTTCACATCACATAAGTTTGAAGCCCTACTCAGTCAATATCATGTTTTACATAGAACAACTTCTCCATACCATCCATAAGGTAATGGCCAAGTAGAAAGTACCAACAAAGTCATAGAAGCTATTTTTACTAAGACAGTGAGAGAACATCGTAGGGATTGGTCTAACAGATTGCATGAAGCTCTATGGGCTTATCGAACTACTTGGAGGAACACAACTGGTTTTTCTCCTTATGAGCTTGTATATGGAAAAAGCCCTGTTTTTCCCATTGAATTCGAAATCAAAACTTTAAGAATTGCATCAGCAGTCAACCTCGACTTGACTATGGTACAAAAGACCAAACTAAAACAACTCAATGAGCTTGATGAAAAGCGTCTGGACACTATTCATCAAACCATAATGATTCAACAACAGAGAACAAAATGGCATGACCCAGTCATCAAGAAGAAATTATTCCAAAAAGGGGATTGGGCTCTGTCGTATTATTCACACTTTAAATAATTTCAGGGTAAGTTGCGTACATGATGGCTTGGACCTTACGAGGTAGACATTGTTTTTCCCAATGGGACAGTTAGGTTAATTACTATTGACGGATCCAATACACATTTATATGCAAATGGTCATCGCTTGCGCCTGTATCATCGTCCACTTTCCAAGAAAGAATTTAAATCGAGATGTAACGCTGATACAAATTACCAATTTTTAAAGGGAACGAAGCCTGCTCCTTCCCCTTCTGAACTTTCAGACATTTTTCTTTCAAATAAAACTTTGTATATAAATAAGTTGTGCAAATTTGAAATTTTCTGATTTTTCTTTACGCATTTTATTTCTCTATTTTTTTTCTAATAAATTCAGCCTAGAAAGGTATCAGGCAGTTGCTTCCGTGCAGATAAACTGAAGAACAACAAGGTAGATTACAACGGAAGAAGCCAAAGGATTAGTTTTTGGAAGTTGAAAAACTTCCTAAAAACTAAGTATTTCCGTGTTCAAGTCGATTTACATGCTGTTACACCCTTTGGCCGATTTCCATGCTATTACACCCTTTGGCCGATTTACATGTTGTTACACCCTTTGGTTGATTTACATGCTGTTACACCCTTTGGCCGATTTCCATGATGTTACACCCTTTGGCCGATTTACATGCTGTTACACCCTTTGGCCGATTTACATGCTGTTACACCCTTTGGCCGATTTACATGCTGTTACACCCTTTGGCTGATTTACATGCTGTTACACCCTTTGGCCGATTTACATGCTGTTACACCCTTTTGGCCGATTTTCATGCTTTACACCTGTTCCCGACTCTTTTTCCTTGCATGCAGTTACACTTGATGCCACAGTTCCGACCAAACTATCTGCTGATACACCTACTGCTATAATTCCTTTTGGCTATTTTCTTAGCATTTCTGCCATTTCTACATATGACAACATTGTTATTTTGTCAATATTTCTGCCATTTTTCAAAAATTACTTTATTCTCTCTCTGTCCCACAAAGGCCGCTTCATCATTTCTTAACTCCACATCCCCAACTTTCTAAACTGTTCAACTAGAGAAAGGACTCCACTTATGCTCCACTTGTCATAACGTCATTTCTCACGCTCGAGAGCCATCTCTCATTATTAAAGCCATTCCACACGGATCAAATGGCGGTTGGATAGTGCAGTTATTCAGACAGATTAGTTCGTGCAGTAAGTTATGAGGTATGATTACTAAACCTACGTGTCCAAGTGATGTAAGAGATGAAAGCAAGTTTCAATGCCTATTTTTCGGTTGTCCTAAATTCATTGCATCCTAAACCAATCAAATTAGTTGTGGGGG
>ML780661.1:113642-128797 GCA_009831015.1 Picea engelmannii | reverse complement strand
TTCTTTATGCAATCCTCATTCGAACTTGTTGTGACTCTGGTGAGGTTTTGGTTTCTCCTCCTTTGTGACTGTTAAGACTCCAAATGACGTCATGGGAGGATCAACTGTGAGATATGAGCCAAAAAATATGGATGCGTTGCTGCTACACCCATATGTTTACAAAATTTTTCTACAGGCCGGATGGATTCCTTATTTCAAGAAGCTATAGAGGTTCAACAAAGCAGAGGTATTGGAGTTCAGCCAGAACCTTACAGAGGGGTATTCAATAGTGAACGGGGTGAGAATTATAGTGATAGAGGAATCTGTGGCTGCTATTACAGGATTGCCCATAACAGGCAATAGGTGGTTTAGCAGAAAAGCACATCTTCCCAAATCAGAGCAAGATTTTCTTGTGAATGATGAGCATGTTCAGACCAAGGCCCGCAGTGTCGATGTCAATTCCTTACGATCACCCTGGGGAAAAGTCGTCAAATTTATCAAAAGGTACATTACCTGAGAAGGTCGATACCAAGTTGATTATTTTCCTGACTTTATCATACTATCCCATTTGAGACATCATAAATTAATCAACATGCCTTATTATATTCTTTAGTCTTTGCATAATATGTCTCAGTTCGTCAAACGGTCCAAGTACCCCATGAATTTTCTTTCCAATCATAGACTCATAGGCTTGTTGATTCATAGAGGAACGAGACTCCCTTACAACCCATTACTTGAAGTGCCTGTGCCATCTACTATCCCTACTGCCATAGCCAACCCTGAATAGATCATTTCTTCACCTGCTTTTACAACCAACCTCGACCAGTCAACTACTACACCTACTGTTACAGCCAACCCAAAACAGGCAACCCCTGTATCCTCAACTGCACCAGTAGTTAAAACCTCGACTGTAATTCCACGTAAGACAACTGTGAACACCAAACGTAAAATCAGAAGCACCTCCCACACAACTCAAAAATGCCTCGACAGTGTTCAACTAGAAAAACAACCCAACCTTATTGATACAATGATAATTGAGCATCAAGAGCCTCAGTCTCTAGCCACAACGTAGGTTTTTAACGAATTCACTCCTACTCCTAAATATAAGAAAAGGGAAACTCTTACCCCTATTTCTACTTTACCGAGGAAGTGAACTAGATCAGAAAAGTTAATTGCATCAAAAGTTCAGACCCCCATTATAACTGACAACATGACAAATACTTCTACTGTTGAGCCAACAATAACTCAGAATCCTTTTATCGCTGCAACAATTGTTCAAACCCTTACTGTCAATGCCACTGAATTGCCTCAGAAAATAAAACATTGATCTAGAAGGAAATCTCAGAAAGATATCGACAAAGTTGCTGCGACAAAATGTCCTAATCTTACTGATACTCAGACACTTCCAGATTTTGATATCAATGATACCAATCTACGTGAAAGGCTCACTAATTTTATGGAGGTATGAATTCCTGGTTTCACCTTGAGCAAGGAATTCCAAGACACTATTTCATCCTTGCAGGCACAATGTCAACGAGTTGCACCAGAATCTTTGACTTTGCTTGATGATTCTGTACATCATTCGTAAGGTGACGAGGTGCAGATATTACCAGACCCCAACATCCCATAATTTCCTCCTTGCATGGTTGTTGAAGAACTCCTTGCTTCTTCTAGGTTGCTTATCGAAGAACACCCTCCTTCTACTGAACCTAAGAAGAGATATTTTGTTTTTATATATACCTTACCAAAAAGGAGAACTAGGTTGGCAAGACTTGCTAAAGCTGCAGTTGGATGGAAAAATATAGAGAAAGAAGTGCCCATTCTTCGCCCATTATCCTCAGTTGTTTAAAACGAAGTTGTTACACAAGAACCAACCTCTTCCCCAAAATTAGCTGTCACACAAGAACCAATTGACCAGGAAGAGGCTGTCACACAAGAACCAACTGACCAGGAAGAGGCTGTCACACAAGAACCAGTTACAGAAACTAGAGAGGATAATGATGATGTGCCACTTGCTCAACTATTTTCTCAGATTGAAAAGAAGATACAAGGTATTACGAATGCCAAGATTGCTGAACTAAGAAAATAAAATGACCACCTCAAAGCACAGTTAAATTCCCTAACCAAGGACTTGCAGGATGCTCAACAAAGGAACTCAGGGAATTCAACTTTGGGAATATTAGCTCAGGCAACAACTGTTATGAAGGAAAATGAAGAGAACATGTGCTACCAATGTGGTAATATCTATTTTCAGGCAGTATATAAGATTGTCCAAGTGCCAATGAATGGACAGGCTGAGAAACCAACCAATTTATCAGTAAAAGCAGAATGTGACCTTACTGTTCCACAAGAATGAGTAAGCCAGAGGAGATCTCGACGTCATAAAATAGCTGTTGGTTTACCATCAAATTTAAAACAAACACCTCTGTTACACTTTCCAGCTGTAACTCTAGTAACTTAGCCTGCTTCTGTTCTTAAAGACAAAGCAACACAGACAGATTTTTGAAAATAGCAGATGTTGGGGGTACACACAGGTTTTTCCAATACTAGTACTTAGTTCTTGTCTTAGCAATTTTTGCACTGGAGGAGTCACCTCCTTAACTCAGGCTCAATGTTAGGCTTGAATGAGGTTTGCATGAGGAAATGCAATGTTTTCAGTTGGGGGGCATGTTAGGACCCAAAAATGTCCCTTTTTCACCATCTCTTTTGCTCATTCAACCTTACCAATTCTATGCTAAATGCCTACTAATTGTTGCTAAGACCCTTTTTCCCAAGGTATGCATCATTAATCTTGCTTTTATATTTTATTCACTTTAACATGTTGGATTGGTAGCGTTTCTCATATTTTATCCATGAATATTTAAATTAATGATTAAACTATGTAGAACATCCAAGTCTTAAAGAAAGATCACTGCTGTTACACAAGGCTGTTACAGCTGTGCGCCAACTCTACATGCTGTTACATGACTACATCAATTGTGCACCCTTTTTGGAAGCTACTACACCTTCTGCAATAGATATCCACCGATCCTAGAAGCTGGTCCCTCATGCAAATTCGAATCATGAAGATTGATCCTTAAGGCTATTACACGTTTTGGTTCACATTGATGATGAAGATCATTTAATAGATTTTGTAACAAATTTTGTATATCATACGAACAACTTGAGAATCTTCGATTCTCAAAGCTGTTCTGAGTTTGTTTTCAATTGAATAACTCTATCTTTAAATAGCAGAGCATTTGTAATCGTTATCACCAAATTTTAGATGTGAACAGAGAGTGAAGAAGAGCACATTGTATCAGAACCTTTTTGGTGAATTAATAAGAAGTGGATTGAGTTTCATTAACCTACCGTAGTATATTTTTGAGTGGATTCAGTGAGAGGGAAAGGGCCCACATTCCTCACAGACTCCCCTCTATTTTGCTGTTTAGATTAATTGCTTTGATTTGGATAATTGATCTGTTTAGCATTTCTAGCATATCTCTGCTTTTACAGTCAGTTCTTTCCTGTTTAATGTGCATCTGTGTATCTCATGAGAATTAGAGTAAAATTGTTTGATACCGCTGGAGAATTTCCTTCCTTTCCTACATTAGATTTAATCTCTGAAAACAAAAGTGTGAATTCCTTTTCTGCAGTTAAGTAGGTCTCCTTTCAACAAGTAGCACAGAGTTTCTTTCTGCAAGAGTAAAATAGAAAGTTAGAATAAATAATCCAGGATTCTTATGCACCCATCAATTCATGATTTCATTTATGCAAGTGTTATTTCAATTCTGTAGAAGCTCCAACGGTGTCAACAACTTGTGTTAAAGTTCAACCTTTCAATTAGGATTCTTACTGCAATTTGAATAAATGCTGCTTCCATAATCTAACATAGACTCTGCACAATTATCTTGCAATAACAAAACTTCCTTGGGTTTGCCAATTTATATTGAACACCTTAATTATCTATTTAATTAGACAATTAAAGTGCCCAACATTGATTAACATTGGGAGCCCAGGCCAGACTAGTTAGCAAGGGTAACTCTGAGTCCCCTTGATAGTTGATTCTTGAGTAAGGGTAATCCTAAATCACCATAGGGATATAACTCTGATGGGAAAATAGGTTTACCTAGAAAACATTTCTGAGCCCACCACTCCCTTCCCTCCTCAGTAACTGGCCACACCACTATATCTGGGGCTTCTATGGCCTCCCATCACATATGCAAATGTGGGGTTAAAGTGTCAAAATCATCTAAAAAAATAAGGTACACAATACTTTAACAAATAAATAGTCCCCCCCTGATTCCCTCCTACAAGAGGATAGTTGGCACTTTAGTGTCATCAATGACATTTGGGCCCACCCAAAGTGGGTCCTAGTCTGCACCCTCTCAACCAACATCATTTGTCCACTAGATACTTTATGTAATGAGGGACTCCCTAGTATGAAAATCACTAATGTCACCAGAAATCATGTCTATAATCACTCAATATCCACCATATGGATCATGGAGTCTCGAACCCTAACTCCAGGGACACAGTTCCGACCAAGGAACTCCTCCAACCACCTCCCACGGGGCAGTAGTTATTGTGTCTCTACAACCATACGAAACGAAGGAAACCCTATAATTTTTTTTTGGAAATATTGTTGTAATTGATGTTAAAGACAAGGGGAGCCTACAATATGTACAACATAAATATCACAATCCTATAGATGTCCAAGATAAAGATTGCAAGATGGATATTATTGAAACTATTATTTTTGGTCAATTTGGATACCCTATCTTTGAAGGGATTTTTACCCTACATAAATAGCCCAAATGGGAGCATAATTTATATTGTTGGAAATATTATTCCGATACGTTTCCAACAATATATGGAATTCCCTATAACTCCCTAGGAATGAGGAGATATGAATTTTTCTGTTCGATAATCTAGCCAGAAAATTGATGTCGACTCAACTAGTCTTTACAGGTCATCCCTAAAAGTGGGGATAAAATTACTATAAATATAGGATATATTTTCACATTTGGAGAGAAACCAAGCAAGATATAAAGTTTGAGGCGTGCAAAAGTTATCTAAGGTGCGTTAAAGGTGTCGGGGTGTCTTTCCGGTGTGCAAGAGAAGTCTAAGGGATTTTCTTGAGGTCTTTCTTGTTCTCAAGGTGCACTATTTTGAGGTTTTGATATTATTGTTAGTGGATGTTGTCATTGGTGGATGTTGTCATCAGTGGATGTTGTTGTCAATGATTACATTATGGGAATGATGTTATGAGGCTTGCTAGGGTTTGAAGGATTGTCTATGGAATGAAGCATGTAGGCAAAGTTAGAAGTACTCTATGTATGAAGATATTGGATTGGTGTCTACACATGTTTTAGTGATTTGGTGCTCAGATGAGGATATTGGTGTCTCTAGTAGGTTGGTGCCTACATATTGTTGAGTTAGTGCTCAGTTGAGGAGATTAGTGTCTCTAGTAGGTTGGTGCCTACATGTTGAGTTGGTGCTCAGTTAAGGAGATTGGTGTCTCTAGTAGGTTGGTTCCTATAAACATTTATAAAGATAAGTTTTATGGTTTTCTCTTGATTGGGTTTCCATGTTAAAATTTGTGCATTGTGATTTGAGTTTATGTGTGATTATTATTTCTCATCAAATGAATGATTGATGAATGGTTAAATAAAGTAAAAATTATCTTATACTAATTTACCCCACCCTCTCAGTATAAGCATAAGTTCAACAATTGGTATCAGATCATGTTCCTTTAGAAATAGTTTAACCACTGGAAGGAATATCTTGAGCACATATGGATAGTAAGGAAGGTCTTCCTACAAATAGAGTTCCTTTGTTCGATGGAAAAAACTATGCAACAAGGAGTATAAGAATGAGGATATATTTGCAGGCCCTTGGGTTTGGTAGTTGGGAATCAACCACAATAGGTTATATAGATAAAGCCGGGGAGGGGAAAAGTGAATACAATGAAAAAGAAATAGAGGTCATCTTGAGTGGGCCACTAAATTATGAGATTGTCAAGGTAACGAAGTGTACAAGATCTAAACAGATTTAGGGCAAGCTGCAAAAAATTTATGAAGAGAGATCCAATGAAGAGAGATTCGATGATTGTTCCAACTGTGAATCAGGGACATAAGAGACACAATTTGTGAGTAATATAAAAGGAGGACCCAAAAATACAAAGGTAAGATACCCTTCAAACACTTTAAGTGTGGTAGAAAATGACATTTTGCTACTAAGTGTGCATATGCACAAAGGGAAGATAGTGATGATGAAGAATAATCTCTCTCCAAAACCATGGAAAAAAAGCTTTTTGATGAGGAAAATGAAGATAATCAAAAAGAAAAAATAGATAAACAAGAAGAAGATCTTGAAGCAAAGCTCGTGAGTGCCCTAGAAAAAATAAAGAAGCTTAAGAAAAAGAAGCTTGAAATTTGGAAAGAGTACTGAAATCTTAGATAATATTCTCAGTTTCCAAAGGTCACCATTCATCAAGACATGTCTTGGCTATGACAAAAAAAAAAAGATCCCCGAGGGAGATGCAAGCATTAAAGTCACAAATCCACCGGAAAAGGAAAATGAAAAAAAGTCTAAAATCTACGCCAATATTCTCAAAGGCTCCATCAACAATGAAAGCAACAGTAGGAAAGGCAATGATGACCAACATAAATCTAAGTCTTCTCACAAGAATAACAAGAATGAGTTCAAAATAGTTGTTCCACCCAGAAGGCCTTTCACAAATCGATACCAAAATCTCTTTCTTGGATATTGTTTTTCTTGCAATAATTTTGGTCATAAGGAAATAGATTGTAGAGCTTATGCAAGAAGTGATGATGTGAGAGATAGAAATAGAGGTTCTTGTTAGACCTGAAAGGATGATTATGTGAGCAACAAAACCATAAGTTCTCATGGGGTTTCTCATATAAACTACAATTCATTTTCTCCCCTACTTGATTACAATATTGAATGTTATAAGTGAAATAAATATGGGCACATAACACGTTATTGTAGAAGCAGTATAGTCAGACCTCCTAAAAAAAATGAGGAAGAAAATGTTCTTACCAAGAATAGAGAAGAATACTCAAAGGTTTGGAAAAGGAAGCAAAAGCAAGAAATAGAAAAAGATGAAATTTTTTTAATGAGAAAGGATGTGATAAGCTAGATGAAGATGGTAGGGAGATTCATTGTTTTAATTCTCACTTGAGACATGTACACCCCATTTTTAGAAAAGGTAAGGCTGGGAGATTTCCTCGTGAAAATGGAAATTCAAGTTTATAATACTCTTTTGAACAAGAAAAATCATCTAATTAGTCCTTGTAAAAAAGGAACGAGGAGGCATAAACATATTCAAATAAAGTCAATACTAAAGCTTCACCCCGTTCAGAAGATCAATGTCATGACTTTGGAGTGGAAGGTTTGATCAATAAAAACAATAAAAAAGAAGGATCAATGTTGGATACTTGTACTAGAGACAACTTGGATAAGGATCGATTAGAGATATAATTTAAAATCGCACATTGAAGTGCATGAAGGGAAGAACAAGCTTAGGGGGAGCAACCTTTTTCCATTGATTTAAAAGGGGGAGAAGTTGTAGATAGAGGGAGAAGTTGTAGACATAAGGAGACTTGCAAACATGGGGAGTATTACAAAATTGACTACGGGTTGCCATCAATGGAAAAGTGGAGATTGTTGGAAATATTGTTGTCATTGATGTCAAAGATAGGGGGAATCCTACAATATGTCCAAGATAAATATTACAAGCCTACATATGTCCAAAATAAATATTGCAAGATGGAGATTGTTGAAGGTATTATATTTGGTYAGTTTGGATACCCTATCTTTGAAGTCATTTTTACCCTACATACCTAGCTCAAATAGGAGCACAAGTTATACGGTTGGAAASMTTATTTCAAGACATTTCCAAMAATATATGGAATTCCCTCTAACTCCCTAGGAATGAGGAGATATGATTTTTTTCATCCGACAACCGAGAAAAAAAATTGAGGTCAGCTCAACCAATCTTTACAGGTCAGCCCTCAAAGTGGGGATAAAATTATGATAAATACATGATAGATTTTCACATTTGGGGAGAAATCAAGTAATAGATCAATTTTTAGGTGGGTAGAAGTGATTTGAGGTGCACTAAAGGTGTTGGGGCATCTTTATGGTGTGCAAGAGAAGTCTAAAGGATTTTATTGAGGTCTTTCTTGTTCTCAAGGTCCGCTATGAAGAACTAAAGGTCTGTGATGTTGTTGTGTGAATTGTTTTGAGGTTGTGATGTTGCCGTCAATGATTACATTATGGGAATGATGCTATGAGGCTTGTTAGGCTTTGAAGGATTTTCTGTGGAATGAAGCATACAATTGAAGTCATAATTACTATGTGTATGAATATCTTGGATTAGTGTCTAGACATATCTTAGTGAGTTAGTGCTTAGTGGAGGAGATTAGTGTCTCTTGTCGGTTGGTGCCTACATCTTGTTGAGTTGGTGATTAGTTGAGGAGATTGGTGTCTCTAGTAGGTTGGTGCCTACATTTTATCGAGTTGGTGCTCAGTTAAGGAGATTGGTGTCTCTAGTAGGTTAGTGCCTATAGACATTTATAAAGTTAATTTTTCTGGTTTTCTCTCGATTGGGTTTCCATGTTAAACTCTATGCATTGTGATTTGAGTTTATATGTGATTATTGTTTCTCAACTAATGAATGATTTATGAATGGTTAAATAAATTAAAAAGTATCTTATACTGATTCACCCCCCCTCTTAGTATAAACCCAAGTTCAACAAAAATTAGATGTCCTATAAGGTAATGTCAAGCCACTACCCCTTGACTATAAAATCCTCCACCTTTGGGTCCTAGTAACTCACTATATGTGAGAGGATCCCCTCTCCTACTCACATGAATAAATTCTCAAAGTATTTGAGCAACCCATAGCGAGCTAGTGCCCCTCTCACAACCTAGTCCCCCTGGACCTGTGTGTGGATCTCCTCAAACTCCCATTCTCTCCAGAGAACTTTGAATTATTCCATACTTGCACAAAACCACATTTTATCAGGTCATATCATCACAAAAACCACCATCTAACTCACTCTCACACTTCTCCCTCAACTAGAGGCCTCCTTGGAAAATTTTGGATCCAATACTCACTTTTTTCCCATGCATGAATCCTCCCCTATTCCTGTATTGGAAAATGTTGATACTAGGGCCAATATCTACATTGGCCAACACAAATATTGACCCTAGTATGTGAATTGGCTGTACAAATTTTCCAGGGTTCCCATAAAACAAATTGGGCTCTAATCTAAAAAACTAATCCACAAAAATTGAAAAACATAGCTAGGCCACCAAACTAATAGTCACAAATTTGATTTTCGATGGTCAATTTCTTCATAATGAGATAAAAAATATCTAAGGCCTCCTCCTCTCCAAGCTCAGTCTCCTCCACAAGTAACAAGAAGTTGTAAAAATGGAGGGAAACCATTCTTATAGAAAAACTCTTGTATTATTTTTGTTGCTATGGCTCACATAGACTCTGATTGACACATTGTTTGCATAATCATATTTATATTTCTAAGCTATTCAAAAGAGTACTCTTGAATTTTTTATATTTTTCACTTCATATAGAAGCAATTTTTCCAAGAAGGGTCAAAACTCATATTTTTCAAATTGAGTTCTTGTGCAATGGTCTAGATTACTTAAGCACCATCATATTTGTGTAGTTTTTGACTTCTAAACATGAATTCCCCATGGATAACCACTCTTATTCATGGTTATGGGTCTCCTCGAGGCCTTAATTTCCTTAGCATTTAGCATATTTTGACTCCCTTATGTTCATTGCATTTTCCTATCACTCCCGGAAATTTCCCGTAGGACTCCTGTCACTTGGGTAGATGGGTCAACCTCTCCATATTGTGCACTTGAAATCTACTCAGTGATAGAGCCTTCCTCACATGGGTGCCCTAGAATGGCGATCCTCGTTTCCTTTTGGTTCCCATGCCATTGAATCCCCCTAGGGATTGGGAGTCCAGTTAGTCTCCATACAGAGTTGGGCCACATGTGTTTATGCTCATCAAGTTGACATCCATACTCTCTATAATCCCCCATTGATGGTTGGTATTTGTTGGATTTAACCTATTGCAAGTCCTTTGGTTCATCCATACAATGATGATCCTTTTTTTAATGCCTCCATTCATCAACCCTAGAGGAGATTCCCAATAATTTCCCTACCTTTGATTAACCCCATTTGTAGTTTTCACATTTTCATTAGTGCCATTTGGTGTTTTTTTGGGGATATTAATCTCTTCATTACCCCTACATATCCCCATTTGGTTCCCCCCATGGGATTCTAATTGGACGTTGTGTATTTCAACACATTAGTTTGATTTATTCTATCCTCCTTTTAGGTATTACATATCTTAACTTTTCCTCTTGGCACCCCCCTTGGAAATACCAAGAGGACCTTGTGCGTTCATAGTCCCCAATTCATCTTTTGGAAAAATCCCTATGTTTCCCTTGTTCAAATCATTTTAGATGAGTCACCTTTATGTCCCATGGAGTCTATTCAGTTCCACATTGTGTTATGTTATAGTTTGTAAGAACGTTTGTGAGTTGTACCCATCACATATTTCCCAAATTTGATCTCCAATTGTCCTCATGGTCCCATTGATACGTCTTTGAAAATTCTTGTACCCAGTAATCAACCATTCCTCGTGTAATGTTTTTAGTCGCTTTTAGCTCAACCCTGCATTTATACTCTAAAAAAGGGAAGTATTGAGTCCACTTCTCATTTCATTCCCATCCATATTTGGTTTCAGTCTCTGTTAGTCACATCATACTTTCTACCTTGTGTTGGTTCCAAAGATCCATAATTTCCTTGGTTCCAACAATCCTTCCCCTATTGAATTCAACACATGTATTCTAGGGGTTTGGATTAGAGGATTGTGTACCTTGGATTCATCTTCACCATTGGATTGATTGTACCGGTTTCTCAGACATGTGTGAGATGCATTAGACCTAAGGAGGGGGTTTCCCTTTAGATAGTCTTTTTCATGTTCCAACATTATCAATTACTTCCAGAGATATGAATACACCTATTGTACTTTGGATACTGGGCCTAAGGACACCTTTTCCTTCTTAGGAGTCAGTGGACTTCCCCCTATTGACATCAACACCTTCATTCGAGTGGTTAGTCCTATGTACCCTGGTATTGATAAACCACCTCGATGGGTTACCTTGGACCAAGCTAAGAGTGTCATAATTGCTATTAGGCTTGGTAGCATCTCACATTCTCAACTCCATCTCATCATCACACCATTGAGATTCATATATACATCTATGATCTAGCCTTAGATGCAGTTCATTAGATTTGATTGTATTGGTTATGCCATTCTCAGAGCCCTTAGTTTGAGCTCTCCTTCATTCATCTCATGAAAAATATTTGGTGCCCCATTCCCATTCAACAAGGCTCATGAGGTTGTTTCTACCCCCCTCCCTCTAGGGTGGGGACATTAGTTCTTATGTACTCAAATCAACAACGATTGTGATGTAAACCAGATCCTTTAACCTATGCATATGTATACAAAACTTATTATGTCATTTATTGTACATTGGACCAATATTGCCAACATCATAGTGTACTTGAGACCTCATGTTGTCTCACTAGTTCATCCCCTTCATGACATGCACACTATTGTAACCATTATCATAAGTTATCTTGATGAGTATGGGTATGCCTACCTCATCCCTATTGAGATCATGTAACTTAACACCTTGTGACCCTCTTGTTGATAGGTGGTCTTCTTTGACCTCTTCTACGGGCAGTTTAGTTTCCCATGGAAACTTTCTCTCTCCTCAGCTGCTACATCCCTCAGTAAAATAAATCTGTCATGTATTTCAGCCATACAATGTGCTCCTAACATCATACATTAAGGGGGAATTTGTTATCACACAAAAATGGTCCACCTAGACCAAAATTATAGGTGTACAGAAATACTCCAACAATAGTATGGGTAAAAATACATTTACACCATATCCCCTTTAATTAACTTTAGGAACCATTTCCCCAAAGTTAATCCCAATTAATCAAGTCATAAACCCTTTTTATGGCTTTCTCTCCTATTTTTAATTTTAAAAAGCAAAAATATGAGAGAGATTCCATATTTTTCCTATAAAATAAGATGAGGTCTTCCCCCATTTCATTATAACTCTTTCATTCCTCTTGTTCTCATTTTTCCTCATTGTGGATTTTTTCCCTAGGTTTGTCCCTTTACCACTAAAACCCTTGTTTCTTGAGGAACACACTATTGCAACCATTTGCAACCAAAAGAGAGAGAAACTACATTCATAGACTTGGGGAAATCAAAGAACCTTCCCAAGGAGAGGCTACCAGAATATCAACACCTTCAGGAGCTCTCCACCAATGATATTATGAAGTCTATCATTTAGGTAATGGATCATTTATTCTTTGATCAAATTGTTGTTCTTGTATTTTATTTTTTGTTGCATTTTACTTCCACCTATAGGAGTGACATAGATTCAAGAATAAAATAGTTCATTGAAAGCTAGGGTTTTTAGTTTTCTAACTCATTTGCAAATTTTATAACTCTATTTGCAGATTTGCACCAACAATGATAACATCACCTTAGAGGTCACCACATAAATGTGAATGCATGAGAATGAGATAAGACAAAGAATGGGTTGTAAGAGGCACCAAGTATCGATGGAACAAGAACTCAAAAAATGTAGAATGAGTGGTGAATGGCATCGAAGTAGAGACATCATTGAGATGATGAGAAGGGGAATAATGCATATTGCAAGGGAATGATTGTTGAGTGAATGATTTTTGAGGTAGACTAGAACCCAAGAGAATGTGGTAGTCATACATGGTTTATGAAGAGAAGAGATATGGTAGGCACATCTGATTTGAAATGGATTTGAACCGACAAATGGATGTAAGAATCCATACCTACAATGCAATTTGGAAAGTACTGAAGGTTAAGCAAAATTTGAAAAGAAATATAAATGTAAAGTTGAATAAGACAAAAATGAAAGTGAAAAGGGAAAATGGGTTAATTAAAAGATATAAAAAATAAAAATAGGAGAGAAAGTCGAGGAATGGGAAATGAAGGGGCATGGTTGTTAGCCTCCCCCTTACCCCCTATCTCTCTCTATTTCTTCCTACACCTTCATTCCCAATGGGTATTTTTGGCCAAGAAGATTAGGATGCACAAAGAGCACCCACTGCATTGTAACAAGATATTACCGAAATAATAACACTAATCCACATTTGAAGCTAGTTTTCCCATTTGATATTCTAGGGTAAATATGGTGTCCAATGTGTCTTGATTTTCTCTTATATTTCTATGATATTATGATCTATGTACTCATGTGTTAGTTATGCATTTTAATGGTTTCTCTGAGTATTTTAATAGCTATTATGTTAGTTATTAATATTATAAATCAATTATATTTGTAGTGTAGAAATTTGACTTCATATTATAGCATTTTGATGGCCAATACCTATCCGAACAACTCAATGTACTCCACTATTGGGTGGTTTCGGAGATTGAAAATCAACGGTTCCCATTTTTGAGCTGTTGCAAAGAAAGTGAGAGTTGCTAAATTGGTTTTAAGAGTTTTTAGTGTATTTCTCTCCCTTTGTCAAATTCCCCTACACTCTGGTCAATTTAATCTCATAGTTGGGTCATATTCTCTTTACCCATAGGTCATTTTCCCTTTCTTGGACAATTTCACATTTCCCGTGAGCCATTCTCCCTTATCTAGATGATTTCATATTGCCCCTGGGCCATTTTTGTTGGACACACTGACCACACTGAGAGGGGGGGGGGGTGAATCAATGTAGGGCTCCTTTTTCCAAACTTCCCTTCACAAAACTTATTAGCTAGCAATCATCAATTACTCAACACTCATTACTGTCATTTATAATTAGTTGTATGTGAACATATATCATCAATAAGTCATCACCACAAGGAACACAAACAACATAAGATGTATGTACAATTTTCTTTTTTATTACGAACTACAATCCTTGGGTTATCAACAACAACTGAATAGAGTTACAACTCCACAAGAGCACCAACTCTACAATGCAAGACTCAACTTACAAAACTCAGCACTGACTGAGAAGAGGAATCAATCCTCAACATATACCAATTTGTCAATAGGTACACGACCTGTCAGTAGTGCATTATGCATATGTACTCACCCTAACAGTAGTACAACTCGCGTATGTACGTGACCTGTCTGTACTACAACCTACGTATTCCTTCTGAACAATTAGGGTTTTATCTCCATGAAAAACTCAGATCCTCTATAGCCTTCAATCACATCCACTTCTGTCTTTCATTGTCCAATATGAACCATAACCAATCACAACACATCTATTCTCTCCAACAACTTACTCATGCTCTTCAACCATACAATATGAATGCTACTTAATCATGTATAAGCAACCAGTATACTATGACAATCATATCAATACTGAACCATAAGAGTGATACTCACTCTATCAATCAACCAACATAACCATATCACAACAACCATACCAAGAATGCCTTAAGCATTCACCATACAATAAGCAAGAGTATTCATCAAGACAATTATGTAACCATACCAGAGTTTCTATGGAAGATCTGAGCCCATGGAATGCAGATCTGGAACTTGCTTCAGACTTCAAGAACCTGACATCAACTCACACTCAAGTCTCCATGACTTCATCCAACTGTGCACGCTCTGCCTTCCTTCAACCCCTTCCTATGCTCTTCAAGCTATGCTCAAGAGATGATTTTCACAAGAGACCTTTGCTTCTTATTTATACTCTCCTAGTAGCTTCCCTAGAAGCATCTTCTAGGCCACTTTGTCCACATAGCCACTTTGTCCACATAGTCACCTATGTCAAACTTTGCCCAATTTGCCACTTGTCCATGTATCCAATAGCCATTTGACCACTTAACCCATTTTCTTCATTTTATGGTTAACCTTCTTATAACCACTTTCCATAATTAGAAAGTTCTCCATTTAATTTATTATTTAAACAATCCTCCTTGACTTTGTCACTTCACTTTATTATTTAAATAATCCTCTTTGATTTTGTCACTTCACTTTAATATTTAAATAATCCTCTTTGACTTTGTCACTTTATTATTTAAATAATCCTCCTTGACTTTGTCACTTCACTT
>ML780661.1:99630-113573 GCA_009831015.1 Picea engelmannii | reverse complement strand
CACTTTGACTTCTTTGACCTTTTGGGGCTTCAAGCCAACATATGAGGGTCCTCCAACTTCGTAAGGCCATAACTCTCAAACCGTGAGGAGTTATGTGACGTTCCACATACCACCGAAAATGGATTGACAATAACTATCCATCTAGGATAGTTTCACTGAGAAATTCATTGATGTTCATCTCATTATTCTACAATTAAGCATAATAATGAGCTGCTGGATCACTTCTTCAAGTTGTGCCACCTGTTGTGGAATTTGTTCTTTAGTTTTCACTTCTATAACTGTCACATAGCGAAGTTCTCTGTGAACCCTTTCCTTTACTTTGAGTTTCTCTGTGAGAAATTGTTCCTTGCTTTACTGTAGTTGTGCTTTTTCTTCATCCCATTTCGCTTGCAGAGCAATCTTTTCCCATTCTGCAATACCGCGCTGCTCTACAAGGTTGCTCTATACTTGTGCCAAAACCTAGGTGGCTTGCGCTATCTCTTCCTAAGCTTGTCGAAAGTGAGCTTCGATTGTGTCAGTGATTCAGTGGAGTTGAGCTGGCTCATCTCCCATTTTTGGTGTTCTTGCTAACAGAGGCGTAGTGGAGACTGCGCGACTAGACTGTAATGCTTGCTACACTTTTTGGATTTCGTCCTTAATCCTATTGAACACCTCCTCCTACTTAGCTTCTTTCTTCTTTGCTATCTCCAGTGAAGCATCATTCAAGGTTGCTACAATGAATTCAAAGTCATCTTAGGTGAGGACAGTCTCGAACTTGGTCCTAGTTTCTTTCACTTTCTTCCTGGATGAAGGCTTCGGTGGGGAAACCATCCTTTTCTTTGAGGGGTCCTCCTAGTCTCTAGGCGGTGTAACCTCGCCTTTCTTCTTTTCAAATTCTGTGCCATTTGTCTCTCTGCCATCACCTCCCTGCTCAGGTGAGATGGACGTAGTCTTTACTGGGGTACTGTCTATATCCTGAGGTTCTCCAGTCTTCTTTGTCTTGCTTGGTCCAGGTGTATCGTGCACAGGTTATGGACTATCTATATCAGATATCTCCGTGGGGTTTTCTGAAATGAGGAGGTCCGCCGACCATTCCTTGGTGATTTATTCCAAGTCATCCTCCATCAGCTTGTAGTATGATTGCAGCTATTGTTTGTGCTCACTAGTATGTGCTGTGATATAGATGAGATGGCGGTCCGCGCTAAATTTCATTAAGGGCCTAAACCTGTGGAGTGTGTTCAGGGTTATATGTGGTGCTGACTATATGGTGATCTTCAGTTGGTTGTAATATGTATGGAACACAACATTTTATTTCCATTGCTTGTTCATATCGCTAGATTACCATAGTGTACTGAACTTCGCGGCCATAGGTTCAAAGGGCTCGATGTCCAGGAAGGTCGCACCTTCCGACATCTCCCATGCGACGAAAGCAATTAGGATGAGAAGCCAACTTAAGTGGAACTCATATCCTTGGTCCTACGATTCCCTACAATCCAGTTCCAATTGGCTCACCAAGTACTTCACCCAATTCATTTGTAGGCCCTCCACGCACTTCCCTGGGAGGTCGACTACAAATCCGGTCACTAGGGTGAGTGGGTTCTTGCGAAATAATTTTCCTGTGATCAATTGACAGGATAGACACACTGCACCACTCTAGATAGAGGCTACCTTGTAGCCTCACATGCCCTTCTCTACATCACCGTAAGTATCCTTTATCTTCTGGGTGAGAGTGCGATCCATGGTCTTTCCAGGGTTGAAATCCTGTAGGTCAGGGCCTTGCAACTTAGGCCTGTGATCCAATTGATCAATGTTTGATCCACTGTTATGTGGCGGTTCAACCACAAATAACCTCCATGGTAACTCAACAACAACAATTTGATGCATGCGTTCACCTCCTGGTGTTGTTCGAAGTGTGGAATCTTCATAACGTTCAGTAGGGTGGACTGCGTGAGGTTCTGGGTCCATGAATGAGGGATAATATTTGAGTTCTTTCCTTTAGTCCTGGTTAGATACTTATGCAGGGAGAGCATGCTGTAAACCTTCCTGTCACCGAGGTTGAAGTCACTAAACTTCAACACTGTGAGCTTATCCTAGTTGACATGAACTGTGCGCACCCCTTTCAGAAGGTATGCCGTGACCAAAGCATATTCAAATTCTCGGGGTACACTATCACGATTGATGGCACCGCTAAGAGGTGGTAGATAGGTGGGTAAAATGCTCGGGATCAGCTTGGCATTTGCGAGATCATCTCTATGTTTAGTTCGCTTTTCATCTACTTGCCGGGATGGTCCAGCTTGAGCAGTGGATAGAGAGGCTGGAAGTCCTTTCGTCAACAATGCTTGAACACTTGTAGACACTCCTCTCTCCGACATGACTCTTTCAGTCATTAATCTGATGAGAACTTCTTTTACAGATTCTTCAACTGCAGTGAGCTCGTCGGACATACGTGCTCAGGATTAACAATCGCAGTTCAGGGAATAACTTAGACACAGTAATGAGATAGAAAGAAAGAGTGGAGAGGTCACCATATAAACTTGGCTTAGTCTGCGGGCTTCAAATTCTCAGTTGGAAAAAGTGTTCTTCGTGCATGGCGCGACGAGATAAATAGGCAACTTGGCAACGATTTTCTTGTAATGGGTATGAAGCCTCATTAACTCTTGTTCTATCTGTTATGGTGTGGTCCAATGATCTGGTGTTGAGCTATAAATGCTTTCCGATCCATTTGGGGTGGCAGTCGAATGGATGTATCGGTCCCAACGACTATATTGCTTCACCATGGTGAAGTGCCATGTGTCACTATTCTGATATCCCGACGAAGCTCCAATTCTGCAATTTTTCTATCTACGAAGTTCCCTCTGGAATATTCTGTAACTTTTTAATCTTATCCCTCTTCTTACTTAGCTTTCTAGCCTTCTTTCCAGAGAGCTTCATATCGGTAGTCCTTTTCTCATTCTGATTCTTATTTTCTTTGGACATAGTCACTTCGCACTATTGAATTTCTTTCCTAGGATTCATGTGTAACACCTCTTCTTTATTTGGGGTAGAGACTTCAGTTTTCGAAGGGTCTTCTAATGTTTGTATAGCTTCGACATCTGGGCCTTTAGTGCGAAGTAGCTTCAATCTGTTCTCCTGTTCTTCAATCAACTATGCAATCCTTCTAGTCATGAAATATTTTAATTCTTGTTTCTTCTGCTCTAAAACTTCTTTTTCTTCTTCTCATCTGGCTTGATCTCCTTCAATCCAAGGTTTCCCTAGTAATATGGTAAACGGGGCGCTGTCCTCAATAAATTGAATAATCTCAAAAGTTTCTTCTGTTGACGTTCCATTGGCATTCATAGGTATCTGAGTGAGTCTTCTACACATGTTTACCAGTTTTCCTCTGAAGAATCCTATTCCTCCTAATGAAGGAATCATAGCAAGCCTCCCTATAACTTCCCAAATTCTTTCTGTCATAATATTCATGTGTGTTTCTTCATCTAGAACACAATCAATGTCGAAGTCTCCTATCCTTACTTTGATGCATTATTTTTCTTTAAAGATATATGATAACTTAACAGGTCGATGGTCATTCAAGGGTTCTTTCATTTGTAGTAATACCTTCTCTGATTTTTTCTGAGGCTCTACTAGTTCTGGATCTGCCTTAGGATTTTCTTCATTTAGATTCAATTTTTCAAGCTTAACAATCATTCTAGGAAAATCCAATACTTCATGGTCTAGGGATTTACAACAAAGACAACTAGGTCTTCCACCAGGGAATTCCTTAGCCAGATGTCCCAGTTTCCTGCAATTGTAACAAAGGGTTAATCCTCTCTTTCTTTTAAATGATCCCCAACCTCTTCTGTACTGCGCACTAGGATCATGGTAGCTAACCTGCAAAAATTTCTTTCTAGGATCCTGCATCCATTTGTTAGTACAAACATTCTTTCTATGCATAGGTATAACATATCTATCACCATTCTTATCAGATCTATTCATATCAAAACTTATTTCATCTAAAAATGCCCTAGTTTTTAAGCTAGGACATAATCTATCAAACATACCTAGATCCATACTCTAGAAACCAAAAATTTCACTTATCTTCTATAGAGCACAAATCTTCCAGATCTAAAACTTTTAACTATTCTTACCTTTATCAGAGCACAGAGCTTACAAATCTTACCTCTTTTAATAAGAATTTTCCACTTTTACCTTTCTTAGAGCACAAAGCGTTTAGATCTTGCTTCTTTTCTTCAGATCAAGCTTCTTTCTTTTCAGATCCGACCTCTTTTCTTCAGATTGACCTTCTTCCTTTCATCACAAAGCTTTATAAACGAGTAGGATACTGTGCACTAGGGCACATATCTTCACACAAGGCTTTTAGGTCAACCTTTTGCACAAAGCTTCTTCTTCTTAGTTCCCAACAATCATAGTTTCAGGTCTCGGCAACAGAACCATTTGTTGGGACAGGGGCAGACCCAAGGTTCAATGCTACAACAATGCACCAACAAAACCCTAACTGTTGACCCTTTCAGAAACACCTACAAAGCAGATGAAGTCTCACTTGAGGTAGAGGCAGGGGTGGTTGAAAGACTCAGGTGTCTGCAACCTTAGCTGGGACACAGATCTGTGATTACAATACTTAATACAACACTTAGCACCGTCAGTTCCTCAATATGCAGTCAATATTCCCTCCACTGATAAAACAGAGCTTCGCAACATTCACAATGATCTAATGTATTCAAGCACTTAGCATATCTAAACTGATTAGATCTAGTAGATCAAGCACTAAGCATATTCATGTATATTAGATCTAACATTCTTCACATCATTAGAACTAAGCACAACATATCTATTTAATCATCTCAAAGCACTTAGCAAATAACACATCAATGCATCCAAACAAAGCATAAAGCAAGACAACACAAGGTTTACGTGGTTCACCCCCACCCTGAGGATACATCCACCAACTCTTCTTCTTTATTAGTTTTTTCAATAAGTTACAAGCAAAGAGCCTCAAAACCCTTACTCTGCACAAGACATAAGATCTGCACAGCTCGCCAGATACTTCTTCCTTGTGCTACAACACAAAGTCTTCTATAACTTCCTACAATGACTTGCACTTAGTGCTGCAAGTCTCTTACAGTCATGCACAAAGCGTTTACAGAACCTTACTTGCACTTAGCACACATCACATAGATGTCAATCTATCATAGCTAGATCCTATCTAGATCCTTCTTTACATTGCCTAGATATCTATTTATACTTGTCAAAATAGGCCTAAGCATGGGTAAACCCCATGGGCCGACATCCCAATCCCCTTACATATTTCTCAAAACCCAAAAAGGACCCAAAAGTGGGCCGATATCCTGTGATCTCCGCTCCGTCTTGCGCTCCTCCTTCGACAGACTGTCGAAGTCCCAAAATAGGTCAAAATGACCAAGAATATCTAAAAACTTGGTCAAGGGCCAACAACAATGTTTATTTCATCTACAACTCATTTTCATATATGGCATATTGGTTCATTCAGTATGTGGGTTTTGTATTATTAATCATTACCACATTCTTAGATTCTCTGAAAAGCTTCCAAGTGTTTCTAATTATGGTAACACTATTGGTATGCTCCTCCCTTTCTTCTAGCCTATGTGGATGCAAACATTTATCACCACATGTAACATCTATATCTCCATGAATCCATGGGCAAGCTTCTCCATAAGGAATTGTTAAGCTAGTGTTGATTCGATTAAATGCTATGAGGTAGTTTGGCATCGATAAGTGCATAATTCACACAGAGTAATGCAATGATGAGAGGAGAGTGGATCTCTCCAGTTTTGGAGAAATTCACATAGCAGTGTGCTTTCTTTCTAAAGTGATTATGTACTATATTCAAGTGTATCTCAAAATTCAACTTTGCTCTTCAGAGATAGGAATAGTTGAAGGTGTGTGACTAATTGGGATTATTGATGATATTCCTTGTTTCTCTCCAAGGTTGCATCTAAGTTGGTTATATGACATACGATACCTCTTATAACCTCCACGTTATTTAGTGACATATTTATTTACCTTGATGACCTTGCTTTCACGGATGCACTAGACACTGGGAAATCATCTTCAAAATGTGTTTTTTGAGACAAAGGATTACGAGGTAGGAATATAGGATTCAACATCTATTATTTACAATCCATAAATGATGCATTTAAAGACCATGGAAAGTAGATATGTCAAAGAGACTTCTCAAGGTATCTTAGAGAAATCTTTAGAACATAAAATTTAACTTCCAACATAGCTAGAGACTTGACTTTGATTGGCACATTGAGAAATAAGATTTATGTGTTATTGCATTGTCTTCTAGATTTTTGTGTGCATGTTGTAGGAACCAACTAATGAACTAGAGTATATTTGGTTGTTGTGTGCAGGATAAATTGAGAATAAAGGCCTAAAAAGCATCATAAGAATAGAGGTCATTGTACAAAATAGTGGAACATAGGCCTAATATCTTTATGGAGATAGAGCCCTCTGTCCAAGATTGAGATAAATAAAAGTTTTAATTTTGCATAGGACTTGTGTTGGTGAAGCGAGTGGGATATAAGTCACTTGTTTATAGATAATAAGGTATCATACTAGGTTGTGTCCTTGAACATGAAACACCTTCCAAAAAGTTTAGGAGAACATTGTAGACCTAAGTATGTGTAAAGCAAGTAGAGAAACTTTGGAAGACTTAAGGGCCAACAATGATTGGCTTCGAGAAGAGATTGAACACTTGAAGGAGTAGGTCCATATGTTCAACAAGGGGATGGTAGAAAAGGAGAAAAACATTGAGACCTCTGCCAAAATTCTACCATTTCTCAAGAAGATTTTTTAATAATGTCAATACTCTCTCATTGCAGTCATGACAAATTAGGATAGCACCAAATCCAACTTATAAACTAGAAAGAGAAGGCCATTCAGTTGGATAGTTGGTAAGAGGATAGGCTCATGCAGATGATGGTATAGTTGTATAAAGAATTGGCAGAGAAGGAGAAGTCCTTGGAAAAGCTACAAGAAACTATCCAAGAGACCAGGGAAGCAAGGACACTTTCCATTTCCACTACCTCATGCAACACCATGACCAAGACAACTTTGGTAAGATCATCTTCCTTGAACATTTCTCAAGAACAAATTAGTGAATTTAAAATGCATACCAGAGGCATTAGTTCAAATATCCTAAGGTAGATGGGATATAATGGACTAGTCGTAGGAAAGAGAAGACAAGGAATATTAAGCCCCATTATAGTTATAATGTGGGTTAAGCATGTAGGCCTAGGATTTGATGGTAGAGGTTCAAAACCCATGACCATGAAGACCACTTGTCTGAAGGAAAAATACATTCCATAGATGGCACAATTATTAGGAGAAAGAATGACGATGCGTGAAGTTGCTAGCCCACAACCATATCAGTCTTCTTGTATTGAAGAAGGGTAGCACTGAGAAGAGTTTGGTAGTGTGCACCATCACTTAGAAGAAGTAACAAACCAATAAACTAGGGAAAGAAGAAGAAGAAGACCAATAGGTCTTCATAAAACAAGGAATCCCTTGTTTATCATTGTTGAAAGAATATAGGCCATATCATTGTGATTTTTGGTACTCAGAGGCTTGTTCGTTCTATGGGAAGAAATGACATTTTGAGGCATCCTGTTGGGAGAAGCAAGCCATATGCCACATGCCTTATTTTTTTAAGAAGAAGGAAAAAAATAATTCTCTTATACAACAAAAAAATCAAAGGCATAAGAAGAAAAGGAACATCTCAAGTAGTCTACAATGCCAAATTATTTTTCCACCATTGCAATTTGAGTGATCATTGGGAAGAAAAAAATTGGTGACTTCATCTAGAGCTTCACCCCAGAAACTCTACAACTAGGTCAAAAGTGTGGAGAGTAAAGAGAATAGAATATAAAGGGCTTCTTCCATCTCTAATTCAAGGAGAAGAAGTTATCCAAGGAGAGATAAAAACATAGGAGGTCTACATCACCAATAAGATGGACAATAGGTTAATGCTAAGGGAAGCCACATTCTAGTTCTTGTTTTCAATTTTACATTAAAGAACCCCTTCTTGGATATGTGAAAGAGATTTGTGCATGAAGGTAAATGACCTTGGGGGTGTTTGGAGAACTCCATGGGTGCTTTTCAGCATGTGTAGGAACCAAAGAGTTGTTTCCATGTCGAGAAACAACCGATCCTAGCAAAAGAAGGTAGATCACACTTCCTCTTAGGGAGTTGTTATGTGGTGGCAGTGTGCCAGGGTCACACTGAACAAAAAGACTATCATTTTACTTGGATTCATGGATTCCAAGATGGATCATCATTAAGACAGAGAAAGAGAGAGATGAGAATGAATGTTGATTCCAAAGTTCAGATATGGAGATTGCTCATAGTTGACAATCAGTGAGTAGAATTATATGCTGCGGGAACAAGCGAACCAAGAACTAGAGACATATCCATAGCTTGGGACCAAAGCTAGTAGCCAAATCCATGAGCCAAAGCTAGAGATAAAGTCAAATCTATTTCCAGGAGCTACAATCAAATCCACGTTCAAGAGAAGCAAACATAAGGCACATTGATCGAGATTGGTTTCCTTGAGATTTTGTAGACCAAAAAGCCTCACAATGGGGAGGTGTGATCCAAAATGGATCCAAATTGATGAATGGGTGTAAGAATTATTACCTACAATGTAATTCAACAATTAATGAAGGTTAAACAAACTCTGTAAAGAAATGTAAATACAAAGTTGAATAAGACAAAAATGAGAGTGAAAAGGAAAAATGGGCTAATTAAAAGATAAAAAATAAATAAAAATAGGAGAGAAGGTCGAGGAGTGGGAAATGAAGGGGAATGTTTTTTGGCCTCCCCCTTACCCCCCATCTCTCTCTATTTCTTCCTTCACATTCAGTTTCAATGGATATTTTTGGCCAAGGAGAGGAGGATGCACAAAGAGCATCAACTGCATTATAACTAGAGATTGTTTAAATAAGAGCATTGAGCCCCATTCGAAGTTGGTTTTCCCATTTGAGTTTCTAGGGTAAATATGGTTTCCAATGTGTCTTATTTTTCTCTTATATTTCTATGAGATTGTGCTCTATGTACTCATGTGTTAGTTTTTCATTTCAATGGATGCTATGAGGATTTTAATATGTTGTGTTTGTTATTAAGCTTAGAACTCAATTAGCTCTATAGTGTGGAATTTTACCTTCATATTGCATCATTTTGATGACCAATGCTTATCCCAACAACTCTCTGTCCTCCACCATTGGGTGATTTGGGAAATGGGAAATCAATGGATCCTATTCAAGATCTTTTGGAAAGAAATTGGGAGTTGTTAAAATTGGTTTTAAGAGTTGCTAGTGTATTTCTCCCCTGATCGACTTCCCCTACACTCTAGTCAATTTAATTACATAGTTGGGTCATATTATCTTTACCCACAAGTTTTTTTCCCTTGCCTATACAATGATGATTTACCCTACAACGATGATTTCTTTTACTGGTTTAGATAATTGGTAATATAATTCTTTATATGTTAAAGTAGGAATCTGCATTGTGTTGCATCAAGCCTGATGACACATCCTCTTTGATTCATTTCACCTCACACAAGTCTCAATTTTTCTTCGTGTGAGACCTCCTTCTCTTGTGGAAGGTTGAATATGCCAACGTTGCTAGACTACAACAATACTCTTTGTTGGCAATCCTTTGAGAACCCCGACCTCCAATTTTGCGCCAACAATGGTTCTGTTGCTGCTACCTGTTTTTAAAGTGAGTTTTTAGAGGATGTAACATCACATCTTTAAGTCTAACATTGATAATTGGTGGGAAATAAAGTGTGATGAGTTTATTCTACAAGAAATTGATTTACGATGCAAAATTTTAAGGGTTGTGAAGAACACTATCTTTTATTCGGAACCTCTGAGCAACCTGTATGAGATCTTCTGGATTTGATTACCAGAAGTGTAATTTCAGTGGCTCGACTAGCTGCAATAAGCACAATAATTCAAAGATCAAGTCAAGAGAAACTATAATTGGATTTTTAAGTGCATAACATCTCTTCACTAGCTAGATCATCCAATTTCTAGAGTTGTGGATTTATGGGTACACATTACTTTGGAAGGATATATTATTGAATTTGTTGTAGAGAACCAAAAATATTTTTTGAAAGCATAAGCAATGATATACGAGGGACCCAAAGGAATATTGTTGGAGGAAATCCCTTATTAGATCAATATTTTGTTAATGAAAGAAGGAATGTTGTCGGTTCCTTCAGTTAAGATGGAAGTGTAAACTCTTGCGCTTTGGGGGGAATTGGTTCAAGGCAGGGTCATGAGTCAATAAAGAAGGAATTTCAGGAGATGGGGGGCGCGAGAGAAAAATACAAGAAATGAACAAGCTCTAAGGAGGGATGTGGTTGCTGAAAAGAGGTGGCAGATTTAGATGAGAAAGGTAATGAAGATATTTGATCCATTTCGGAAGGAGATGGATTGTGATGGTAGTCAGAAGAAAGAATTAGAGAAGTTGAGAGAGTTGAGAATACCTGGAAGGATGGAGAAAATATGGTTGAATGAGAGATTTGGTGAGAGTAATGAATGTTTTGAAGGAAGCAGACAAGAGATTGGAACCTTAGGAGAAATGGACGAAGTAGGAAGAATAGGTGCCACCTCTAAAGAAGATTACTTAGCCAATACCTTAGAAGGAGTTATGAGAGAATCATATCTCCTAATGACAAAATCTATTGGACTACACTACGAAGTAGAAGGAATCTTGCAAGAACACACGACCCCCCAAATTCAAGAACCCCACTCTGTAGGTGAAGGACCCAGCCCTGAGTTGCTTACTCTCCCAACACCTTCTGCAAATTTGTTAATCTCTACAATTATTATTTCTGTAGGCTCTGTTGTTTCTAACCCTTCTAGTCTAACAAGTTCAAGCAATAGTATTAGTAGCAGTGTGGCAAGTGTTTTAGTTATTTCACAACCAGGACCTTCAAGGTTCATTTTGATAGGATCTCCAATTTCTCTGATGGAAAATCAACATGCAAGATCCCTCACCCGATACCTAGATTTTTGGGGTAAAGGGGATGAGGATGTCAAACAACACTGGTTTCTTTGTGAATCTATCTGGAGGTATTGTGGAAATTTGGATTCCAACAAACTAGTTGAGTTTCAGACCACCTTGAGAGGTCATGTTTTAAAATGGTATATGAAATCCGTTGAACTAGGGAATCCTCAAGGACATTCTTTCACTCTTGCTCAGGTCAAACAAAGGTTCATAGAATAATTTTGTGTACCATAGTTAGAGAAACATGCTCTCTCTGAGTTGTGGGAGATAAGACAAAGATATGGGAGCCTACCTGGGAGTATAACCAAATATTTAAGGATGCGATAGGGAAAATGGAAAACACCATCCACAAAGACCACCAACGAGAATTGTTTATACATGGGATGTTATCATTGACCCAAATATTATTAACCTAGCACATGATAGCTACATTAGGGGAAGCCTTAGAACAAGCAATGAAAATGAAGCGATGGTTGGATATCCTAGAAGCTTGCAGGTTATGAGACTGATTGAAGACACTAATATTGTGTAGTTGCAAGGCCATATTTCTGTGTTGATTGAAAAGGTTCAAGAATTGACCCTCCCTAGAGAAGGTCGACCAAAGTTATGGTGTATTGGTTGCTACAATGAGGGTCATACAGTGACATAATGTCCTAGACTGAGGGGCATAGGACCCCCTCCTCACTTGATGGTGCCTCCACTAGTAGGACCATCAGGAGGGGTCGTGCAAGTTTCCACTACAATGCCATTTCATGGCCATGTGTAGTACCATGCCTTACCCCTCGGGCCTTATGGTGTTGAAATTTCCTCATTTTTTCATATTAGACCAAGTTTATAACCCTTGGTCCTATTAAAAGCCTAAATAGAGCACTAGAATCACCATTGGATCTAAGCTATTGTAGCTATGAGATCTTATAAAGAGACAACAAGGTTTGGGCATTGGTTCATTAAGATATCACACTTGTACTTCTCTCGAAGTTGATGCAACCTTGTATCGTTAGTTAGTTGGTATCTTCTTATACTTGACTCATACCCATCATGTGTCAGTGTTTCATGGAAACCTGCACAAGAGATCTAGCTAAAGCAAGTACAAACAAAGATTATCAAGAAAGGAAGAGAGATTCAATATGGAAGAATGAGAAAATATATTTACACTACTCCAATGAGCTGATGATTGATACATAGATCATGATCAATATGATACAATGAATGAGTGGAATACACTCATATATAGGGCAAAACATTCCATAATTAAGAGAAGCAATCAAGCAGTTAGCTTTCCTTAGGAATGCATGCATGCATAATAGTGATGGTAAAAATAGAAAGTCTAAAAATAGAACTAGTCAGTTAACTCCCAATGAACTAGTGTGTCGAAAATAGAAATTTCTCCAACACCACTCCTGAACATCACTATGGAGTAAAAATGAGTCCCGACTACTAGGCCATTTTAGGTACTCATGTACAATGCAACTAATGAACACTGAATAAAAGTGAGGAAAGAAAGAAAACCACGTGGGAACAAAACCCCCCCTCAAAAGATAATGTATCAAAAGAAGAAAATAACTTCTGTTAGACAATTGTGTTCTTCACTGCAAGACGATCTCGCAAAGTCTAAAACTTCTGCTCATTGAAAGTCTTCGTGAAGATGTAGAAATATTTGTGGATCTGATGAAGTCCTTTAGTAACCTGTCGGGCCTTGTACTTGTTAATCCTGTGGATCCATATGCACATGAAAATATTCATTTTTGGTGGACGTGGAACCAGATTCCAAGTCTTGTTCTGTAGGAGTGAGTCATACTCCTTTTGCATGGCTTCTTGCCATAATGGATTTCCCACAACCCTATTGTAGTTCTGTGGATCAGTAGATTGAACCATATAGTAATGCATGGGCACAACATGTTCTAAAGAAGAAAATACATGAGAAGGCTCCTCATGCTGAGATCGAGTCCTCCTCGAATCCAATGGATTCCTTGCAAGGTTGCTTGCTACTTGAAGTGTGGTATGTGCCTTCTTGGGCATATGCTGAAGCTTCAGTGCTAGCTTCTTATCTGGATGTACTACCTGATTATTTCCATGTATAGAATCCGAGTGTATGGAATCATCTCTGATGTATGAAACTGATGGAATAACAAGAGTATATGCATGTTGCATTGGAGGTGCATGCAAAGTACTCTCCTTATGTGTAAGTAGAATAAAGGAGTCATCATCAGAAAACTTAGTGAATTTATACAACATTGACTTGTGATCCACCTCACCAATTGCAATGATGGAATTGTAATGCATATCAATTACTGAAACTGAATCTGATGTAAATTCAACCCTTTTTCCTTTCTGAGCGATCTGATAAATTGAGAGCAGATTCATAGAAATCTTTGGAACATGTAAAACATTGTCAAAAATTCCATTGTGGAGTTCCATTCTCCCTTCTCCTACTACTGCTACTGGAGTATCATCCTCCATGAGAATAGGGGGTCTTGAGCATGGACTCAATGAAGAGAAAACTTCCTCTTTTGCTGCCATATGATGGGATGCACTAGAATCTATAATCCATGAATCAGATGAGGAATTAATTGCAACCAAAGCATGATGATTACCTTTCTTAGGAGCATGATCTTCTTCCTTCTGCTTCTTGACTCCCTCTGGAATGAAGTTTCCAAGGTTGTTTTGCTGAAGTGCCCGTGCCATAAGATCGATCTGTTTCTTCATGCATGTGGATTCTTCATGATTCAATTTATCGCAGTAAGTGCATTGTTCTCCTTTCTTCTTCTTCTTGGAATCTGAAGAGTTTCTGGAACCTGAAGAATCATTGAAGGGTTTGGAATATCCCTCCTTCCTGTTCTATTTGGATGACCCTTTTCCATCATGCATGATGAGTGCATGTGCTTTGGGATATTTCATGAGGCCCATCT
>ML780661.1:64957-98444 GCA_009831015.1 Picea engelmannii | reverse complement strand
ATCAATATGATACAATGAATGAGTGGAATACACTCATATATAGGGAAAAACATTCCATAATTAAGAAAAACAATCAAGCAGTGAGCTTTCCTTAGGAATGCATGCATGCATAATAGTGATGGTAAAAATAGAAAGTCTAAAAATAGAACTAGTCAGTTAACTCCCAATGAACTAGTGTGTCGAAAATAGAAATTTCTCCAACATCATGATATTTCCTTTTTTACTGGTATTGTTTCCTACTATATGTAAACACTCCATGAAATCCATTAGAAAGCAGCTAAAATAACACTTTTGTGTGTCCATGGTACAATTCAGCTCGAGATACATTACAATTCAGGGGGGACTCCTTTATTGGTTGGTTTCACTGATTCAAAATGGGTTGATGACCATGATGATCAGAAATCTACTGTAGGTTATGTTTTCAGCCTTGGTTCATGACCTATTACTTGGGCCTAGAAGAAACAACGAGCTATTGCTCTTTCTTTAGCAAAAGTAGAGTACAGAGCAGTGGTTAATGCAAGTAAATAATACTTGTGGATTCAATGGATTCTTTCATAGTTTGTATTACAACAACAACATTCAACCACCCTTTGGTGTGACAATCAAAGTGCCATCAAGCTCCCCAAAGATCTAGTTCAACATCAATGCAACAAACACATCAATCTACACATGAATTTCATCATAAAGATCATTCATGATCGATTTATTGAAGTGCTATTTTTCCCTACAAAAGATCAAATCACATACATTTTCACTAAGTCTCTTACATAAGTGAATTTATCCAAACTTCGATCTATGTTAGGAGTTCATGAAGTTGTCATTAAGGGTGGATAGGCTCTAATGCCTCCTTCCTTCTCCTATTGTGTCATCTTTGTAAATTATTCAATCATATCCCATGTTGTTCTTAAGGGGGGATGTTAGGATATTTAGACACTTAGGATTTAGTTAAGATCAACTTGGTCTGATGTGTTGTTAGGTAGAAGTGTGTTTCTTTAGTATGCATTGGTATGTATGTTTATTTACGTAATCCGACGGTCATAATATGTTCCCGAAATAGAGTGATCTGATTAATCACGTTCTCCTCGATCTTAAAAACTACATTGATTTAGGTCTTAGAACTCGATTGGTCTATGATCTCTATTTAAAGAGCATGGAGGGTCATTTGTCAATGATCGATTGTGAGAAACTTTCTTGTAAATCTCTCTGTAATATTTTTCTTTTTCAATAATAAATTTCTCCAATTGGCCACATTAGTTGGGGTCATGGATGTTTCCCCGTAGGGTTTTACCATGTCAAAATATTGTTGTGTTGATATTTTATCCAATTATGTGAGTGGTTATTGATGTTGATCCTTGATATGGTCATGTGAGTGGTTATTGGTGTTGATATTTGATCTGGTTGTGTGAGTGGTTATTGAAGGTGCTCATCCTTTGTTGGAATACTTGTGTTGTCGAAAATTGCTAACCATATATGTTGTTGTTTCGATGAAAATATATTTTCCAAAAGTACTTTAGTCTATCATGGTCTATATAGACTTTAAAGTGCCTACCAATGAGATATTGGCACCATTTTATATTGCATGTGAAATTGTTTCCATTTCTTTTTCATATGTAGATTTCACAAATTTTTTTCCCTTTAATTGTTTGTTTTGAAAAGCCAATGGTCTCTCTTCTTGTGTCAATATTGCTCCAATTCATAACCCTAATGTATCACATTCTACTATGAATGTTTTACCAAAATCAGGAGTTTCCAATACTAGTGTAGAAGACATGACATCATTTAAGAGAGATAATTCCAAAGTAGCCTTATCATTTCATACAAATTAATTTTTCTTCAAGAGAGATGTGAGTGGACCTGGAATGTGTGCATAATTCTTAACAAATTTTCAATAATATCTTGTAAGACCCAAAAATCCTCTAAGACTCTTGGTGTTCTTAGGAGTAGGCCATTTTGTAATAGCTTGGATCTTTTGGTAGTCCACCTTAACCCCTTCCCTTAGAAAAATATGACCCAAATATTCTACTTCTTGTTTCCCAAAAGAACATTTGGATATTTTTACATACAATTGACTGTTCTCAAGAATTTGCAGGGCTTTATCCACATGTTTAATGCGGGTTTCCCATGATTTTATATACATAAGTATATCATCAAATAAAACCAACACAAACTTTCTAAGATGGGGTCAAAAAAATTTGTTCATCAGGCTTTGAAATTTGAAAGAGCATTAGTCAACCCAAAAGGCATGACCAAGAACTCATAGTGACCATCATGATTTTTAAAATTTGTTTTGGGAATGTCATATTTTCTTCATCTAATCTGGTGGTATCCTGATTTAAGATCTAGCTTTGTAAAATAAGCCACTCCATGAAGCTCATTTAATAACTCACCAATTTTTGGAATATGGAATTTATCCTTTATTGTGATGTTGTTTAGATCTCTATAATCATGACACGTCATCCAAGAATTATCTTTTCTTTTCACCATCATTACTGGAGTTGAAAATAAACTCTTTCTTGGTTGAATAATACATGAATCCAGCATGTCTTGTACTGATTAATGAGATTTCTATGGTTGGGATTTTTAGTGTTGATTGGACTAGCCACAGTTTTGTCAATAGACCGTCGACATTTCAGATCCAAATCAGGATCCATCTTCAGGACATTGAGCTTGGGTTAAAAAGATGGGAAGAGCTCGTATTAAATACTGGAAGTGTGCGAAAACCTAGGTGTCGGCTAAGTTTTTAAGTAAAATTATTTAATAAAATTAATTCTTTGTTTAAGTTTTTTTGGGTTTCTTATTTTTGATATTTTAGGTTTGAGGTTTATTCTACATTATTCTTAATTTAATGTTTTAATCTTCATTTTAATTAACTATGTTCTAGGTATTATATTAATTAAAGAGTAGGGTTTAATTATTGGTTATTATATAATTATTAAGTTTTTTAGGGTTTATCATTATGTTATTAAGGTTGAGGTATATTCTAAATATTTATTAATTCAAGGTTATAAATTTATAATTTTAATCAATTATGTTCATAATTTCTAGGTATTAAGTTATTTAAAGAGTCTTATTAAGTTATCTTAAATTAGGTTAATCTTAATATTTAATGTTATAAATATGAGCAATTCTATTCATAGGCTTTTTAATATTCTTTAATAAGATTGTTTATTTAATAAGTGTTTTTATTCGGGTGTGATTTATAATTAGGTGGGGTTATTAATGAATAAATTAATTAAAAGTATTTAGATTGTATAAAAAATTATCAATGATTATTGTTGTTTCTATGGTTCAAAGGGAACCAATCTTCGCTTAGTTCTAACCCACTATCTCTGTTTAGGTTACTAGGGTGTTTTCGGATTTCAATAACTTCTCTAATACGTCGTTTAAAGAGGTGATTTTCTTTGGTGAAGATTTTGGTGTCTTCTAGGCCAACATGGTGTCTTGTTTTAAGGGAGTGTTCAACTAGGGAAGAGGTGCAGATGCATTCATTCTTAATGTCATCTCCATGCTCTTTTATCCTAATTTGGAAGGAGTATACCTAGACTGTGTAGTATACGTAGCCTGTCTCGAAGTTCTCTGGGTATACTACACACAATCTCATGCTCTCCAAATAACTAATCCAGAACAAATTACAACATTTTATATAGCTCAATGAGCTCTCCTATGCATCTAACAACTAGATCCCAATTAAATATCAACAATCCCCAAATCACTCACTCTATTCTAAAAATCAGGAACATAATCACACTTATCAAAACCAATTACAATCAAATTCAACATAGATTTCTTTTAGAGGTCTCTCGACCTACTTTATTAAAACAAAATTGAAAATTAAGGGAACCAACCTCCTTTAGTAAATGGTTTGACCTTCTTAGGGTTAGAATCATGAATTTCCTTTGATGCCCTTGCATCATAATTCCGTGGAACACAAATGTTCATGGACTCATGTTGTTATTGGATAAATCAGTGAATGTAGACATAAACTAATCTCCCTAGATCCACTTGGATCTAGAACAAAATAAGAGCAACATGATGCTTTCCCTAGGTTACAATAATTAGATTTACTACCAAACAAGGAACAAATGACATACCTTTATATATCACTTCCTTATATCTCTGTTGTCCCTACTTTGCTCCGTTTCTCTTGTGAAATCCGATTTGCAATGACACAAACCAACCAGAGTGAAAGAAACAATAGTAGATTCAATGAAAACCTAAACATGTGATCAAGGAGTCATGCAATAAAATGAGAATGGTTTTATGGGAAAGAAACATGCCACCGTATTATATTAAGTAAAAGTGGAAGATACAACCGAATTGCCTTGATGTCACAAGTTCCCTTTTAGTAGTCCTTTGGTCCAACACACACAGACACTTGCTCCAAAATTTGCATGAATATGATCCACAAAATCTTGATGGACAAATGGAGACCTCAAGCATCACTTGAAATGGGATTCCTCACACAGTCTTTAGCCTATTCTTTCATCAATTCCTTGCTTAATCTTGCTTAATGTTTTCCATAAGAAACCCATCATTATATCGGAGAAGGTGAAGTGGTTAGAGGGATAAGGATGATCCCATCAGATCAGAGAAGCCAATAGGATCACAACCATATGGACACCACCTCACATTCTAGAAGATTCCCCTTCTAGAAACTTCATGAACTTCTTTATTCTTTTAGCTCTCAAACGCCACTGCACCCTGCCTATATAGAATCTTGTGGAAACCCCGCGAGCCAAGTATAGAGCACCTGAAGAAATCATTGATTTCCGCATTGTGTAATACATGCAGCCTGCGATGTCCTTCTAAAAAGTAGTCTTGTAGAGGAAGAAATCAATTATTTTTCTCATGCAAAAGATCTTTTTGAGAGCCTGAACACATGATTGTAGAATTTTCATCAAGGTGACTAAAATAATGTGTAACAGAATGCCCCCCAAAGTATGAGGCTGGAACTCGTGACATCCAAAATACTTTATAAAATGCGTGTGTGTGTGTGTGTCGGGAACAAGGAACACACCAATCGGGAACCTGCAAACAATCAAGCATCTGCACAATATTATACCATGTTTGAGGTGGGCATTCCCATGTTCAGACTACAAGTGATTTAAATCATAAGTGTAAGTCATGGACACCAACTATACACTATGGATCCATGTCATCAAGATTCTACATAGCCACTAGGAATAGACTGTGGATCTATGTATTAGAAAGCTTAGATTCAGACATAGCAACGAGACATACAAAGTGGATATGTGTGTCAATACAAATCATAAATACTCCATCGCAACCTGGACCAAGAATGATGAGATCCAGGGTCTTCAATCCCGTCATTCGTAATTACAAATCTAGCCATGTGATTACAGGTGCTGAAGTCGAACATGGTTAGAAACCACTTGATTACCGATCATTAATGAAAACCATTAAAAAGCGTGAGGGAAATAACCATTGATGTCAATGATTCCCAAGGTACCTTAGTACAATCCAACGAATGTGAATAGATGAGATGAAGTCAAACACTCAATGGAATCTATCGATTAGGGACCAATGATGTGAATGCACTGTCGAAAGTGAACAAACCTACCATTGAGGCATGCATGATTTAAGGTACTAAATGATTTCTAAGTCTCGTTCCTGGATAATGAGTTGAAGTTGACAGGAAAAGACTCATCAGGGGAGGGCATTAATGTATCCCCCATCAATGACACGAAATAAGTAACAGATTTAGGGTAGATCAAAGTACGAATATGATTTGAAACTGACATAGGGAAGGCCGACATGGTAGGAATTGACAACTGCAGATGGCCGACTCAATAGAGAGATTATTTGGACTTCTCTTGAACATATGAACAACACGATAATGGTCTTGGAAGCATTGACTCAAAGATGACCCAAGATATGAACTTCCAGAAAGTCAGACAAGAGATAAATGGATTTCCCAACCTGGATTCAAATGATGAAAGGGGGTGTCATGTTCAGGAGAGACTCTTATTGCCACTAACACAAATACAAAGACACATTTCTTTCCCAAATTCCCCCCCACCATTTCTGGCGAGTACCTCTTTATTTTTACGCAAGATTGAGGAGGATAACATATGCTTGTTGATATAAGCTCATCCTTCAGACGAGTCCCTCGGAGTATGTTTAAAGAACCCTAAGAAGGATTGGTTCGGTCCTGTATGGAACTGTCGATGTTTGTTTAACAAGTCCAAAGATAGAAAACTCGAGAGTTTTTCATGTTTATAGAGTCTCAAAATCACTTAAAGAGAACTCTCTTAGTTCCTTTTTTGTAAAGTAGTTTGATGAGACCGAAAAAGTGATAAACTATCAACCATCAAACATTTTCTTCAAATACTTTTACGAGCATGAAAAGAACAAGGTCGCTTGACAATCTTTTCATTTTTACGGAGTGTGAAAAGAGCTTAAAGGATACTCCATTGGTTTCACTTTTTGTATTACCATGATGAGTATGAAAATACGACAAAAGTATACTTGATTGCGTTCTCACTGATTTTCGAGTACGAGAACGAACAAAGACTGAGCTCGAGGTTTTTCCTGAAAAAACCAAAAAGTATTTGTAAATGTGACAAACAGAAAAACAAATCACGAAATAATGTCCATACTTCATTGTTCAGGATCCTAAGTCTTCCACCTGTGAGGAAATAAAATAATCACGATATCATTAGACCTTTAGGTTTTGGATAAAATTTATTTAAATAATATGAAATATTAATAGAAAAATTAAAATTGAAATAAATATAGGTAAAATCTCTTTTCTACTATTTCATTTGCATTTTGCCCAAAACTTGCCTAGGAACCCTATTTTTACCTCAGACTTTGGCTATCGATTGCGGGAGACTCGGGCGACCATTCAACGAACGGATTCCATAAAAATGGTAATCTCTTCATCCTCTTGATTTTCAATAGATTAAATTTCATTTTTATCTGTTTAAAAAGTCTTTTTGAGTTAAGTTTTAGGCCGGTAGGCGTGCGCTGGGGCCGCCGTAGGTGACCCATATCGAGACCTGCGAAAATATATGATTTCTATAGGAACTCTTTGGCTCACCTACGGAAACCTCGCATTGGGTAAAATCTTCTCCTGCGGTGGCTGAAAACCAAAAATTCTTTGCATGCGTTTAGCCAATAAAAACTTTTTAAAGAAGAAAATGAGGATGCTAACTTCCCTTCAATGTCCCAATGTAGGTTTTTGATCATCAAAATGCTGGAGTGGAGGGAGAGGGAGCATGAAGATGATGACTATAATTCCTTGAATGACCTGGGCACTATAGATTCCCTCTGAAAGTCTGGTTTATTGAAGTTCTTTAAAATCCAGGGCATGAGGGCCCAACAGAGGTTACTGGGGTACCTAGTCCGTGTTAAGAACCAAATATCAATATAGCATAGAAAAACCTCAGAAAAAGTACTCAACACCTTGAAAAAGAGATAATTTCAGATAATAAGCCTCTTCAAGGGGGCAACATCCTTTTACCCCACTTAAATGTTCAAGTACAAGATGATTCAAAATGAAAATGTCTCCTTGGTATATATAAGAGACTAGGAGGTATAATTACAAATAATGGCCTAAAGCCGACATAAATAAAAAAACATTACTAATCTAATATGCCCCAATTAAGGGGACATATTGCATGCATGGTGGGGAGTGCATCTCCGCACATGTCCCTCCAAAGATATTTTTAGTATGCCGTGGAATGCACCGAGCCTCGAGTGTTTAACTAGTGCGACAATGTTCTTTGCAACATGAAGACACTGTTGACAAAGTGAAAGAGGGGGGACCTAAAGAAATTTGGGTATGGATCTATTTTGGTGTCTTTATTTCTAGAGAGGGTCCCCCATTTACATTTGCAGGTGGAATGGGGCATACCGGCCCCATGAGACCCAAAGATGAAGAGGTGATGTGACCTCATGGCTCGGCATGTAGCGGGCCCCATCATCAAATACAACGATGCATTCTTTGATTGGTTGAGGCCTCAGATACTGATGATAGACGATTACGCATATGCTGATTTGGATTTCAGAGGAGACCCCGACTTGGTTCTACCTGAGGGCTTTCAGTGGGGAGACACAGGTAAGAAAAGTGTTTTGTTTTTATGATGTTTTTGTGAATTTTAGAATATAAGATGTTTTTTATGCTTTCAATCCAATGAATAATCAAATTTTTTTACAATGCAGATATAAGGTCACACCGGCCTCCGAGTACATCCCCTATTCAGAGACGAGGGGAAGAAGATGTGGTAGCAGGATGGGATTTTGATGATTATGATGCAGTCGAGTAGAACCTAGAGGGTTTGACAACATATATCTCAGACATCTCAATCGATGAGATTCTGCGACATTATCAACGCCATACTGTGGGCATATCTGGTTCACTTAGTCGACTACTTTGTAGGGTAGCATGGGCAATAGTGTGTTACCGTGAGCAACATCCTTAACGCTCTTTTGTAGAAGCCATGKGATTCATATTTTGATATTTCTGGTCTTCGAATGAAAACTCTCTTTTTGTAAAACACTTTTATCGTTATATATATACATGAGACTTCTACCGACTTACTTTGCTTTATATAAAAATTGTGGTTTGGATTTATAAATGYCTSTCTAACACATAATTATCTAATGCATCARTTAATGTATTTARACATCTAGGAATGTGTTGATACTCAATATAATCAAAATAACATTCCAAGAGGTGAATTTGTAAATATACCCGTAATAAAGTAGGAMTTTGGATAGCATAGACATTACATAACTGTAGTACTACTAGCCRCGAATCAAGTCATACAACCAGGTGACAGATTCCAAGTGAAATAGCATCGGTCAATAATTCGATGACTGYGCTATATTCYGCGATATTGTTAGTTGCATGACCGAGAAAAACACCGTGTAGAATGATAAGTTCATTTGTAGGTGCGTAGATTGCCCAAGCAACAAAAGCTAAGTTCTAAGTACTACGACTAGTGCCATCGACGAAGCCAATGTAGGGTAGCAAAGACACCGACATCTGGAAACCAAGCACAATGCAAGGTAAACAATTGGGGGTGGAAACCAAATAACGAAAAGCACACAAAAGTAACACACAAGAGTATGATACAGTAAAGATACAAGCACTCATACAAAGATAGCCTAAGCATATTACTTCTTCAAGTAAAACCCATTTTTGGGTTCACTCAAAGGAATGCCAGCATAATCCACTAAATCATAGGATCCCTTCGCCAACACTTGTTTGACAATATAAGGGCCTCGCCACATAGACTCAAATTTTCTGACCCCTAGTAACTCACGATCTTGTTCATAGAGGATAACTAGATCACCCTTAGAGAAAACACGTGGTTTGACATGCTTTTCGTATTGGGCTTTGATGCATTTTTTCTAGGTTTCAATAACCAGGGTGGCATCATGACGAGTTTCATCTAATTGCATTAGATACAATAGACGTTCTTCCTCAGCAGAGGTGTTTGGGAGAAGTTCCACGACTAGATTCAATGATGGTATCTCACATTCAATTGGTAGCACAACTTTGATACCATACACTAATTGAAAAGGCGTAAATCCCGTGGTAGACTTCACTGATGTCTGATAGACCCATAATGTTGAAAACAACATCGTGTGCCAACTTGTTTTGTGAATTTCTATTATTCATGGAAGCATGGTGATAATAACTTTATTTATCGCTTCAACTTGGCCATTGGCCTGCGGGTAGTAGGGGGTTGAGTTTTCATGTCGAAGACCCAACTTTTCGGTAAGCTCGAATCATGAAATTTTGAAAATGGACATTGTGATCAATTACAATAGCCTGTGGGATTCCAAAGCAAGTGATAATGTGATTGAATATGAACAAGGTTGCAGTTTTTTCGGTATTGTCGAATGTAGGCATCGCCTTGGCCCATTTCATGAAATAATCCATGGCTACAATAACGTATCCATGCCCCCTAACTGAGTGAGGGTTACATGTCATGAAATTGATACCTCATTTAGCGAAACGTCCAATGAAAACTACAGGGTGTAAGGGAGCGGGGAGAGATCTTATCTTGTGATTGTACGTTTGACAAGCATGGCACTTCTAGATAACAATTATATAATCTTTAAACAAAGAAGGCTAGAAGTACCCTGGTCATAAGATCTTTTAGTAGTGGCATACCCAAACATATGACCACCACACGCTCCAGAGTGGAAGTCATCCAAATCTTTCTCAACCTCATCAAAGGTGAGACAAAGTCAGAAAATAGAGTCAACACCACAACGATAAAGAGTGTCACCAAGAATTATGTATTGACGGGCTTGATACCGTATGCGATGATGATTTGTACTAGAGAGGTCGGGCCGAAACGTTTGAGTCTAGAGATAAATGATAATATCTCCATACCAAGCATCATCAGAACTGATCAGAAAAATGGATTCACTAGGTAAGGAATCCTTTGCCACATTTTCTGTCTCAGCAGAGGGAAGGTCACATATCAATTCGAAAAATACCCGATATTTCTTAGACTTAGCACGTTCAAACTCTAAGTCGAAATCCTAGAGAATGACTATCCATTTGGAGTATTCGCCCCCTAGCAATTGGCATGTAAGAATATTTTGCATAGGGTTGCAATCAGAAATGACAGTGGTCTTGCGTAATAGGATATAGTGATGAAAACGTTGGACAACTTGAACAACTGCCAAGGCCATTTTTTCCACATGTAGGTATTTGGCTTCGGTAGTCATGAGACTCTGACTCAAATAATAAATTACATATTTGTCGTGTGAATAATCTTCTTGGACTAAAACCATGGCAATGGTAAAGTCTGAAGCAGCGAGGTAAAGGAAATAGTCTCAACTATAATCTGGTGGGAAAAGCAGTGGTGTTCATGTTAGGGAAAATTTCAAAGCTTCGAAGGCTTTGTTGGTGGTCTCATCCCAAATGAATTTGTAACCCTTCTTCAACAATCGAGTAAATACTAGCATTAACTCGGCGTAGTTGGGAATGAATCAACGCAAAAAGTTTGCCTTCCCTTGCAAACTTTGGAGCTGGCAGAGTGTAGAAGGAGGAGGTAGATTAAGGATGGCCTCCACCTTCAAAGGATCCACCCTAATTCCATGAAGTGACATGATAAAACCTAGAATTTGGTCGGACTCCACACAAAAAACACATTTGTTCGGGTTTAAACGTATACAATAGTACCGACAGCGAAGGAAAATGGCTCGAAGATGGGACGGGTGATCTTGGCGGTGCATGGAATGGAAGGAAACAAAGTATAAAGAAGAAAAGGTAAAAAGAGAGCTTCGTGGAGGACATAGTAACTGTTATTGGGTCGAAGTGAGGAAAAGAGTAGAAAAGATGGAGTGAAGTATGGAAAAGAAAGCCGTTGGACGAGAAGACCAAGGATGACATGAAATCAAGGAAGATGGATCGAGGATAGCTCAACAAGTGGAAAAAGATATCATTGGTTGCTTTGGAGCACTGCGCAGGAAGAAAGGAAAGACAGGCCAACGAAGCCTGGGAAAAGCGGGTCAAGTTGACCTAGGGTTTTAAACACCTAGGGTTTTGACACCTAGGTTTCGACCTAAGGCTGTCAATGAGGTATTGTAATGTATAAATAAAGGCCAAGAGGACCTAGGTTGAGTGGGTACATGTTTTTGTTGATATAGTCATATAGTTGTGTGAGAGATCATTGTATTGAGAGGAAGAAGAGATGAGTGGAGAGCCTTCTGGTATTGTAAGATCTTCAGCTAGGTGCGAAGACCAGTTCCTGTAGCTGGGTGCACAGAAAGGGGAGAGGAAGAGAGAGAAGAAAGAAGATCTGTTGGCTGAGAGCACAGATAAGAAATGTAATCTTTACATTAATATATCATAAGCACAGTTTTGTGGATGTAGCCCTAGAGAGAGAGTGAACCATGTACATCTCTTATTGTGTGTGTGATTGATGCTTTGATCTCCGTCGTTGTTATATTGTTATTTGCATTGCTGTGTTAGATCAGATCTATAGCTGTGCATGACAGATCTAGCTTGATAAGTGTTAGATGCATATTGAATAGATGTTGTACTGGATCCACTTGATATTCCCCTAGTTGTAGACATTTTTGTCCCGCAACCCCCTCATAGTTGCTTCGGGTGAGACTGCATCTACTTCGCATGTGTTGCTAAAAGGGCTAGTATCTAGGGCTTGTTGGTGCGCTCTTGGAGTGAACCTTGGGTCTGCCCCTGTGCCAACAAATGGTTCCATTTCCAGGACATGAATTTGTGTAAAGGAATGTCAAGGTGGTTCCCATCGAAGATAAATATTCAAAAGCAGATAGAGGATCAAGAGAAGGACTTCGCTGAAGCCCAAAACAAAAACCCTAAGCTGAGTACTAAAGATTGGCTACAAAGATACATTTTCACGAGATCTTCTTTGAAGGAATCCATCATGAGTTGTTTGAGTGGTTGGCTAGGCTAGCTAACACACAGTTCAAGATCAGATCTAGACCCCCTGTGGTTTAGACGATAGTGTTGATCCAGAGGATTAAGAGAGCTGATAATGACATATCCAAATCAATAGATCATTGGTTTGATAGTACCATTGGAGGGTATATCACCGAATTTTCTGTTGATAGAGTAGAATCATATAGCCAAGCCGAGAGATACTTTTTCAAAGGACCCAGAGGGAAATTTTTGCATTTTTTGAAGTTAATAATCAAGATGCTCTTGCATGAAAACCACATCTTGAAGACATAGTAGACTAGATGGATCTGAATAAGATGATGTTCAGGAATTTAGACAATGACAACGACACAGAAGCTGGACATATGCACAATGGAAAAGTATTTAGAGGGGTTCACCTGGAGAACCTATTGAAGCAAAACTATGGGGAAGAGGGTTTCTACAATGGAGAAGAGGCAGCTCTGACAGATGAAGAACACTCAGAACCCACTAGGACGGAGGAAGAAGCTACTGAGGAACTTCGCCTCATCGAGCCAGAAACATCAGGAACTGCACAAACAACTGAAGTAAGTAATATCAATCCTCCTGTTGTTTCAAAAATGCCAAGCAATTAGAACAGTCAGAATCACCAGAATCCACAAAGTACTATTACTAGCAGTTCAACATCTACTCAAACAAGAAATCTGGGCAACTCCATGGCAGATGAGAAGAGGCTCTCTATCTTTAGAGGAGATGGATCTGGATCATGATCAACATTGGTTCCCATGTGAGGCCGTATGGAACATTAAAAATATTACCGATGAAGCTATTAAAAGAAACCAGTTTAGCACCACACTGAGGGATCGCACATTAAGTTGGTACATGAAGCTTGTCCAAGGAATTGCGCAGCCTAAACCATTGAATGAGATCAAGAACATGCTGATTGCAGATTTAAAAAAACCTAAGTCAGAGTCACAATGTATTACAGAGATGAAGGATATCAAGCAAAAGGTCGTCGAACCTGTTTGGGAGTTCGATCAGAGATTCAAAACCCTAATTGGAAGACTGACTTTTAAGATCCCAGATGAACAGAATAAAGAATGGTTCATTATTTCTCTTCTACCACATATCAGAGTTCCCCTGATGCAAAAAAATATTGCTTCACAGGAAGAAGCATTGGATATCACCATGAAACTTGAATCAACACCCATGGGAGAATCTAGCTCAAGCATGAGCCAGATCTTGAGCTAGCTGACTAGTTTATCTCTACAAGTCGAGGATATGAAGAAGGACAAGAGGAAGAACAAAAGAGAAGATATTTGGTGTGTACAATGCAGATCAAAAGGTCATGATAAGGAACACTGTCCCCTGTTTCATGAGTACTTGGCCTCAGGAGCACCGATCCCCCTGAAGCAAGTTAATCTACCCTGGTGCAAATTATGCAGAAACCGACATCGCCTCGGTGAGTGCTACTATATGAAAAAGTATGTCCAAACTCCTACAAATTTGTATTTCACTTTCTGTAAGTCAGTAGGACATGATGATAGATATTGTAGGGCCTTTGACCTTATGCATGAAATATCAAGAGACATATACAAGATCCAAGGCGAAGTGCATCAAGAAGGAAACAATGCATAGTATAACTCTCTAGGAAGAGGAAATTACAATCCTCATGGTGGATATAGAGGACAAGGACAAGGAGGAGGAATGGGCTGAGGCCGAGGAAAAATAATTTGTTACAATTGTGAACAACCAGGACATCTAGCAAGGGATTTTCAGAACCCTTGCACTACTTGTAGTTATTGCAATTATTTTGAGCATGTTATAGAAGATTTTCCTATGATGCTGGCTAAGCTTCAAGAAATACGAAGACCTCAGTAGAACCCACAAATACAATTGATCAAGGTGGAACCCCATGGATTTGATCCTAGAGTCACTATTATTACACGAGGAGGCACTGCTACAAGACAAGATAGAGTGACCAAAGAGAAGATTGCAGAAGACTCAGGAATCATAAAAGCTACATAAAAGACCTAGATTTTTGATGCAAAGAAAGAAATGAAAATCTTTGAGGAAGCAAGGCAAGAGTTCAAAGAATATCAAGGGTCCTCATCAAAAACACAGACGAAAATAAAAGAATACAGAATGCCTTAGGCATTCGATCATTCTGCTTCACCAAAAGAAGAAAAAGAGGTAAGAAAACTCATGGAATTTCTATGCACTTGTATTAAGTTGAGTCAAGATAAAAGCGTTGTAAAAGAGTTGCAGAATTTGATTAGATAATATGAGCTAGGGCAGGTAGACCCCTTACTGACTAGGGAAGTACACCAAATTGGAAAGAAGAGGAGGACAAATAAAGAATTACACCTGAATGCTCAGATAGGAGAATATGATATAGATTATGTGGTCCTCAACTTAGGGTTAGAGGTTATTGTCATGACGAAGTAGAAATGGGCACTTATGGGGAAACCCAAGCTGATCTACTCTCCTATCAGGCTTCACATGGCCAATCAGCAAGCTTTCAGCCCATTTTGATGATTATTGCATGTCCCAGTGGACATCGACGGAGTAAGAACCTTTGCAGATTTTGAGGTAATTGAAATTGTTGATGATAGCTGCCCTTACCCTGCATTGCTAGGAATTGATTGGGCCTTTGAAAATTCTACTCTTGTTGATTTAAAGAAAAGACATATGAAATTTGAAAGAGAGGGCCTTAGGGTCATTGCACCCTTAGATCCAGATGAGGGTCAATGATATACAGAGCCCATCAGAGAGGAAGACCACACATATGAACTGGAAAACATCTACAAACTAACAACCAGACAACATGATTACATCAACCCTACAATTGATGGGAACCTGAGTTGGCAAAGTGACAACACATGTTCATCAGATTCATAAGAAGTGCTGGAGAACTGGAAAAACCAGATGTATGAAGTGTCTACCAGAAGATGTGCTAGATTAACCAGAGAAGTTCGCTGGATCAACACAACAATCAATAATTTACCCACATTTGATGGTTTGAATCCATTATAAACCTTCCTATCATAATTTGAAACAAGTGTACCATTATAACAACGATTGTTGGCAATGGATGAGGCCATGAAATCCACACCAGCAAGATGGTGGGGGACACATAAAATAAATATTACAGATTGGACAAAATGCCAAACCTTGATGACAACACAGTTCTCAACACAGGTAGTAAGTTGCGAAGTAAGGTACACAGGTCGAAGTTTCCCAAAATACCATGTGTGAAGTTGTGAAGAGGTCTGGAGTGACATCCCTCGAGAACAATGGGTGCACAGATTCATTAACACGCTGGACATGAACCCTATCAACTGGTAGCTTCAAGTGGAGCTGTGCATTATCACTACAAATTGGGAAGGTATGATTCAGAATTTTATAACCACATTTTTATTTGAAAGTGAATATCCTTCAGTAGACCAAGCATTACAGATTGTGAGACAGAAGGTATTCGAAGAGGCATCTAGCCTCCCTATGGAACAAGAAGAGGACGAATGGATTGTGCCTCTCCAAAAATTGCAGAGTTGCTACAACATCAATACCGATGATGATGATCCTAGAAAGGTAAAAATCACTGAAACATAAGGCCAAAGAGATGTGGAAGGACCAGAAGTCAAGCCACCATTTATTGGACAACCAATCAAAATAAAAAAGGTTAATATTTGGACAGAGGAGACACTGAAGCTTGCCAATGTCGGAGACTATTGGGATGCTACTACCATTGACAAGATTGCAGAGTTATTTCGAATATCAGGACTTGTTTCCAACCAAGTTCACTGATATGAAGGGAAACAAAGGACCTATGGGAGAGATGAGAATACCTTTGAAGCTAGATGCGAAGCCATTCAAGCAAAGACCCTATAGATTAAACCCAAAATACAAGGAAAAAGTGAAGATTGAGCTCGACAGAATGCTGGAAGCAGGGTTATTGAACCTGTCGAAGAGTCAGAATGGATCATCCCTATGGTGGTACAAGACAAGAAGGCGGGAGAAATCAAGATATGTGTGGACCTCAGGAAGTTGAATGATGCATGTCTACATGACCCATTCCCTACACCATTCACTGATGAAGTATTAGACAATGTGGGAGGCCAGGAGGTATATTCTTTTACAGATGGCTTTTCAGGATACCATCAAATCCAGATTGCCAAGGAGGACTGCCACAAGACCACCTTTGCCACAAAATGGGGATCCTACCAATATACAGTAATTCCATTCAGACTGAAGAATGCCCCAACTATCTTTTATAGGGTGGTGGTTGAAGTGTTCAAAGAATTTTTGCATAAATTTTTAGAAGCATATTTTGATGACTGGGCCGTGTTTAGTTTGTTGAAAAACCATATTGAATGTCTAAGGCTAATGTTGGATAAATGCAGGCAGTGTCAAATTTCTTTAAATCTGAAGAAGTGCATCTTCTTCTCACCATTTGGAGTACTATTAGGCCATATTGTATGCAAGCAGGGATTGCTGGTTGATCCATCAAAGATTGAAATTATAGTTGATTTTCCACCACCTATTTCAGTCAAATAACTACGCACTGTGCTAGGACATACTAGCTATTAAAGGAAATTTATTAAAGGCTATGCCCAAATCACAACACCAATGGAGAAGTTGTTGAAGAAGGACTGTCAGTTTGGCTAGACAGATGAATGCCAACAGAGCTTCGACACACCGAAACAAAATACGGTCATTGCGCCCATTCTGGTTTTCCTAGATTGGAATAAGGAGTTTCATGTGCATGTCGATGCGTCTTCTATTGCACTAGGAGAATTACTAGCACAACTTAGAGAAGGGGAGATCGACCATCCATTAGATTTTGCTAGCAGGAAGTTATATACAACTGAGATTAACTACACCACTACAGAGAGAGAAGGATTGGCCATGTTGTATGCGCTACAAAAATTCCGCCACTACTTGTTGGGTGGACACTTTAAAATGTTCATAGACCACTCCGCGTTGAAGTACCTAGTCAACAAATCAGTTTTGGGGGGGCGAATATGTTGATGGCTTCTGCTATTTCAAGAATATGATTTTGAGATCATAGTTAATTCAGGAAGAATGAACAAAGGCCCTGATCACTTTTCGAGGTTGGAACATGGCGAAGAACCCACCATCTTAGAGGAAACACTGTTGGATGCACAATTTATCACCATTAGGAAGATTGATGACCACTTCGCAGACATCATCCAGTGCTTTTCAATAGGAAAGGCACCAAGTGCATATAAAATTCCCCAGAAAAAACAGTTGGTAGTGCGCGCTGCAAACTTTTCACTAATCGCCAGACAGTTATACAAAATGGGATCTGATGAGATACTAAGAAGATGTGTTATGAAAGAAAAACACCCACTGATCCTCATTGAAGCTCATGAAGGCATCGTAGGAGGACATTATGCAGGGAAAGCAACTACGCAAAAGTTTCTGCGAGCTGGCCTTTGGTGGCCTACATTACAGAGAAATGCTAAGGATTATGCTAGAGCCTGTGATGTGTGACAGAGAGTTGGAAAACCATCCTGAAGAGATGAAATTCCATTAGTGCTGTAGATGACCCTACAAGCATTTTACAAGTGGGCTATTGAGTTCGTGGGACCTATAAACCCACTAGGAAAGCACACAAGAGCAAGGTACATAATCACTATGACATAATACCTGACTAGATGGGCCAAAGAAAGAGAAGTCAAGGAATGTAGTGCAACTACAGCTACACAATTTATATTTGATGACATAATAACCAGGTTTGGATGCCCCAAAATCCTTATGAGCAATCAAGGCACACATTTTATCAATAAGACAGTTGAAGCCCTGGCTGAAGAAATTGTAGTCCACCATTAGAAGAGTATGCCTTACCATCCATAAGCAAATGTGATAGTTGAAGCATTCAACAAGATATTGGAAACATCACTGATGAAAATTTGCAGTGTGAATAGGGATGACTGGGATTTAAGAGTACCAACAGTACTCTGGGCTTATAGAACCACTTGCAAGAAATTAACAATGCAAACCCCTTTCAATTTGGTTTATGGCCTTGAACCTGTTGTCCTGATGGAATACTTAGTGCCAAGTTTAAGGATTGCTGCATTTACATCGATGGATGATACTGGCGCTGTTCACGAGAGACTTTCATAGTTGGTTGAATTGGAAGACGACCGATTCATTACAAGATTCCATCAACAGGTTCAGAAGGAATGAGAGAAGGCATATCATGACAGGAACATCAAGAAGAAGGCATTCAAGCAAGGTGACTTAGTACTATTGTATGATAACAAGTTTATAAAACACCCAGGGAAGTTCATAATGCATTGGCTTGGGCCATATGAGATGACCTGCGTGATAGAAGGAGGAGATGTGCAGTTGAAGACATTGAATGGAGAGTGGAAAGAAGGATTGGTGAAAGTGAGTTGGCTAAAGTTGTACTATGACAACCAGCTGCCTCGCAACTCTTTGTAGAAGCACGAGAAAAAGGGTCTAGGTACCAGGTGTAGTTGAAACTGGGTACCAGACACAAAAGATAGTCTACATAAGGGAAGAAGGGACATACAGAGAAGAAAGAATAGGCTGCACTGCGTAGTCCAAAGGTGAAGTAACATAGAGGAATCATAACCAAAGTGCCTCGGGACGAGTCATAGGTGAGTGTTGAGGGCCCGTTGGCCCTTGGTTATGGAAGGAAGTGAAGTATAAAGAAGAAAAGGTAAAAAGCGAGCTTCGCGAAGGACACAGTAACTGTTACTGGGTTGAAGTAAGAAAAAGAGAAGAAAAGATGGAGTGAAGTATGAAAAATAAAGCCGTTGGACGAGAAGACCAAGGATGACAGGGAAGAAAGGAAGATGGATCGAGGACAACTTAGCAAGTGGAAAAATATATCATTGGATGCTTTGGAGCACTACGTAGGAAGAAAGGAAAGACAGGCCGACGAAGCCCAGGAAAAGTGGGTCAAGTTGACCTAGGGTTTTAGACACCTAGGATTTTGTTAATTAGGGTTTTGACACCTAGGTTTCGACCTAAGGATGCCAGTGAGGTATTGTAATGTATAAATAAAGGCCAAGAGGACCTGGGTTGGGTGGGTACATGTTTTTATGATGTTGTTGTTGATCTAATCATATAGTTGTGTGAGAGATCATTGTATTGAGAGGAAGAAGAGCTGAGTGGAGAGCCTTCTGGTATTGTAAGATCTTCAGTTGGGTGCAAAGATCAGTTCCTGTAGTTGGGTGCATAGGAAGGGGAGAGGAAGAGAGAGAAGAAAGAAGATCTATTGGCTGAGAGCGCAGGCACGAACTGTAATATTTACCTTAATATATCATAAGCACAATTTTGTGAATGTATCCCTAGAGAGAGGGTGAACCACGTACATCTCTTGTTGTGTGTGTGATTGATTCTTTGATCTCTATTGTTGTTATATTGTTATTTGAATTTCTATGTTAGATCAGATCTATAGCTGTGCAGGATAGATCTAGCTTGATAAGTGTTAGATGCATATTGATTTGATGTTGTACTAGATCCTCTTGATATTCCCCTGGTTGTAGACATTTATGTCCTGCAACCCCCTCATAGTTGCTTTGGCTGACACTGCATTTGCTTCATAGGTGTTTCCGAAAGGGCCAGTAGCTAGGGCTTGTTGGTGTTCTCTTGGAGTGAACCTTAGGTCTGCCCTTGTGCCAACAATGTATTTCTTTTTTGAATCACTGGTACACATAAGAACATACGAAGTGGTGAAAGGGGAGGGTTGGTCATGAATGACCAATTGGGCCTGTTGTTGAAAAGGGAAAGGTTGTGACAAAACGACAAGAGTTGGAGGCTTTGCAGTCCCTTGAAGGAGCTTAGTAACCTTAGCACATCTTAGACAAACTTTTGTGTAGTGATAGTCACCATAGATAAGGCAAGGATATCTCGGTTTACGCTTATCCTTATCATCAATAGGTTGCGTTTTAGTTTTCTTGGATTACGGATTATTATTTTTATCCTCCTTATTCTTACCCTTTCCTTTTTAGACTTATTTTTTCTGGCAGGGGTATATTGAACGAAGTTAACCTCAGAAGTTTTTCCGGTGGAAGGAGTAGGAGTCAGAGCACTTTGAACGTTAGGAGAAGTATATTTGGGGTTGGTGTGAGAGGCTTGCATAGATAAAGGTTAAGCATGGAAGGTGCCAATCACACTGTCAACCACATGAGAAGCGGTAGGGGTAGTTGAGGTAGTGGTGGTATAAGGATGAGGAGCATCAGGGAGTAGGTCGTAAAGAGTGCCCAATTGCGAATAAACAAGATCTAGGTACTGAGCACGACTGAGCGCTTGTTCTTCAGTGACAAATCCACCCATGACAATGTCATGCGAGATTTTATTCACAAATGATTTGGTGAACCATTCTACCAATAACTGATCGTGAAGGTCGAGTTTGATCAAACGTCATCTTCTTCACCACTCATGGATGTGATCGAAAATATGAGTGGAAGAATTTTTCTTCAAGGAACTCAAAATCTCAGTTCCTATTTCATAGCAGATTGGCAGTTGGTAACATATGAGGAAAGCCATGGCTAGTGTATTAAAGTCGGTGAAGAAGCCTCGGGGTAATTCTATATACCACTTTGCAGCTGAACCCGTAAGAGTTCGTTGGAAGAGTCGTAACCAAATGGAGTCGTCCATCAAAGAGTTAAACGAACACCAAAGGTGAAAATTCATATCGTGTTTTTTAGGTCTTCTCCCGGTTTACCGTCAAATTTGGGAATGTTGGAAGGTAACTTGGTTGGTATAACAGGCCAATGGGGAGAATGTAGGATGGGGTCATTCAAGATTCTAGACAAGTCAGGTATATCCAAAGTGGCTAAAAAGGGCAATTGTCTATTCACGTGGGGGTACTGGTGACTTTGGGGAGGAAGTCCCGTCGATATACCAGCAGGACCATAAGCAGTCTGGATGTAATTTGAAGATCCTGACAGATTCGAATGTGGAGGCAGAGGTGTGTAACCCATAGGGTTGTAATTGTTAGTGATGTTCCCTTGCAAAGGGATACTAGAGTGAACGTTCGAACCCCAAATGGGATTGGAAGACCTAGATATGACTGGCCCAAACTAGGGGGGTATGAAAGAGATAACTTGAGGTGGTTTCCCCCCAGATGATTGTTGATTTCCCTAGATGAGAAAGTTCCAATATTGGGCTAGCGATCCTGGTATGTTATTCCCATAAGGTGGGTTATATCATTCAAGTGGGGGGTTTTCTCCAAGTGAGGATTGTGTTCCAATTTGGGTGTGACCCCCAAATTGAGTTTGCACCCTAGGGTTAAATTGCCCCCCAGGGTTGAATTTCCCCCCAGGGTTAAATTTACCTCCAATGGGAATATGATAACTATAAGTGAAAGATTGAGTGGTGCCTCCAATGGGATTGGAGCCACTTGGGCCAGATCCTCCAGTGAGAGGTGGATACGACCCTCCGGAGAGGACCTGGGAAGGTGTCAGAACGAAACCGGAAGCAACATTGTACCTAGGAGGAGTGAAAACTCCAGAAAATATGGATGGAACTTGGTTAAGAATAGGGATGGAAGTATTTAAAGCATTATACCCAAGAGGGAGTGACATGATAGGTCTAGACAAAAGTGGTGTATGAATGGGAGCTTGGCTAGCCACCGTATTCTTGGTGGGAATAGTCGTAGCGTGAGGGACCATTGTAGAATGGGCCATATGGAGAGGAATGGTCGAGCTAGGACCAACTGATTGTGTGTCTAAACCAATGAAGATATAGCTAGTTGTACTAGTAAAGTGATCTAGAGGTATCGTGTAGGAAACAAACATTTCAGGAAGCTGGGAGATGATAGGTGGATCAAGGTTTTCCCCCAAGTTGCCGTAAAGGTCTCGCACTGTGTGAGGTGGGGATGCAAATATGTCAGTAGTAAAAATATCTCCAGAGTCTATAAGAGACCCGATTGGTATTCCAGAAGTTTCAACAACAAGCTCTCCGGATGAATTCAGTTGGAGAAACCATCTCTCGTATCCATGAGGTATTCAGAAAGCATCTAAAGAATCCGAAACAACTCAGAATTTTTCTAAAGAGTCAGTTATTTCCACTTGTGGAGTTGTGGTGTCATGGACCTCACTCTGCTGAGGAGAGCCCTTTGGTGGATCAATGGGCAAAGATTGATAACCCTACGGATATTCCGAGGGTATCCCTTGCATTCGACGTGAATGATGTGGAGGGTCAATGTTGGATGCACCAAATATTTTATGGAAAGAATCTATGGCCAACTACGGAAATAAACAACACTCGCTAATAAAATATAGGAAGCAAACCAAGCAAACAAACCTTCTTATTTCGAAGTCACTAGTTGGTGATGAAATACAATGTCACAAAGTAAAGACAAGAAGGGGCTAGGATAGAGCAGGTAGAAAATTTACGTTGACGACCTGCTTAATGGACTTACACCCTGGTGCAATCTCCCACACATAATCATGGGTATACCCTCCAAGGAGCCCGAGTGAGTTTGGCCAACGTCTATTCCATGTACCGTAAAGACTTTCCCCTCCATAATCACCTTGTGTAAGACCCTAAGAAGATAGGCTACTAAGGTTACCACGAACAATAGTGATGCCTGGGGAAACAATCGATAGTCTGATCCACATGCAAAGGCAGGGTATCTAACCTGAAATCAACTCAAAAGGCTTCCACTCATCATTGTGGGTATACCTTTCAAGCGACCCCCATAATATGCACAATCTCTACACCAAGACCGACAAAGCAGGGTGAGTAACACTGCCAGTCTCAATGCGACCTCAGGTTTGTTCCTTGTGTGAGAATGGCTTCCCAGGAAAAAGGGTTGCCAATGGATTTGAACACTCCCTATCGCCAGATGATATAGTGTGTTTTATGCTTTGGAGACTGTATCTCACAACCTATTCCAAATCCCTAGCCTAGCTAATGTTGGTGTAAAAGATCCCTAGAAAATAAAAGTTACTAAGTAAATTTTATGATTACGAAATGTTTTTATAGGTTGTTGTTTACGCAAGAGGAAGATGGAAATGAAACCAATGTTGTATGAGACCTTGACCCAATAATTTGCAAATAGAGATGAATGATGCAATTTTTCGTTCAATGAAATCTATCTACAGTAGGGAGAAGGTACTTTTCCAGAATAACGTATGCTACGAAATGTAAATTCTTTTTCCTTGAATGAACACAATTTCAAACAACCATAAACAATGAAATTTCTCAATTTTTCTCTTCTTTTAAAAAAAAATTCGAATGAAAAAAACTTTCTTATGAATGCTTATTTTAAAAGAATAGGTGATTTTAATTCTTTCCTTCCAAAATTAGAACAGGGATATTATGAAGAAAGGACAAATAATCAAAGAAAATCAATACACTCAACAAGTTCCCAAATTAAACTTTCAATGAAGATAAAAGTAAAAATGACAAGAAAGTGTTTCACCAAATGCAAATGAAAAATGACTTTCCAGTCAACAAGCAATCCAGAAAATGTAATCAATCCAAAACTTTAAATCCAATCAAAAGACTTTTAATCAATCAAGCACTTCGATGCAAAATCAGAGATTATATCCTTGTCGATAAAAATCAAGAAATAAAACTGGAAAAAAGAGTAAGAAAGGTGTTCGATCTTCGAAAACCAATCAACAACAAGTTCCAAACTTAGAAATCAGTCAAATACTAGCATTAAAAGTTCCTCCCAGTTGATCAAAGAAAAACTGGGCATCAAAAGGTAACAAGACTCAATCCAAAAAATTTCACAGACGTTGCCGCAACCTAGCAGCAGGTTACAATGCGGAAATCAACAGTTTCTGTAGGCTAGAAATGGGTAGGGTGAGGAAAGTTCGCACTGGGATAAACATCAAGGGTGCGAAAATCAAAGGTTTCTGCAGGCTGTATATAGATTACAATGCGGAAGTGTCTGAAAACAAAGAAATTTTGGAAAGAGGATAAAGAATATAAGGAAACTTTTAGATCTAGAGAGTCTGGATGGATCGCCCACAGACTCAGAGACTGAATTAAAGTGAAAAAAGGTAGGCTAAAAGAAAATGGCCAAAAAAAAACCACAAACTAGTCGTATCCCCAGTGGAGTAGCCAATTTTTTTAGTGGATAAATTGGTGAATTCGGACATAAACTAATCTCCCTAGATCCACCTGGATCTATAACAAAACAAGACGGAACATGACGCTTTCCCTAGGTTACAATAATTAGATTTACTACCAAAGAAGGAATGAATGACATACCTTTATATATCACTTGCTTATATCTTTGTTGTCCTTGCTTTGCTCCGGTGCTCTTGTGAAATCAGATCTGCAATGACACAAACCAACCAGAGTGAAAGAAACAATAGTAGATTCAATGAAAACCTAAACATGTGATCAAGGAGTCATGTAATAAAATGAGAATGGTTTTATGGGAAAGAAACATACCATCGTATTATATTAAGTAAAAGTAGAAGATACAACCAAGTTCCATTTTAGCGGTCCTTTGTTCCAACACACACATACACTTGCTCCAAAATTTTCATGAATATCATCCACAAAATCTTGATGGACAAATGGAGACCTCAAGCATCACTTGAAACGGGATTCCTCACACAGTCTTCAGCTTATTCTTTCATCAATTCCTTTCTTAATCTTTCTTAACATTTTCCATGAGAAACCCATCATTATATAGGAGAAGGTGAAGTGGTTAGAGGGCTGAGGATGATCCCACCAAATCAGAGAATCCAGTAGGATCACAACCATATAGACACCACCTCACATTCTAGAATATTCCCCTTCTAGAAACTTTGTGAACTTCTTTCTTATTTTTTCTTTCAAACATCGCCACACCCTGCCTATATAGTAKCCCGYGGAAACCCCACGAGCCAAGTATAGAGAATCCTGTGAAAATCATTGATTTATGCACTGTGTAATACATGCATCCTGCAACGTCCTTCTAAAAAGCAGTCTTGTAGAAGAAGAAACCAATTATTTTTCTCATGCAAAAGATCTWKTTGAGATCCTGAACACATGCTTGTAGAATTGTCATCAAGGTGACTAAAATAATGTGTAACACATGTCCATGAGGTATTCAATCTAATTTCCATGCTTCTGGATCTCTGCAACATTCATCCAGGTTGCATCTTCCACAAGAATATATTTCCACTTCACTAAGTACTCATAGTAATCCTTCTTCCTAGTCTTCTTAGCATTCTTTCGATAAAAAATTCTTTCCATCTGTAACTTCTTGGTTTTAGGTAGCTACTTCATCCATTGAACATCTTCACTGCCATGTCCATCCTCTGCTTCAGATTATTTGTAAGGGTACATGTATGCAACATTGAATATTGGAGATATTCCAATATCTGGTGGTAACTCTAATTCATAGGCATTGACTGGAATTTTCCTCAGCATCTTATAGGGTCCTATTTTCTTCAACTTCAACTTGTTATATTCTCCACTTGGGAATCTATCCTTTATCAGATGTGCCAATACTTGGTCCCCAACTTCAAATTTAACCTTTATTCTTTTATGATCTTATACCCTCTTCTTATACCTCTCTTTGTTGTCTTGTAGTTTCTCCTTGAATTGTTTATGTAACTTCTACATGTCTACAGTAAAATATTTTTTATTTTCATTCCTCAGTTCTTCTTTTCCCAAATTCTTGAGTTCAGAAACACCCCTTGGATGCATTCCATATACTATTTGGAATGTACTCTTTCCTATACTCCTGTTGGGTGAATCGTTATAAGCAAATTTAGCTTGTGGTAAAACTTGATCCCACCGACTTTTATGTTCATTAACTAAACTCCTCAGCAAGTTACCCAAAATTTTGGTTACTACTTCAGTCTTCCCATCAGTATGAGGGTGACAGGGTGAACTAAATGCTATACTTGTTCCAAGGTTTCTCCACAAGGTTCTCCAAAATTTTCCAATGAATTTTGTGTCTTTATATGAAACTATATTTTGAGGAAATCCATGTAGTCTCACAATATCCTTAAATAACAAGTTCTCTATGTGAGTTGCATCAATAGTTTTGTAACAAAGTATAAAGTGTGCCATCTTATAAAATATACCAACAACCACAAAAATTGAATCACTTCCCCTCTGTGTTGTAAGGAAAACCTAAAACAAATTCCATGCTTATGGCATCCCATGGTCTGCCTGATATAGGCAATGATTGATACAAACTTGCATTTTGCTATTTTCCTTTGGAATTTTGACAAATTCTTTATTTTCCAACAAATCTCTTCACATCAGACCTCATACCTGGACATAAATAATAATAATTTAAATGGGAAAACATCTTGTCATGGCTAAAATGACCATCTAATCCTCCACTAGGGTTTTATTTCAACAGGTTGTCTCTCATTGAACACTTTGGAATGCACAACTGACTTCCTTTCAACAACAATCCTTCATGTATCATGTAATTCATACTAGGACTCATATCTTCCATCACTAGTTTTTTACATGCTTCATAGGCTACTTTAAAGTTTGGATCCTCTTTGTAAATCTCTTTGAGATGCTCAAATCCCAGCATAATTACTTGAAATTCCTACAAAATTAAACATCTCCTGCCCAAAGCATATGCAACCTTATTAACATTCCCACTAATATGTTTAATAACAAAAGTAAATTTCTGCAGGAATTCTACCCATTTGGCATGTTTTTTATTCAATTTATCCTTCTTGGTTATAAATCTCAAAACATGGTTATAAGAATATAAGATGAATTCTTTAGGCATAAGCTAATGCCTCCACTTCTTCGGGGCCTATATCACTACATATAACTCTTTGTCATAAGTTGAATATTTCTTCTTGGCATCATTCAATTTCTCACTAAAATATGCAATGTGTTTATCTTCTTGACTCAGGGCAACACCAATCGCTACCCCACTTGCATCACATATGACTTGAAATGGATTTTGAAAGTCTGGAAAAATTAAAACTGGTTGCTTTGTAATTTTCTCCTTTAAAAGTCTGAATCCTTTTTTAGCCTCTCTTGTCCAATTAAAAGATTGATGTTCCTTCCTTATTGTATTTACTATAGGAGCACAAATACTACTGAAGTTTCTGATAAAATTTCTGTAAAATCTTGCTAAACCATGGAAGATTCTTACCCCAAAAATAGATTTTGGAGAAGGCCATTCTTTTATAGCTCTTACCTTCTCTGGATCCATCTTCAATCCCTCTTGAGAAATAAAAAATCTCAAGTAAACTAGTTCTCTCTTCATAAAGGAAAACTTTAGATTTATTAAAATATTTTCCTGCTGCAGCCTCTTCAACACCAACTTCAAACATCTCAAATGATCCTCTTTAGTTTTTCTATAAACAAAGATTCCATCTAAATAAACAATTACAAATTTGCCAATGAAATCCTTAAGCACCTCATTCATTAATCTCATGAATGTGCTGGGAGCATTTGTCGAGACAAAAGGCATGAAAAACCATTCATACAATCCCTCAGTGGTCTTGAAGGTTTTCTTACACTCATATCCTTCTCTCATACTTATTTGATGATAACCACTCTTCAAGTCTATCTTAGAAAAATAATTTTCTCAACTTAAACAATCCATTAAATCATCCATTCAAGGCAAGAGAAATTTGTACCTGATTGTTATCTTGTTGATTCCTCTAGAGTCTATACACATCCTCCAACCACCATCCTTCTTTGGAATTAACACAATAGGTAATGCACAAAGAATTAAACTCTCCCTGACCAAACCTTTGTCCAACAACTCCTGGACTTTCTTTCTGATTTCTTCTTTTTCTCTTGGTGTAAACCTGTATGCAACTTTGTTTCGAAAACTAGCTCTTGGACTTAGATCAATATGATGAATAATGCTTCTAATCAGAGGCAAAGTATCAGGCAATTCATCAACTACTATATCAACAAATTCATTTAACAATTCCTAAAATTCAATAGGTAAATCATTTATAGTGGTGCTAGTGGGAATTACTCTCGGCTTATCAACAACATCAAACTAAATTTCTTCTTCCTTCTTGACCTCCTGCAAATGTTCCTTCCCACCCATGAGTAGTACACTTGAAACAACTTCTTCCTAAGTTCCCTCATCCTTCAGTAGTAGAAGCACATGTTTGCGCCCATTTTTCTCAAGGGTGTAGGTATTCTTTCTCCCATCATGCATTTCTTTCCTATCATACTACCATGGTCTCCCCAACAAAATATGAAAAATATCCATGGGAATAACATCACACAAAATTTCATCCTTATAACTACCAATTTGAATTTCTACTTTGCATTGTTCACTTACCAAAATTTGATGTCCCTTCTGCAACCAAGACACCTTGTATGGAGTAGGATGTGACACTTTTTGTAGTCCTAATTTCTCCACCATTTATGTAGAAACCAAATTATTTGTATTGGCACTGTCAATGACTACTTTGCATACCTTTCCTTTTTATTTGCATGTGGTTTTGAACAAGTTATTCCTTTGTGCTGGTTCATGGATTTTTTTTTATGATTTTATTAAAACCCTCTTTAGAATGAGTGTTTCTCCAACTTTAGTAGTCTCCTCTTTCACTGATGTTTCTATTGTATTTTCTTGAGCTTCTATAATGTGAGCTCCTCTGGTGTTTGCTGATTTGTTTTCAGGATAGTGCCAAGACATATGTCGTATTTTTCCATAGGTATAGCACATGATTTCTCTACCTCCACCTCTACCTCTTGAGAATAATCTTCTTCCCTTGGATTCTCCTTCTCTTAGTAATTGGCTACTAGAGATGTTGGCTTCTTCTTTTGTTTTATGAAATCTCCCTCTAGATGATCCTTTTCCTTTGGATTGGCTTCTTCTCTGGTTCTTTGACTCTGTTGCCTGGCCAATTTCTCTTCTTCTTTAGAGGTTGCTTGATAAGCATATTCTACCGTACTCAAAGTGAGTACACTGATTTCATCCTAGATTTCATAACTTATTCCATTGATATACCTAGAAACTTTCTCGACATCATCTTCTACATGACCTGCTTTGATGTTTAGTTTGTATAACTCTTTAGTGTACTCCTTCAATGACATACTCTTTTTCCTCAAATTATGTAATTTCTTGAACATATTCAACTAATATTCCTTTGGCATGAATTTGGCATTAAAATTGGCTACCATTCTACCCCAACTCTTTATCTTAGCTTTTCCTTTCCTTCTTCTATAAGCCTGCAACTCATCCCACCATACGGCTGCATGTACTTTCAACCTAGTTACAACATGCTTGACTCTCTTCTTTTCATATATGTCCTTATAATCAAAATACTTGTCCATTGCATTGATCCAATGAAACAATTCTTCAACATTTAAGTTCCCCTCATACATTGGAACTTCCATTTTAGGAATGGCTCCTACTTTAGTAACCTGCCTTAACAAATGCTCCTCAACTGTTTCACCTCCTGGGGATTTTCCTCATTCACTAGAGCGTGTGTCTTCAACCTCACTCACATCTCCTGTGTCAGGTTCTCTCCTTTGATATGCTTCCATGGATTCCATCCTATCCTAAACTCTCCTTAGTTCATTCTGCAAATCTGTAACAACAAAATTTGCTGACAAACTCTTCTCCTGGGAGGCATGGCTGCTGAAAACAATACACAAAAGGCTCTGATACCATTTGATAGATTAATGGACCAATGCCCAAACCTTTCTGTCTCTTTATAGGATCTCACAACTACAAGATCTTAGATACAATGGTGATTCTGGTGCTCTACTTAGGATTTTAATAGGACTAAGGGTTAGAACCCTGGTCTAATTCAAAAAGGTGAAGAAATTTCAACACTGTAAGGATTGAGGGTTTATCCTGTTGGTATATGACCTGGACTTACGACCTATTTCTAACCAAATTAGGCACCAACTTATCCTGTGCCCCACTTATGGATTGATGGTACTGTTTTAATCAAGCGATGAGATGGAAAGTCCTCATGCTTTTGCTACCCCAACAAGGTGGGTTGTTAAAAACGCAATGAAATGCAAATTAACTTCGAGGTGACACGTAACTCAATTGATCGACGCCCATGATTAATTCACATATTGCCTCGACATTAACCTTTTGGATACTTTAAATCACGAAGGATTTTCCCACCGTCGATTCCTTCCTTTGACAATGATCAAATGCTCCCTATTATTCAATTGACAAATAATGGAGATCGTTGATCTAAAATTTATCAACGATCGACGACAAATATCAATCTTTTACTACCTTACCGTAGAGAAAGATCCAACCATTCCAATGCTTCCACTCCAGTTTCGAATGCCATATATGGAGGCTCCTGTAGAATGCAAGTTCCATTACAATTTTTCATAAGATCAAAAGACCTATTCAATCAAGAAATTGATTAATTGTTGGAGAATTTTCTGAACATAATTCAGACCAAAATTTATCGGAGAAACATTGAGACATTCATCAAAACACCATAGGTAATTTCAATACTGATTTTATTCATTCATTTCCATAACTTGAGACAAGATTGTCTCAAAGTTCTCTGGGTTTACTACACGTAATATCACGCTCTCCAACTAACTAATCCAAAAAAAAATACACAATTTGATATATCTCAATGAGATCTCCTATGGATCTAACAACTAGATTCCAATTAAATCTAAACAATCCCCAAATCATTCACTCTGTTCTAAAAATCAGGAACATAATCACACTTATCACAACCAATTACAATAAAATTCAACCTAAGTGTCTTCTAGAGGTCTCTCGACCTACTTTATTAAAATACAATTGAAAATTAAGGGAACCAACCCCCTTTAGTAAATGGTTTGACCTTCTTAGGGTCAGAATCATGAATTTCCTTTGATTCCCTTGCATCAAAGTGGAAACAAGTTTGAATACAAACTGGAAGGGAGAAGGGGATGGTTTACAGTCTTCCATTTCAAAGAGATGAAGAAGGTCACAAGCATACTTAGTCCGGGAAAGAAAAAATACTTCCTTGGTTTGAAAAACTTGGAGGCCAAGGAAATAGTGCAAATAGTCTAAGTCTGTCATTTCAAATTTCTTCATAAGGATGGTTTTTACACGGTTTAAAAGTTTTGGGTCACTACCAGTGAGGATAAGGTCATAAACATAAAGGATAAGGATTATGAGACGACTTCCTACTTTCTTGGTATAGACATTGGGGTTAGAATGGCATCTAGAAAATCCAATATCAAGAAGAAAGCTGTCCATTTTGGCATACCAAGCTTGAGGATCTTGCTTAATACCATAAACAGATTTCTTAGGGAAAAAAACAAGGCTAGAGTCATTCTTGACATATCCAAAAGGTTGTTTCATGTGTATTTATTCTTGCAAATCCCCATGGAATAAGGAGGATTTAAAATTCATCTGATGGACCTCCCATTTATGTGAGGCAACAAGGGCTAAAACAATGTAGATATAATTAATTTTGGCTACATGGGAAAATGTTTCATTATAGTTTATGCCTTCAATTGAGAGAATCCTTTGGAAACTAATCGAGCCTTGTGTCTTTCAACACTTTTATCTGATGCATACTTAGTCCGATAGACCCATTTACATCTGAAAAGTTTTCTTCCTTTCATAAGAGGTACAAGATCCAAAGTATCATTTTGCATTAAAGAATGATACTCTTCATTCATTTTTGTATCCCAATCTGGATGGCATGAAGATTCTGCAAATATCTCTGGATCATGAGTCTTTGAAAATTGATCCAAAAGAGAAGAGGCTCGTTGGAACTATGAACATGTCCAACATTGATATAAAGTATCACCAGTAAGCTCACCAACTGCTTCTCATTTTGAATAGACCCATCTAGGAAGTGGTGGTTTTGGTGCATGTTCATGTTCAATGGATTCATTTGGAGCAAGGTGAGGATGCAGAGGTAGATTTTCATCCTCACTGTCATCATTTGAAGAAGAAAAAACTAGAATAGGAACATAAGAAGGCATAAACGCTGAATATGGCTTGTAGGTCGAAGAAGACACAAATGGAAAATTTGGCTCACAGGCTAATATATTTTCATCAAATTTAACATCTCTTCTAATAATAATTTCATTACAATGTGGTTGAAGAAGTATGTAAACTTTGACATCTTCAAAATAAATAACAAATATACAGTTCTCACTTTTGGGCTGCAATGCTTTCCTTTTCTCATCAAGAATGTGAGTCCATGCTACAATGCCAAATACACAGAAGTGGCTTACATTTGGATTAATGTTATTCCATGCTTCTTCCGATGTTATATTTTTAAGAGCCTTTGTGGGAGTGTGATTTACTATCTAATTTTCATAGTTAATGGCTTCCTCCCAACACTTTAGATTTGATCCCTTAGATTTGATCATGCAATTAGCCATTGCTTTTAATGTGCAGTTCTTTCTCTCAACAACACCATTTTTCTATGGTGTATATAGAATAATGTGTTGCATTTGGATGCCCTATGCATTGCAGTTACTTGTAAAATTATTTTTCACACATCCACCTCTGTGATGTTCTCAACCATTGAAATTGTTGTCCAGATTGATTTTCTACAAGGCCCTTGTAGGCCAAAAACTTGTCAAAAACTTCTCTCTTGAGTTTTAAGAAGTAAATCGAAGTGCGTCTATAAAAATCATCAATGAAAGTTAAGAAATACTTGCACCTAGAAAAAGAAGGAGAAAAAAGTGGATCAAACAAGTCACTGTGAACAAGCTGCAAAGGGGACAAGGCATGCCAAGAGGCATGTTTGTCAAAACTGTCCTGATGATGTTTTCCAAGAACACAACTGACACAAAAATCATCTCTTTAGGAGACAAGGGGAAGACCAATCACCATCTATGATTACATAGTTGCTACAAATAGAAATAATGTAGATGACCAAACCTCTCAATGCGAATTTTTTTTCTCAATTCATTGTTATGAGCAACAAAAATTGATGAAAAATATGATGACCCAAAGTTGTCAAAATTGTACAACCTGGTAATATCATCAACAATTCCAGTTGCGAGAAAATGCTTAGGATATTTTAGATCCTTGATTACAACTTGGTGAGGTGAAAAATATACGGTTTTACCTTCACTTGAATGAGTTATTTGATATATTGATAGAAGGTTGTAGGAATGCAAGATACCAGATATAATAAATATGCAGAATAGAAATAAAATGCTAGAAATGGTAGAATAACA
>ML780661.1:28809-55780 GCA_009831015.1 Picea engelmannii | reverse complement strand
CCATGTCCAAGTGCTCATGTGAACTCCTCGTGGAAGATTTTGGAATCCAATAACCAACTTAAAATGATGCTCCAAAGACTGACACCTATCAAGTGGATCCAAATAAGAATATCCGTCCACATAGTGGAAAATGGTCGTAGCAGAATCTGGAAGGAATAATACCACTGTAGAATATGCAGGATGGACACTGGTAATAATTATTGGCTCTCGATTTGTCACATTGATGCTGTCTACAGAAGGTGGATTAGAGTCGTCAAATAAAATATGAAAGTGGTTGTCATCTCATAAATGACAACTATCCATATACCAATCATCACAATCGGCCTCAAAATCATACCAAACATATATTTATTTATTATATTCATCCCCGATGTCTTCCATAGGAAATATCTGCTGCATGTTATCCAATGAATCTCGAATACTACAGAAACTATCATTGAGACCATTTGCAAGGTCATGCACTCTAGCATCCAATGTGTCATACAATTTGGATTTGAATGCTTCAAGAATTCCCTTGAGGGTTTGAGAGGAAATAACCATCTGAGCACCCTATGAACTCTTCAGTCCCACATCCGTCATGAAAAAACCCAAAAAATAGAACAATACGTTACTGTAGAAAATCACGGCGTTTTCCGGAAAAACCCTAAAAAAATGTTGAATTTAAAATGCTCATAACTTCACTTTCCAGATTCTGTTTCGGCTGATTGATTTTTTGAAATTGGGTGAAATTGTGAGAGGAACTCAGATATGTAATTTATTTGGGCAAATTTGGCCTCCAAATGCTACAGAAATAAACAAAAAAATCGCACCGTCATCCACAGAAAAAACCCTGAAAAATTGCAGATTTTAAAACTTCAATATCTTGATTTCCCGGACTCCGTTTCAGACAATTTTTTTTTTTAACTTGGGTTTCTTTTTTTTGAGAGGAACTTATATCCACAACCTGTTTCATAAAAATTGTCATATAAAGATACTGAAAATTTCTGGAATGTCGCGGCCCTCTTTTTCTTCTCCGAAAAAAAAATCTGCAAAAATAAAAATATTTGCCCACAATGTCTGCCAAGAAAAGTACTCTGATACCACTTGTTAAGAACATAAATAGATATACAAATATAATCACAAAAAATACTGAATACACAATATATCCACAAAGCAATATAGAAAAACCACACTTTATTATTACCAAACCCTTGAGGTAGGGCAACACCATACAATGAATCCTATTATGAAAGGGACCTCTCCTATGCACTTGCCTCTTTGAGGGGGCATCCTCCTATTGAGATACTGCTCACAAATACAATACTTCTCTTCATATCTCATTACATTGCTTGAACCCCTTTATATAGTGCTACCATCACCTAAGAACATTTTAGAGGAGGAATCTTTTAGAAGTAGAACCTTCTAAGAAGTCCTCTTACATTTATTATATCTAATTATCCATTTATTATATCTAACTACCATAGTGGGACTTATTTAATAATATAGTGGACCTAGTCCACCTTACATTGAATGACCTCCACTATTATCACTATGGGCCTTCTGCCCCCCCCCGACTACCTCTCTAGCTACCTTACACACTCACACAACCAAATCAAATATCAAAACATTGATGTTTTGACGTGGTAAAACCCCTAATGGGAAATATCCATGACCCTAGCCAACATGGCCACTTGGAACAGTATATTAATGCAAAATAAAAATAATACATAGAGATTTACAAGAGATTTTCTCACAATCAATCATCGACAAATGACCCTCCGTGCTCTTTAAATAGAGATCATGGACCAATAGAGTGTTAAGACACAAATCAATGTAGCCGTTAATATTGAGGAGAATATGATTTGTCAGATCACTCTGTCGGGAACATATCGTGACCGCCAGATTATCCAAATACAAATGTGTTGTCGATTAAAATTCGCCATGAGGTTTGGCCCGCAAAGTGTTTCTAAATCCCATGATTTTAAAAGATAAATAATACTAGTAGGTGGGACCCCCTTGTAGATTGGAGATCAGGTCTGATGTTTACTCGATGTTATGTTTGACACTACTTTCATAATCTACGATATATTGTTTTATTGGATAATGGACCATGCATGTTATACAAGGATCCCTTGCTGTTCCAAGATCAAGTAACACCAAAATTATCATGGTTATCATTGCTAACTGTTTTCAGGATACCTGCAATAAACACATGTTAGTAAGCACGAAGGCAAAGAAACTAAAAGGAGGGATTGTCCTATTCTTAACATGCTATACTATGTGCATTAAAAAGTGGTTGTTGCAAATCCGAGCTAACATAGGATAGCCATACAAGTTGTCATGATTGTCTATGGCATGGTTGGTATGTGTTTTTACATAATATAAATGGTGATATGTGATACGAATGGCACTCTTGGGAATTAAAGGTTGTTGGTTCAAGGTGGATGATTGGTTTGATTAGTAGCTGGCGCGTACTAAAGAATTGAATGAACTTGCAGTAGATAAGTGGTGTGCATTTGCTACACATCGCCTTATCCCTACCATTGGACGTCGCCCTAGTCAAGCTATATTCCAAACATTATTGTTGTGATTATGCTCCAATTTCTCAGCAGTGAGGAACCACTCAGCCAACTTGCATTTTAAGACATTTGATTACAGGTACGTTCTTTTTTTTTAGCCCTTCATGAGTCTCCTTTGGTTATGAAATGGATGTTGGCTCAAGTGTATCATATGTGCTCTCCTTAAGTATTACGACTGTAAAAATGGTGTTTGTGATGAAATGTTGATGATTTCCTTTAAAATGGTGTCAAAGTCATAGCATTATTGGTTATCCTGGGCATTAGCATTCACAAGAGATCTTTGTCATCCTTGCTGGTTTACTTAGAAGATCCTCATTGGTCTTGGTGTTTTTTCCATGCTTTTGCATTGTTGTATCCAGTTTGTGGTTTTTATGGGGTCTGATGACTGAAGCATTCATGTCCCCACACATTGTACATGTGGGAAGTTGGTTGTTTTCAACCCTGTGTGGTAGTTGTTTGAAGGGCACGAGGGTAATACCCTGCGCGAAAATGATACCACCACGCCAATTTGAAGCCTCACCTCCTGTTACGATCCATGTCATAGAATTGTTTCCTATCCACAAACAAAGCACAACCCTCTTTGTGGGTACACCTTTGGCCTTGAAGTTTTCACTTGCGAGAAGTTGACTTTGTCCCTCCTGCGATGGTTACTGAGCAAAACCTTAACCCTTTAGTTTGGGGTTTCATAGGAATATTGTCGGGCCTGTCAAGTTGCTATGGGTATTGTGGTTGGAATGTATGGTCAACCATTTTGGATAGGGACTCGTCTAGTTGGCTATATTGCAATCGTATTGGCTTGGCATTTGGTTACTGCCTATGTGATAAATTGATAAACCTTATATTGCTAAATTTCACTTTCATATGGACAATCACCCTCCTTATGCTGGTAAATGTGTTCTTCTGTGGGGCCGAATGACCTTGAGTTGGATCACTGTAGAGGATATTTCCACTGCATATTTATATTTGTTAAATTGTGTAAGCCTGGGTTCACACAACATAGACGATTACAGTGTGATTAGATCCCAATGATATTGTATTTAATCAATGGCTCGGCATGATGGATGAGTTATTGCAATGACTGCGTATTGTTTTTGTTGAATAGAGATGTTGCCTCATTGTGTTGTTGGCTATGCATTGTGTATAACATCGATGGCTTGAGTACTCACACTCAGGGTTACCACAGAGTCTTGAGCATGATTGGTTGCAACCCGATCATTGTTGATACAGGCTCATTGTTAGTACCTCGTCAGTTGGCTGGGTGGCCTAGTTTTTTTTAGTCAAATTCGATTGGGCTTGCACAATGATGGATTTACACTTGCATGATTGAGTTATTCGGCACATATATTGTGGTTGTTTGGTGACTATTGTCTGTTTAATTGTCAATTCGGGTTTTGGAAAAATTATTTGGGATTTTAGGTGTTTGTCCTTATTCATTTAACGAAGGTCATTGTATTCAAATGACAGAACTGGTGGCGATGATATTGTGACTTCATTTGTTATCGTTGGGAATATGAATTGTGGTATATTTTTGTTGATTATAGGCAGTGGTTGATTTTGAATGGTTACAGATTGGAAATGGGTACTATTAGAAAATGGTTATGAAATACAAATAAAAGTAAATAAAGGGAACATAAATCCTTACAAACTGTGTGGAATACATACTGTCTGGTGGTAACACTGTGTTGGGTATTTGATTATGAACAGAGAACTAGTTAAATGCACAGAATTGTTATTTGGTCAAAATGAAAGATGGTTGATGCGCCTTTTTCGCAGAATGTTTTATGGACCACTCGATTAATTTCATGAACAATAATTGTTGTTTTTCCCTTCCACGATTTTCATTTTTTGCAAATTACAAATCCCCTCATCTTCCCATTTCATTTTTCCACTCCCTGTTTTGAGATTAATTACAGTAAGGAGGATGTTGGTGTTAAGGCAGTTGAAATTGACAGTGATGAGTGTGGATTACAGTGATGTTTTATTGGTTTTCTTTTCAGTTTATTGTTGTTATCATTGAGCAGTGAACACGTTTTTTCCCCCTCACTATATCATATTTTATCTCAATACAAACCCCTCACATATCCCAGAACCCTGTTTCACCCTCTGCTCAGTGATTAACGGTAAAACAAATTGTATGGATTGGATTGCATGAGTATGATGTATTACTGAGCCAAAATCCACTTCATATTTTAACAGAGTTGTCATGTATGGTTAATTAAAAGAATTTTACTAATCAATCTTGCATGCAAGAGTGAACTATTCAAATAAAGGTTGAAAACATAGGCCTATTGCGCTTCTTTCAAGAGAAGGATGAAAAATGGTTGCACCACATACAGGGAAATATGGCTTCTGAGTTGTTATTTTATCTGTGGATTTATGACAATCGACTTCAGGGACCCTTAGACAACATGTTTTATTTTGGATATATGAGTATTATTTTGAAATACTTTTAAATTTCATGAGCTAAAAGTAAACATGTTGATGGGAGACACAAGGAGGCATGTTTTGCTTAACAAATGGTTATGTTATGATTGCTACGATTGTTATGAACTAAAGGGAGTCACAAGGGGTCCCACCTACTAGTTATTATTTATTTATGACCCTTATTATAATTATTACTTTTCCCCCTAACTAAAGTTATTTGATTTTTGTTTTAATTAACTTAACTAATGAGTTGTTTTAACTACTTCAACCAATTCTAACTTGTTAAAAGCAGAAGGAAAGGGAAGAACAAGAGATGATAGAAGCAGAAGCATGCTAAGGTTTTCTCTTTGAGTTTATGTTGAGATAGTTCAGTTTTCATTCATTCATATATTCATCACAACCTAATTCTATTTTGTGAGAACAAGGTCTTATTGTAGACAACAATATTCATGGTTGAATCAAATCATTCAGACACTTGTTTTTCAGAGGTGTTGATCTATCTTTGATAGTCTGTGTAGAATTGTCTGTTTGTGAATTAGTTTTCATGACTGATAAAGGCTATTGTGTAGAGTTGAGTGGGAAGCAATATGTGACAAGCTGATCCAACTTTTAGAGTTCATTTTTGGTTTTTTTTCAGATGTCCTTTTTTATGTTCCATCGGGGATGTCTATGTTTCACTTTGGTCCAAGATTTCTGTATGAGATTTTGTAAAGAAAATGATTCTATGGTGAATTGGAATGAAATAAAGGATTTATTTATGTCTCAACTGTCTTGATTATTATCTTGGTGTCTTTACTTATGTTCTTACATTTATTTCAGCAACTGTTATATTCATAAAATTACATAAAAAATGAATTTCCAACAAGCTTTTTTGTTGATAAAAGACTAGCCTAAGCACTCGTAATTAATACTTGTGAGTTAGGATGTTATTTTTGTTGGCTATAAACATAGGGTGATATTCACGTCTACTTTGATTTAGCCAAGTAAAGTATTAAAATGCTTGAGTACGATCAATTCATATCTTTTCCTCAACATTTATTTGGCGATCATACTGGGGAGATATTCGATATCTCTCCGGTTAATTTTTATACTCGATTTTCATCGATACATCTTTCTTTTCTGTTATTGATTCTTTGACTATTTTTCTATTCATGACTATTCCTGTTTCAAGGCAACCCAATCTTGAGACCGGTCTCCAAGACCAGACCAACATTGCTTTGAACCTTTTCATACTATTTTAGACACTGCTAGGACCCCTGTTGAGCTTAACCTTTCTTGGGCATCAATTGAAAGAGATATTAGTGTTAAAGAACAATTGGAAGCTAGACGTAGGAAGCCTAGAAATCAACAGTAACCTTTTGTTTCTTCAGTTTTGTCCTTTCTTTCATGTCCTTAGATTCTCGTGCTTCTAGAAGAAGAAGAGGCTTATCGCCTGAAATGAATCCTATTGCTGAAATAGGAAGATGAAATGTAGTGTTATCTGTCCAACAAAGTGCTCTAAGGAGGAATTTATCTGATTCATCTAGCTCGTCTTTCTTTCCCTCATCTATCATCCACAAGATGGTGTCTAGTAGTGGTTCTGGTGGCACTGGAAGTTCTTCATCTTCCCAATCTTCATCGTCTTCAGTGATTGGTAGCTTGTACAACCACCATATCCCTGTCCAATCTACTACAAACCCCACCAAAGTCATTAAAAAGTATGGGCTTTTTCAGTTCGAAGAAGATGACACAACCACACCATGGCATGTGTCCTCTCCTCTTAACTTAACACCTTATACTCACCCACTTCCGAATTTTAAAGAGCATTTGCCTAAGTTTTTAGGGAATAACACTGCCAATACCAATGAACACCTAGTGGCATTTTCTAATGCTTGTCATAACATAGGGGCTAACGACAATGACACTTGCATGCTCTTGTTTGTCAATTCCTTGGAAGGAAAGGCTGTGACCAACTTCTTTGACCTTCCTTCTAAGATCTTATCTACTTGGGAGGAGTTAATTTATTGGTTCCAATCCACTTATGAGAAATCCAAAATCCCTTCTGAGAAGTTAAGGGAATACAATAACGTCACTTATAAATATGGTGAGACCATCAAGTCTTTCAACTTACATTTCACCAAGTTGTACAATCAAATCCCTGAACTTATCTGCCTTCAGAACCAAGCCACTTTCATGCATTACTACAATGCATTGCCTTCTCCTTACCGTCATAGGCTTGAGGAAAAGGCCATTGATAATCTCGGTTTTGCTCTACATACCTGTTCAGAGTATGAAGAAGAGCTCAAAAGAACTGGTCTTCCCTAGGGAGAATCAGTTAGATAGATAGACATGTCCGTTCTCTTGCAGCTAGTACAAGATATGAACAATCGTATGATAGCATTTGAGCGGAAGGCTACTATCTCCCCTCTCACCCTTGGAGCTTCATCCTCTTCTGCACCCCCTTTTAAAAATATGTTGAGAACAATTTTTAGCCTAAGGCTATCCTGCCTCGGAGTTGGTGTAAATTTTGATAGGAAAACCATGAAGAAACTACATGTGAGGTAAAGAAGAGTGCCAGAGCTACAATCTTTGGTAAGAGACCATAAGCTACTATCGTTGTCCTAGACTTTGCGGAGCCAGAGAATGTCATGGTTATTGATACTAGAAACAAAGCCTATGCTCCCAAGGGAAAGTTTGATCCTCCCCGTAGTACTTCTAGCTAGAGCTCATCCTCAACCGCTGCTGCGCCCCAGGTTCCTAAAATTACCGAGAGTCAAGGAATCATTTCCCCTCCTCCCTCTTCCAAATACAATATCTTGAATAAATTGGCCAACATCAAAGCAGATGCAACCCTCCTAGACATGGTTTCCATCCCTAAACAACAGATGCATCTGAAACAATTCATGGAAGGAAAAGATTTCATTGTAGCCAATCTTTCCGAAGAGGTAGTCAATGAGGATTCTTCTGTAAATAAAGTAGGTGTACATAACTTTAGATACCCTGTAAAAAACCCTCCTTTTTTATATTACTATAAAGATCATGGATAAGATCGCCCATTTTTGCCTCATTGATGGTGGTTCAGGCCCAAGTGTCATGTCGAATATTATTATGGAAGAGATAGGATTGTCTTGTACAAACAAAAATGTCCGAAGCATGCTTTCTTATAATATTCTATTACAAAAGACCATAGGTGAGATTAAATATGTGACCCTAGTTTTGTGCGCACATCCTAAAATAAAGGTGACCCTCAATATTTAGGTAATAGATATGCCTGTAATAAATTATTCTATTATCCTGGGAAGAGATTGGCAAGCCTTAATAGGTGGATACCTCTCGCTCGACGGAACACATTTATACATTCCTCGGAACAAAAAAAACATCATAGTCCTGAGAGAAGGAAGTATATGACCTTACATAGAGAGTGTCCCACAACCTAATGTAAATTATCTCGAAGAGGACCTATGAGTGTATTCTGTCTTCACTGAGGAGGATGATATTCCCGTGGAAAAAATCGACCTAGATGATGGCATGTGGCACATGCACTTTGATGGCTCATGCTCAAATGAAGGTAATGGAGCCGGTGTTGTCTTAATTTCTCCTATAGGAAAAATCCACAACTTTTCTTATAGGTTGGAGTTTTCTTGCACAAACAATGTCATTGATTTTGAAGCTCTATTATTAGGCATTGAAAACGCCTATAATATTGGTTGTGGTCACCTTTCAGGTTTTTGGGATTCCGATCTTGTTGTTAACCTTGTATGCAAGATTTATTCTCCTAGCAACAAGTTGATGAAACGATACACCCAAATTGTTTGGGCTCTTATCTCTAACCTATTATATTTCAATATCACTCACGTAAAGAGGGAACTAAATTCAATGGCTGATCAGTTAGTTGTTTTTGCAACTTCTCCTACTCGACAACTTCTGCCATACAGACCTGATTGTATTTTCCAATCTCGGTATCGTCCACATATCCCCGAAAATGTATATTCTTGGTAGGTTTTCCCTAATGACGAGAGCATTTGTGCTTTTATCCAAAATGAACCTTTCAAGCCTAGGGAAATTATATCCATAGAAGATAACAGGATTCCTAAAGGCTTGACCCCTCCAGAGAGTTAATTTTCTTCAAGTGATGTAGGAAACAAAGAGAAACAAAAAGAAGATGAGTAAAAAAGGAAGGTGGGTGAAACCATCTCCTTGAACATTGGGACACCCGAGACTCCAAAGAATGTTAAAATAGGTGCCAAATGTTCGGATGAAGAGAGAGTGAAGTTTGCCAAGATGCTTGGTGGATTTAAAGATGTTTTTTCTTGGTCTTATGAGGATCTTCGTGTTTTTTATCCTAGTCTTATACAACACGCCATCCCCATTCAGGAGGGCATAAAACCAGTCAGGAAAAAAAAAGGACTATTAACCCTATACTAGAAGCAACTATTCGAAAGGAGTTGGAAAAACTCTTGAAAGTTGGAATCATCTTTCTGGTAAAGTATTCTGAGTGGGTTTCAAATTTGGTTCCTGTTCGAAAAACAACTGGTCAAATCAGATTATGCATTTATTTTCGTGCATTAAATTGAGCTAGCATAAAATATCACTTTCCCCTCACTAACATGGAAATGATTTTACAGCAAGTTGCAGGGTCACAAATGATATTCTTGCTTGGCGATTTTTCAGGTTACAATCAAATCAAGGTAAAAAGGGCAGATGAATATAAAACCACCTTTATTACTCGTTGGGGTAACTTTTCTTATGAATGTATGCATTTTAGTTTATCTAATGCAGGTGCCACATTTCAAATATCTATGAAATTATCCTTTGACAATTTGATCAGTAAAATCATTCAGATTTATGTGGATGACTTAACAATATACTCTAAAATCTAATCAGATAATTTTGGTCATTTGAGAAAAGTCCTCACGCGGTGTAGGAAATTCGATATTTCTCTAAATCCTTCCAAGTCCATTTTTGGTGTTACCAAGGGAAAACTCTTGGGACACATCGTCTCCGATTCATGCATAAGCATTGATCCTGAAAGGATTGCTGCTATCCTTAGCCTTCTTGCTCCCACTTCCAAGAAATAAATTCAAGCTTTTATGGGGGTTATTAACTTTTTCCATAGGTTTGTCCCAAACTTTTCCACGATGGTCAAACCAATTCATAATCTGCTTAAGCAAGATCACCCTTTTTCTTGGACATACGATGTCAGAAATTCTTTTGAAGGAATTAAGAAAGCAATAAGCTCCGCACCAGTTTTGGCGAAGCCAGATTTTGAGAAGGAATTCATGATATATACTAATGCTATTGAAGAGGCAATCTCTGTTGTCCTCATACAGAATGATGATCAAGGAAATGAAAAACCGGTGGCTTACATGAGTCAAAGTTTGACTGATGATGAATTTAAATATTCTTTTATTGAGAAACATGCTTTCGCTCTTGTTAAAGCTGTTGAGAAGTTTTTCCATTACATATTAGGTAAGCATACGTTGGTAAAGGTCCCTTTACCTTCTGTTAATTTTTTTCTCTCATAGAATTATCTTTCAGGAAAACTTGCACATTGGCTTGCCAAGATCCAGGAGCACAATTTGGATATCGTGATTTCTACCACTATCAAAGGATGTGACCTAGCTCTTCACTTGGCTCAACATGTAGATAATGGTGAAGATATTGATGAAGAAGATAGTTTCCTTTCATCCCTCTTTTACATTGACGATCAGATCCTCCTCATGTCTGAATATCCTTGGTACAAAAGTTTGGTTTATTATTTATAGAACCAAAGATGTCTAGACAACTTAGACACTCATCAAAGGAGAAGAATCTATCTCGAATCTGTAAGATATGTCATTATAGGAGACTTTTTATTTCGAAGATATGTTGATGGCGTGTTGCTTTACTGTGTAAACAATGAAGATGCACAAAAATTATTGCAAGAAGCTCATGGTTCTTCAAGCTCTGTCATTCATGTAGGAGGTCATTTTTCTACAAAAACCACTGCTTTCAAAATTATTAGAAAAGGATATTATTGGCCTTCGATCTTTCGTGAATCTTATGTTTTTTCAAGATCTTGTGACAAATGCCAAGAATTTACTAGGAAAGAATGCCTTTTAGCCATGCCATTACAACTTGTCCTGCTAGATTTTCCCTTTCCAAAGTGGGGGTTGGATTTCATTGGTCCTATTAATCCTCCTTCCTTAGTTGGGAAATTTTTTATTCTGACAGCCACATACTATTTTACAAAATGGGCTGAAGCTGTCCCACTTAAGCATTCCACAGAGAATTAGGTAATTTCCTTCCTCGAAAATAATATTTTCTCTAGATTTGGTCCTCCATTGGAAATTATTACAGACAATGGGCCTGCTTTCATTTCTGCTAAGCTGACTCAGTTTCTAGCCAAATTGGTGGTTAAACATTTCACCTCATCAAATTACTATCCCCAAGGAAATGAGCAAGCTGAGTCTACCAACAAAAAATTGGTAAGAATCGTCAAAAGGATCATCGAAGATAAGCCTCGTTAGTGGCACACTCTCCTCACTTATGCCCTATGGGAAGACTGAAATACCGTGAAAGTAAGCACTAGTTGTATGCCTTTTTAGATGGTTTATGGTCAATAAGCCCTCTTGCCAACATAGATATAACTTTCTTCCTTAAGGTTGATGCTACAGACTGAAAAATTAAATTCTTCAGATGTTTCACAAAGAATAAATGTGTTGCTAGCTTTGGAAGAGAAAAGGGTGTTCGCTTTGGAAAATATTAAAAGGAGACAACAAACCGTTAAGAAATATTTCAATAAGAGTGTAAAAAATGTCAAGTTTAGTGTCAATGAAAAAGTTCTACTATGGGATTTGGCTCACGTTGATAGGGGAAGACATTCAAAATTTCAGAAATTATGGTTGGGTCCTTTCAAGATCACTTTCGTCTTATGTACCAATTCTTACATTCTAAAAGACCTATAGGAGAAATTATTTTCCTACAACACTAACGATTCTCACTTAAAGAATTATGTGGAACCAACTTGAAAAGATTTAACACTGTCTGGATTTCCTGTATTTTAGTAGTCAAGTTATGTCCCCAAGTTTTCGTTCTTTTATGCTTACAATGATTAGTTTCTATTTTAAGCTTTTCCTATTGCCTTTACTTTTCTATCATTTTATTTTTGCTATTTTAGTCTTTTGCAATTTTATTATGTTGGGCTTGTTTTGGTCATTTATTTTTAGTTTTAGTAGGAGATAAGATGTTGGATCATATTGCCACAGTGGCACTCCTGCAAGCATTGCTAGTCGACAACATACAAGCTTACACAGTTGTTATGATGTCTTCTCTAAAGGACCCTTGAAATTGTTATATATTTCCACTATTGTCTTATAAATAATTGGTTATCTCCCACTTATTCTTTCCATTTCTTCATCCATTGAGAGTTTAAGAAAAAATCTGAATTTTTTTTAAAGGTTAAAGAGAAAATTCCAGTCGATGGATTATGCATACAGTGGTAAAACCTTTCATACTTAACATTTTTCATAATTTATTCCCAAATTCCAGTCATTTTTCCATTAAATCCGCTCACTTCCCCCTGTTGCACAATATTCCTGGTTGTATTTTCTAGACCTGCTGCTCTTGGTCTGTGACACCATGAGTTCTAAGTTCTAAATCTGTTGAGAACAAATTTTCCTATGGTGTTGATGATTAAAATTCGCCACTAGGTTTGGCCCGCACAGTGTTGCTAAAGCCTATGATTTTAAAAGATAAATAATACTAGTAGGTGGGACCTCCTTGTAGATTGGGGATCAAGTCTGATGTTTACTCGATGTTATGTTTGACACTACTTTCAAAATATATGATATATTGTTTTATTGGATAATGGACCATGCATGTTATACAAGGCTCCCTTTCTATTCTAGGATCAAGTAACACCGAAATTATCATGGTTATCATTGCTGACTGTTTTCAGGATACTTGCAACATACACATGTTAGTAAGCATGAAGGAAAAAAAACTAAAAGGAGAGATTGTCCTATGCTAACATGCTATACTATGTGCATTAAAAAGACATAGGATAGCCATATGAGTTGTCAAGATTGTATATGGCATGGTTGGTATGTGCTTCTACATAATATAAGTGGTGATATGTGATACAAATGGTTCTCTTGGGAATTAAAGGTTGTTGGTTCAAGGTGGATGATTGGTTTGATTAGTAGCTGACACGTACTAAAGAATTGAATGAAATTGTAGTAGGTAAGTGGTGTGCATTTACTACACATCACCTTACCCCTATCGTTGGAGGCCACCCTAGTCAAGCTATATTCCAAACATTACTGTTGTCATTATGCTTTGATTTCTCAGCAATGAGAAACCGCTCGACCAACTTGCATTTTAAGACATTTGATTATAGGTACGTTCTTTTTTTTTAGCCCTTAATGAGTCTCCTCTGGTTGTGAAATGGATGTTGGCTCAAGTGTATCATCTATGCTTTCCTTGAGTATTGTGACTATAAAAATGGTGTTTGTGATAAAATGTTGATGATTTCCTTTGAAATGGTGTCAAAGTCATAACATTACTGGTTATCCTGGGCGTTAGCATTCACAAGAGATCTTTGTCATCCTTGTTGGTTTACTTAGAAGATCCTCATTGGTCTTGGTGTTTTTTCCATGCTTTCGCATTGCTGTATCCAGTCTGTGGTTTTTATGGGGTCTGATGACTGAAGAGTTCATGTCCCCACACATTGTACATGTGGGCAGTTGGTTGTTTTCACCCCTGTGTGGTAGTTGTTTGAAGGGCACAAGGGTTATACCTCACGCGAAAATGATACCACCACGCCAAGTTGAAGCCTCACCTCCTGTTATGACCCTTGTCATAGAATTGTTTCATGTCCGCAAGAAAAGCATATCCCTCTTTATGGGTACACCTTTGGCCTCAAAGTTTTCACTTGTGAGAAGTTGACTCTGTCCCTCCTGTGATGGTTACCGAGAAAAACCTTAACCCTCCAGTATGGGGTTTCATAGGAATACTATCGGGCCTGTCAATTTGTTATGGGTATTGTGGTTGGAATGTATGGTCGACCATTTTGGATACAGACTCGTCCAGTTCGCTATATAGCAGTCGTATTGGCTTGGAATTTGGTTACTGCCTCTATGAAAAATTGATGAACCTTATGTTGCTAAATTGCACTTTGATATGAACAGTCACCCTCCTTATGCTGGTAACTGTGGGGCCGAATGACCTTGAGCTAGATCACTGTGTAGGATATTTCCAATGCATATTTATATTTGTTAAATTGTGTAATCCTGGATTCACACAACATAGACAATTACAGTGTGATTAGATCCCAACGATATTGTATTTAATCGATGGCTCGACATTATGGATGAGTTATTGCAATGGCTGCATATTGTTTTTGTTGAATAGAGATGTTGCCTCATTATGTTGTTGGCTACACATTGTGTATAACATCGATGGCTTGAGTACTCACACTCAGGGTTACCACAGAGTCTTGAGAACGATTGGTTGCAACCCAATCATTGTTGATATAGGTTTGCTATTAGTACCTCGTCAGTTGGTTGGGTGGCCTAGTTTTTTTCAGTCAATTTCGATTGGGCTTTCACAATGATGGATTTACACTTGCATGATTGAGTTATTCAACACATATCTTGTTTTTTTTGGCGGCTATTGTCTATTTAATTGTTAATTCGGGTTTTGGAAAATTGATTTGGGCTTTTAGGTGTCTGTCCTTATTCATTTAATGAAGGTCATTGTATTCAAATGATAGACCCGATGGTGATGATATTGTGACTTCATTTGTTATTGTTGGGAATATGATTTGGGGTATATTTTTGTTGATTATAGGCAGTGGATGATTTTGAATGGTTACAGATTGGAAATGGGTATTGTTTGAAAATGGTTATGAAATACAAAGAAAAGTAAATAAAGGGAACATAACCCCTTATAAACTATGTGGAATACATACTATCTTGTGGTAACACTGTGTTGGGTATTTGATTATGAACAAAGAACTAGTTAAATGCACATAATTGTTATTTGGTCAAAATGAAAGATGGTTGATGCACCTTTTTCAAAGAATGTTTTATGGACAACTCAATTAATTTCATGAACAATAATCATTGTTTTTCCCTTCCGTGATTTTCATTTTTCTCAAATTACAAATCCCCTCATCTTCCCATTTCATTTTTCCACTCCCTGTTCTGAGATTAATTACAATAAGGAGGATGTTGGTGTTAAGGCAATTGAAATTGACAGTGACTAGTGTGGATTACATTGATGTTTTATTGGTTTGGTTTTTAGTTGATTGTTGTTATCATTGAGCAGTGACCACATTTTTTCTCCCTCACTATATCATATTTTCTCTCAATACAAACCTCTCACATATTCCAGAACCCTGTTTCACCCCCTGCTCAATGATTAACGGTAAAGAAAATTGTATGGGTTAGATTGCATTAGTATGATGTATTGCTGAGCCAAAATCCACTTCATATTTTAACAGATTTTTCATGTATGGTTAATTAAAAGAATGTTACTAATCAATCATGCATGCAGGAGTGAGCTATTCAAATAAAGGTTGAAAACAGAGGCCTATTGTGCTTCTATCAAGAGAAGGAGGAAAAATGGTTGCACCGTAGACAAGGAAATATGGCTTTTGAGTTGTTATTTTATCTGTGGATTTATGACAATTGACTTCAGGGACCCTTAGACATCATGTTTTATTTTGGATATATGAGTATTATTTTGAAATAATTTTAAATTTCATGAGCCAAAAGTAAACATGTTTATGGGGGACACAAGGAGGTGTGTTTTGCTTAACAAATGGTTATGTTATGATTGCTACGATTGTTATGAACTAAAGTGACTCACAAGGGGTCCCACCTACTAGTTATTATTTATTTATGACCCTTATTATAATTATTACTTTCCCCCCTAACTAAAGTTAGTTGAGTTTTGTTTTAATTAACTTAACTAATGAGTTGGTTTAACTACTTCAACCAATTCTAACTTGTTAAAAGTAGAAGGAAAGGGAGGAACAAGAGATGATAGAAGCAAAAACATGCTAAGGTTTGCTCTTTGAGTTTATGTTGAGATAGTTCAGTTTTCATTCATTCATATATTCATCACATCCTAATTCTCTTTTGTGATAGAAGGGTCTTATTGTAGACAACAATATTCAGGGCTGAATCAAATCATTTAGACACTTGTTTTTTCAGAGGTATTGATCTATCTTTGATAGTTTGTGTAGACTTGTCTGTTTGTGAATTAATTTTCATGGTTGATAAAGGCTATTGTGCAGAGTTGAGTGGGTAGCAATCTGTGGTAAGCTGATCCAGATTTTAGAGTTCAGTTTTTGTTTTTTGTCAGAGGTCCTTTTGTATGTTCCATTGGGGATGTCTAAGTTTGACTTTGGTCCAAGATTTCTATATGATATTTTGTAAAGAAAATGACTCTTTGGTGAATTGGAATGAAATAAAGGATTGCTTTATGTATCAACTATCTTGATTATTATCTTGGTGTCTTTACTTCTGTTCTTAAAGTTATTTCAACAACTATTATATTCAAAAAATTATATAAAAAGTGAATTTCCAGCAAGCTTTTTTGTTGATAAAAGACTAGCCTAAGAACTCGTAATTAATACTTGTGAGTCAGGATGTTATTTTTGTTGGCTATAAACATAGGGTGATATTCTCGTCTACTTTGCTTTAGCCAAGTAAAGTCTGAAAATGCTTGAGTAAGATCAATTCATATCTTTTCCTAAAAAAAATGCATACTAAAAAAACACAATATGAAACACACTTTTACCTAACAACACATGATACCAAATTGATCTTAACTAACTCCTAAGTATCTAAATATCCTAACAAGAAAAAATTCAAGGGTTTGATTTTGAAATAATTTACAAAAAAGGGAAGGAAAATGTAGTAGTAGATGCTCTTTCTAGAATCGAAGAAGCCTCAACCTTATATTCTATTACATCTTATATTCCTATGTGGATGGAAGAATCTCACCGTGAATGAAAAAATGACAACAATACTAAACACAAAATAAAATGTATAAAGGACGGGATGAACTCTATCGAACATTGGGAGTGGAAGGGAGATACACTTTGATACATAGATATATTTTTAATCCCTCAATCAAACTTGAAGCAACAAATATTAAGGGAGTTTGATGAATCTCTGATGATAGGACATTTAGGGTTCCTTAAAACATATCAAATCATAAAAAAATATTTCTTTTGGGAAGGAATGAAGAAATATATTCAAAAGTTTGTAAGAGAATGTCAGGTTTTCCAAAGAAATAAAGGAGATAAAGTAAAATATCTAGGGATAATTCAGCCATACACATACCTAACTAAACATGTGAAGAGATATCAATGGACTTCATTATAGGGTTACCAAAATATGAAGGTAAGGATGCACATTTTTTTGGAATTCAAAGTACATATACAATTATCAAAGTGGAAGAAGTGTTCATGAAGAAAATTCATAAACTTCATTGCCTTCCTAAAGTAATAGTAAGTGACAAAGATCCAAAATTCATAGGAATATTTTGGAAATAATTATGTAATGTGAGTGGAACAACATTAGCTATGAGTTCAACATATCATCCACAAAAAGATGGTCAAACAAAAATAGTTAACAAATGTTTATAGGGTTATCTATGATGTTATTCTTTAGGAAAGCGATCTCAATGGATGAAGTGGCTTATTTTGGAAGAATGTTGGTATAATACTACCTATCACAGATCTACTAAAATGTCTCCATTTGAAACCCTTTGTGGATATCAAGCTCCTAGTATCTCATAATTTTTGCAAGATAAGTCCAAAGTACAAGAAATAGAGTCACATATGGATACTAAAGAAACTTTGAAAATTCTTAAGGACAACCTTCACATGGATCAAAATAGGATCAAACAACAAGCATACACACATCGAAGTGAAAGAAAATTTGAGGAGGGTGATTGAGTATTTTTGACACTACAACAATATTAAAAATCTAAACCAAAGCAAAAGAACAATAAAAAATTAGCTCCAAAATTTTATGGACCATACAAGATTATTCATAGGATTGGAAAAGTGGCATATGAGTTAGATTTTCCTTCTTCTCGCATTCAGTAGGGTTTTAATTTATCTTGCCTAAAAAAGGTTTCAGGACAAACTATGCCAATGCAAATAGAACTTCCAGAATTAGATGAAGAAGGGATGTTGATTTTTGAACCAAAAAAAGTTATAGATTGACATTATTTATCTCTTCGAAATAGAACCATTATAGAGTACCTAATCAAGTGGAAGAATATGCCTCTAGAAGAAGCTACATGAGAAAATGAGAAGTTCATGAAGAAAAACCCTCAATTACAACCTTTGAGGGAAACACTTTTTAAAGAGAGAGGATATTTTAAGGCCTGTGGGCCCCTATGTTAAGGCCCTAATAAGCATTCATTATTAGTTTATTTTTTATATTAGTAGGTTAGATAGAACCTTTCATTGTACCCTTGAATTATAATTTCACCCTATGTCTTATATATATATATATATATATATATATATATATATATAACAAGGATACCTAGTCTTAGGACCATCATATATTGTATTGTAAATTGAATATATTGTAAAAGGAGGTTTCCCCCTCGAAGTGGATTGCATTCATTGACTTTTTATCATTTTTAAGGTGCTTGTTTCATAGCAACAACCCATTGGAAAGTAGCTGGTGCATTGTAAAGTCCAAAGGGGAGTACTTGGTAGGTAATGTTCCCCACGAGCAGGTAAAAGTAGTTTTTTCTTGATCCTTGGGGGGAATTTGGATTTGGTTGTATCCACTGAACCCATCTAGGAAAGAAAAATATTTAGTCCTTGCTAGTGTGTTAAGGAATTAATCTATTAAGGGTAGGGGAAAATTATCCTTGTGAGTGGCTTTGTTTAATTCTATATAATTGACACATTTTCCACTTCCCATTTTTCTTCAGGATGATTACTAGTGGTGAGACTGATTGGCTATTAGAGATAGGGTATGCAAAGTTCACAATGAACAACTTTTACAACTCATCCTTTAGTATTTCTCATAAGGAAAGATTCATCCTGCGCTGGGGATGCCAAATAGACCACGAGACATATTTTATGTATATGTGATGAGTACAAGAATATGGGTGGATTCTCTGCATATCTATATATTCCCAGGAGAATCCATCATTGCTCTCTCATAGTAATTTGATCAAATGCTCTTTTTGTATTGTTGGGAGTTCATAATTGAAATTTAATTTTCTCCCTAGGCCAATTTATAATAGCATGCTAGTATATTTGGTTATGTCATAGAGAGGAATAGGTATGGTATTTGTTGTTGTAGCCAGATTAGCCAGTGAATAGTTTTCTTGAGAAATTGGATCCATAATATGGTTGAGGATTGGAGAAGTTGACTGTGAGGATGAGAAAGAGTTGGTTATAAAGTTGTTGATTTCATCATCCTCATTTTATTCTTTAAGAGAGAGATATTAACATAGTGTAAGAAATTTATGGGCACTCTCTTCATCATCACTATCCTCACCTTCCACCCATATGGGAATTTCTTGTTTTGTGCTAGGTTTGGCAGGTGGATATAGAGTGACTCCCTTAGTGGAATTTATGTGGGAGATAGTCATGTTGATGGACCTACAACCAATAAAAGCATAAATTGCATCCAATCATGGAATTCCTAAGATTCAAGGGTAACCACCCAAGTTAGATCTGGGCTACATAACCATAAAAATCCACAGGATAATCCCATGAATCCAAAAAGATTACTACATATTCCAGAATTCCCTCTGATTTGATTATGGATTGGTCAGCCAATTGAAGGATTATGGGAGTCTGTTGAAGGTTGGATAGTCCAAGTTTTTCCATAGTTTCTTTTGTCATCATGTTGATGGAATTTCCCATGTTGATCAGGGTGTTGGGGATGTGGACATAATTAATTTGGACATCCACTATGGGGCTCCCTGGATATGGATATTTAACAGTAAGGGTTTTCCATAGCATCAAATATGCTAGCTTCCCAATTACTTGGATAGTTTGAGGGTCCTTTCTTTTTCTTCCTAGTTTCTTTAGGCATATTTCTCTCACTACCTTAGTGTATATGGGGTCATAATTTATTGCTTGATATAATGAGATTATTATACACATGTTCTTTAAATATCATATGAAGTCAAACTCAAGTTGAGTCTGGGGTTTGTTGAGGCTCAAGATCTTTGGATATGGAGAAGCTATGGAACCTATATGGACTGGAGCCATCTTGAGGTCTTAGGAGGAGTGGGTTGAAGTGTTGTAGGAGATTGGTCATCAGAATGATCATCATAATGTTTTATTTTAAGATCTTTAACATCCTGCTCCTCATCTTCTATGATAACCAAATAAGTTCCTTTATTGAGGGTTCTCTCCGATTGTAATTGAATATCATGACATTCGACAAAGGAGATGTAATAGGTAGGGTAAACTGGGAAACTCAATGGTATAAGTGGGATGAACTACCTTATTATTAAGGTTAGAAGTGGGTTGTGTAGGGAGTTGTGATCGTGGTGGCATGCTATTTGTAGGTAATTGGATTTGTTGTTGTAGGTAAAACTGCATAGGTGGAGCTTGTAATTTTTGAGGGAATTGAAGAGGGGTTTGTTGCTTGTTCCTGAAAGGAGGATTTCATGATCCTTTCTACCATGAGTGATTTTGGGTTGGATGAGGTGTCCATTGTTGGTGGGGCATGGAGGGATACGAAGGCCAAGGAGGGTACCACAACTATTGGTTAGTACAATAAGAATTATAAGATTGCAAAGGGTCGGAGGTCATACCTGGGGGAGGAGGCTGTCATGGAAGTTTTTTAGTGATGAGGTAAAATTGCTCAGATTCCATGGTCTCTCCTTGGTAAAATTATTTTAAACCCAGGACGAGAGGGACAAATACTAGTATCATGTTCTTGTTCACTGATTTTGCGTATGTCAATGTTGTTCAATGGACAATCCTTCAAGGGATGCTTCTTTCTACACTTGGGGAAAAATATTGATAAAGATAGTTCTACTTCATCTCGCTTATTATTTTCTTGCATGGTGTACAACTATGAACTCAAGGAATTGAGTATACTAGTCTTAAAGTATTCTATAAGGTTACCAATCTCTACTCTAATATAATGATTATTCATCTGTATGTTTTTGTAATTTTGGTTATTGTATCTCTTGGTCCCTTCCCTGGTTTGGAAGTTCCTCTTGAGTACCTTTTACAAAGGTCACAAATTTCACCATAGCTTAGCCATGAGACATTTCCAACCCTCGTTAGATTTATAATATCAATGAAATCATATTTGATTCCTCTCAATAAAACAATTTGTAAAGTCTCATAATCCAACTTACTCTGTTTTGACCACTGCAAATTGTATTGGAACCATTCTATGTAATCCTCTAGAATCTCAACATATTTTTGAGACATCTTGAATATTTCTTCTTTACAGTCTTTGTCCTTGCAATAACACTGATACTTTTTTAGGAGTAATTCCTTGATTTTTGCACACACTCCAATATTGTTTCCACCGAGTCCCTTAAACCAACATAACACTGCATTTTTTAGTGTGGAAGGGAGCAATTTCAATTTCTGGGAATCCAAGACATAGTTGTAACTCCTACAGAGGACATCAAATTCAAAGACAAATGTAGTTGGTTCCTTTCTTTCCATCCCATTGAAATTTGGAAAGGATGAAGGGGAAATATTATACATCTGTTCCACCCCCCATGGGTTTTTGATGGGAAACTAAAATGTGACCATATCCTCCTTAACGACTACTACTCCTTCTTTTGCTTCCATGTTGTACCTAAAAATCATACCTTTGTTGTGTTACTGATTCTACAGAAGAGCGGGATTTTTTCGGTTCTTCAATTAAATTTGATTGAAATTCTATGCCAGACTGTCCATTGAGAAGATATTTTGTGTCGGTTGAGTTTGGAGTTGGAAGTAAAATTTGTGCCTAAACTATGGAAGTAGCTCTTACTGCAGGATCCACTGAATGTACTGATTCTGCAATTGGAGGGACAAGTTTCATTTTCATTGAAGAGCTAGATGTTGTGGTTTAGGCTATTGGTGTTTTCTTACGAGAGTTGGAGTTCCCTGGGCCTTCCGCTTTTGCTGATTTTCTCACAAGGGGGTTAGTAACTTGGGTGGTTTTGAATCAACATTTTGGATCTCTAATTCTATTCATGCATTCTACTATGGACTAAAACCAATGTAGGAATTCTATTGTCCCTTTGGAAACTCCCCAAAAATGACACCTTTCTAATTAATAGTGAGATAATCAAAGAGTTTGTACATTAAATTTGTCAAATCAGGGTTTTGGTTTTGAATTATGAGTTACCATGCACTGTATATGTAGGTCACACTTTCTTCTTGCAACCGTTTTCTAATGTAGTTGTAGTTTAAAAAATCACTTTTATAGACCATGGCATAAACAATCCCATAATGTTTGGAAAGGTTCTTTCAATTCTAATTAATCACACAAGCATTACACTAATATCAAGAAATAAAGTGCAGGTAGTAAATTGAATGAAAGGTAAATTGCAAAAATTTTACACTTGTATTGGAAGTAAATTCTCACTTGCTGAAAAGGAAATTCACACTTTGTTGGAAAGGAAATTCACACTTGTTGGGAAGGAAATTCACACCATACTTCAATAAAAGAAAGTAGAAAATCTATCATTGTTAATGTTGTTGCTCCCTGTAATCCAAGCTAGTAATTGTGATTATTGAGTTAAGCACATTTGGTCATGAAATCTATTGAAGCAATGTAATTTCATGAATGCCAATCTAAAATGTGATTCTACTAAACATAGTGTAATTTAGCACATCAACTATGAGTAAGCAAAACAATGCAAATATACCAAGCTATGATAATCTTGTTGGGAAAACAATAATTCTATTTTTCTAAGGAAATGTAACTTTTATTTATTAAGGAAACAAAAATCTTCAGAAAATGATAAATTATGTTTCATTCTTGAATGAAATAAACCTTAAATAAAATCTACCAACAATGTAATCCTATAGAACTAAATACTACAACACCTGTCTTGTTGGAGTGGGCCCTGCCTCCTCAAACAAAGTGTTGGAAAAGGAACAACAAATGCTAAAACAACTTCACACACACATATATAAAGGAAACAACCAATATTAAGTGAATTTAATCAAAGAAACAATTCAAATACAAAAAGCAATGTCTTCAACCCGATATTCACATATTCATTGTTATTTTGCAAGAGTAGGATCTCTTCTTTTATAGAAGCTCATAAATATCTAAACTAAGAAGAGTAGTTTTAGACATTCTTGAGAACCAACAATTCTCAAGGTATCTTAATAGTAATCAACAATTTAGGAATGAGACAATAATTAACTTGTTCCTTTGAAAGCTTGAACATTGATGATTCTTAGACTGCTCAACCTGTGACTATTGTTGGGTTAGTCAACTATCAAAAATATGGGTCATGTTTGTCCCACGTGTCACTCAAAATAAGCCATGGTTATACTCCACGCATGCACTTTATGCCAGTGAGGTATCTTTACAAAAAAACATATTCTTCTCCAATTGTCTATTGTTTTGTGATGAATAGTTCCAGATCCTTAGATTTGATTGTTTTGGATCCGTGATTCAAGATATTCTATAACACTCTTGTAGAGTTTTTGCAGTGGTATGTGTTGTTGCTTTTATTTCAAAATTATCGTGAAAGGTAAATGCATGCACAATTTTCGTCTGACATTGATTATCTATTGGTATGCAATCATAAGAAAGAAACACTCATTGTAGACTATAACACATTTATTCAAATGAAACACACTTGTTGAAAGTAAAACACTATTGCTGAATTGGAAATCACACTTCACACTTGCTTTAAATTAAAACATACTCACACTACTTTGAATTAAAAAAAGTTTGCTAAAATGAAATCACACTTGCATAAATGAAAGTAACTCCTTGCAGAGTTGAATTAAGTAACTAAAATAAAGAAAACCATGCTGAGAATAAAACACATTTGCTTGAATGTAAATACTATGCACACTTGTTCGGAATGAAATCACACTTCTGAAATTAAACACTCTGCATGTTGAAAGGAAACACACCACACTAAAGCATAGTAGATCTATGGCTCGACCAATGTTCTCAACCCAAAGGAATCTCCTACAAGACAACTGAATATCATAAACAAGTAAATTGAATCTAATTAAAAATATTGAAATGACAGAATTCAGTAACAAAAATATTGAAATTCTTAACGAAGTAACAACAAACTTAGTCCCACATAACAATATTCACAACCCTATATAAGTAACAACAATATTTAAATGAATGAAACTTAAGAACAATGATCTTGAAATAAACAACAGAAAAACAATGAACACCACACTAATAAAATAACTTTACTTACTATACAAAAACACTGATCCTTGTTTAGAGGAGGGGGCCCTTACTCCTTAAATAGGGTGCTGGTAAACAAAACTCAAAGGCTACAAATCAACTCATCATGTCATAGATCCAATTCACGATCTCACTGATCCTTTATTAATTAAAACTTAGGAAGTACAAAAGAGACTCTCATCTAATCAAATTATTGACTACTAACAACTAACTAATGAGTGATTCCTCCCATCTCATTTTTATTTATACATAAAAATTGTAACATCGAGTTCCACTGAGCACATTTTGACTTATTCTTTGAGGACACTTGCTAGCAAGTGATTTGATTATGATACATTATGATTATGCTTTTCTTATGAGTTATATTATTATGTCATTGTGTTTATATGTTAAATTCTAGATGTACATATGTATTGACATGTATTATTGATGAGTTTCCATGAGTGTGTAGGATACACGATAGTTTGGTGATGTTGATGGCATCAACAAACTTCCTTGGACTCCAGATTGAGTCGGGGAGTGGACTTGTATTTGGTTTGAGTTTTGAGTATTTTTTTACATGTTAATATGATGATTTCAGTATGGATGTTATGTATATGGATTGTTGACACTGTTCTCATTAGTGGATGTATGCTCAATGAAGCTTGCTAATTTGACTCACATAAGGAGTAAAGGTGATGCAGTAGCATCACCTTCAAAGCCAAAACGCAAGCATGGAGGCAAAGGAACGACATCTCATCATGATAGAGTTCACATCAAAAATTAACTTAGAATTAAATCGAGTTGTTGAGATATATTTGAATGCAACATTTTTAAATATGCCATGTTTGTAAAGTTGCGAAGGAATGTAAGGGGTTGTAGATATAGAGTGTTGAATCTTATATGGAAATAACCATTAGTTATTGTAATAGGACAAATTAGGTAACCACTAAGAGTTTGATAGGATAGGTTACAGATAGGACAACGAGAGCTCATGGAGCCGGTCCTTAGATAGTTTATTGTTGCATTATAATAGATCAGAATGTATGAGTATTGTAAGAGATAGAGATCAGAGAGATCATAGAATAGAGTAGAGTATAAGAAACACTGTGTAATTTGTTTTCATGAATGAATAGAATAGACATAATTGTCCCAAATCCTTGGACTGTCTTCATTTGATGTATGGATGAATGAATGTTATATTATGTGTATGTGATTTATTTCAGTTCATTCATGTATGATTGTTTGAGAGATTGATTGTATGAGTTCATGACGAAACTTGACGAGTTTCAATTGTTTCTCTTCTGACACTCGTATGCAAGGTGTGCATATCGAACACAAGGAGTGCGTCGACTGAGTCTCAGATTGAATTAGAAGAGTTCAGAGAGAGAACAAGGGAAACTTAGAACAAGTGCAAGGTGTGCACAGTGTTAAGAAGTGACCAAGTGTTGAAGAACTAGAATAAAGGAATGATAGGTGGGACAGAAGAATCTATTTTCAAGAAATTCCGAGTTATCGAAATCCCGAGAACGCAAGGTGTGTGTGGGAAGTCACGAATCCTTTAACGATCAAGATTAGGAGAGATAGCACTTTTCATAAGTGTTGACGAGATCCTAGAGTTAGACTTGTAGGAGGAGCAAAGGTTCGAAACCTTTGAAGACTGAGAAATATTCTAAGTGGGGAGAAGATCAGAAGCTCAGGAGAGAGGAGCGATAGTGGTCGTTGGATCACAGTGCAGAGGATCAACAGTCATTTGATCTGTGTAAGGTGTACGAGCCTTAACGGATTGCACACACAGGAGAGAGAACCTTTCAAGGTTTGAGACTTGAGATAATTTAACTTCGTCAGAAGGCCATGTGGAAGCTTGAGGATAATTTTAGGCCCAAAAGAAGTTTAACTTCAAGCTGCTTGTGGTCGCACCTACAATCGTGTGGTCACCGCCCAGGGTCACATCCAAGAGAGGGATTATCTAAAAAGGAGCTATCGCTCAGCACTTTGAGGTTTTGTAGCAGAGAGAAAGGGAAGGTCATGGGTTCTATTGGACCGACACAAAGAAGCCAAAAGGGAATGTGTCTTGATACATAAGGAAACCCTTAAGGTTTCAAAGAGTTTCATTAGACTCAATAATCAAAGATCCTTTGACTGAGAGGTCGCACATCCCTACAAGGGAGTAGGGGGGTTACATCAGGTTGTATCAGAGATGATATTAAGTTTGTTTGCAAACAATAGACAAAAGAGAAAGGAGGTAAGTTGGTATCAATTGTGGTATCAAGAAATTTGATTTATGTTTGTAGGTGACGTAGTGGAATCATGCCACCCAGAAGGCGTAGAGCGAATGCAAAAATGGAAGAAGAAATGAGGCGACTTTGAATGAGGCTAGACGCCATGGAAATGACACAGAGGAGAGCACCAGATGCTGGAGATATCAATGAAGCTAAGAACGAAGAACCAGTGTAAAATTTCATTGATGCATAGGCGTACTGGTGAACTGTTGATAGGGTTAATTTCCGTAGGTAGTGTTAGCGATAAAAAACGCACTAGTATTTTGATCAGTATTGTTACACGTCAAAATTACTCACTTTGATAGTGTCGCAAGTGTCGTCATTACAAAGGTCGCAAGTGTCACATTTT
>ML780661.1:5977-17925 GCA_009831015.1 Picea engelmannii | reverse complement strand
TTTTGATGATAGACAAAGGCTGAGCATTATATTGGTTGTAAGCATCTATCTAGAGACTCCATGTTCAAAGATTCCACTGGGGAGGATCCTGTTGATAAAAGATGAAGAGGCTCAAATCAAAATCCAGGTATCAGTTCATTAGTTTTCTTCATGAACTGTTGTTGTTCTTTATTACCTCTTTCAATCTTTTCCCTTCGCGTGTAAAGAGAATTATTTTCTGTTTTGTATATTTAGAAAATCATCATCCTTCTTGTATATATTCATCTTTAGAAGAGGAAATCTTGCAGCCCTGCATTGTAGATGTAGATTCGGTAGCTTTACCTCAGCCCATTCACAAAGATGACCACTGTATTTATTTTCCTTTAGAATCTGATAAGCCATGTGACCTTGAAAAGATAGAAATTGTTTTAGACCCTGTCCAGATCTCAGCTCCGCTTGTCATAATTTCTGAACCTTGTCATGAACTCGTTAACTCTCATGATCAGCCCACAACTTTTCAAGTTAAGATCCGGATGAAGATGTTCAAGCCTTTAAAGCTTCCCCTTCTTCTTCATCCTTATCCTGATGACTATTATGAATATCTCCCTTGGTTTTCTGGAGAAATCAAGCTTCAGCTGAGAGACACGTGGAATCCTTTTTGGATTTTGTTGATCATTTTCAACTTGCTCATGAAGATGTGATCATGAGATTTTTCTCAAAGTCTCTGATCAAAGATGCAGCTGCATGGTTTAAAAGTCTCAGAGATGATTCAATTGGCTCTTGGACTGAGTTCTCTAATGCTTTCTGGAAGTATTGGGGCAAGTACAAATCTTTAGATTCATACCTTGCTGATTTCTATGCTTTGAAACGAGAGCAGGATGAAGGCTTGCTTGTTTTTAACAGAAGGTTCTACCGTGTTTATCATGACATGCCTTTGGGGGTCAGGCCTACAGAGACAGTTTCCATGATATATTATGTCATGGGTCTTCATTCAGATCTTGTCCTTCTTCTGCTAGAATAAGATTCTTCATCCTTAACCCAGTTGTTTGAAGATGCTCAAGAAGTCGAGGAAAACATTCATGTTTCCTGAAGGATCCGAGATCGAGATTTCTTTGAAAATTTGCAAGTGCATGAGCGAGAAGAATATCAATGTACTTCAGATTTTGAGCAGGAGAGTAATGAGGTTGGAGCAGATTTGGGACAACAACAAACATGTAAGTTCAATTCAGTTTCAGGGTCAGATTTTTTTGTGTTTGCTGAGTCCTCCAGAGATAGGTATGCTTGTGAAGTTAATGATCAATTTGTAAATCTAGAAGAGCCTATGAAGAATGAGGACAACATAAGAGATTACATGTTCTTAGCTGATTCTTTTTCATGTGATGGAAATGTTGTGTTGTTATCCTCTTGTAAGCATTATTCTGATAAGAAAATTGTAGTTTTTGATGATCACGAGTTAATCTCAAGAGAACCAAAAGATTATTCGTCTTCTTTTAGAGAAATAGTTATGGCTGAACAAGTGTCTTCTATAGATGAGCAACATGATTTTTATATTCTTCTTGAGGATCCAGTGGCAGCTTTCATGGAATTATACTTTTTAGAGAACCTGAAGATTTCAGATTTCCTTAGCTTGCCAATGTTTATGGGCAACAGTTTCGGATCTGCAGCAAATGCTAAGGGCAGCCATCAACTTTCAGTTTTGCGGACAAAGGGGAATTGCAGCAGAAATAATGAGCAAAGAGATGATTAGAGATGTATGCACGTCATGGTTAATAATAGCTATCAAGATCAGATTTCCTCCTTTAAAAGATTAAAAAATGATGAGCAGATTTTTATATCAGCATATGACAGTTTTGAATCTACAACAGATCCTAAGGGTATCTCTCAGTTTCAAGATTTGCAGCAACTGGAAGTTTGCAGTAGATATCAAGAAGAAGGCGAGGAACTAAACAGTCCAGAGCAACAGTCTATCATATATGTTTCTCCAACAGATCTCGACCAACCTGCATTCAACAATGAGATTAGTAAAGGCAGTTTTCAACACCTTTTCAATTTACAGTTGGATCAGCAGTCCAAAGAGGTATTGCTTTATGAATTTGATGACCCTTTTGCTGACTATTTGAAGTCTATGAGTAGCATAGATGTTAAAAAAAATTTGTCAGAAGAAGATTGTCTTTATTATTTGTTCAAACCTCTTTTCTGCATGATATCTCTTCCATTATTGTTCAGGTCAAGATCAAGGATTTTAATAGTAAATCATTTTATGATATGGCTACATTGGAAATTCCATCTTACTTGATAAATATGCCTCTACTAGTTAGTATAGGAGTAGGCAGAGGAATAAGCTCGTCATACGAGTAGCTAGATATTTTTCAATTGTTAAGTTCATGAATAAGCAGACAGAATGCATGCAAGTTACAGGTTTGGAGAGGAACAGTTGCATAGGCCAGATGACTCCATGCCCAATGCTAAAGGCTACTGGAACTACTAGGTTCTTGGAAACCTCGTAGGGAGGTCTCCATCCTAGCTGGAGCCAGATGTTAGCGATAAAAACCGCACTAGTATTTTGATCGGTATTATCATCGCTCTTCAAATGATTATCGTTTTCCTCAATATCTTTCCAGTGTCTTGACCTCCATATTGTCCATCAAGCTCCCGACCAATTATGATTATTCCAGACCTTTGTGACACTTGCATGACCTACATTCTGAAATCTTGGTTAGTATCGCTTAAGACAACTTAGTTTCTACCTTTTTAGATGTGTAATTATAAACACTTGTCAAAAGATGTGTTCATATGTCTTGTTTTAAGTCTATACTAATACCATGTATCAACGATATGGTAAACTCCAATGCATATACCTAAATCACAAGTCTAGAATCTTTTATACCAAATTCTAAGTTTGATAAGACACAAGTTAATTCATAACTCGACACATAAGGCATAATACAAAGCATCGAGTCTTCTCCTCTCCATTTGTCATCAATTTTTATACTACCTCTCATCATATATAAAAATAGAAATACCTAAACTCCCGTGAAATAAGGGAAATATCCCCTGCATGTTTTTCTACATGCACCAAGCCACATGCAAGAAGGGGCATGAGGAGGTGCCGAGATAATGGGACTATACAGGTGTCAAATTTGTTTCAGGAATGCCGAGGTAACTTACTCGGATCGCAGGAGATCTATTTTTGCAAGACATCCGAGCTAGCTGCGAATAATTCCATTACTCAGTATGTTGAAGTAGTTCCGCCAATGGACAAACAAAGAAGACTGGAATAATTTTTTTGGGGACAGGAACCAGGGTCAAGAGTTATAATATTTTGTTCAAAAAAAAACAAAAAACAAGTCGATGATGCAATTGCCCTGGCAAAGGAAAGTCCAATGCCAGATCTTTCATAGCTTGTTGCTGATGTATATGTAAAAGGGTTTGGGACTGAAGCATTCGGTCTAGATAGGAAGGAGCTGAAAGGTTCATTTCCTTGAGATTTAATTCCATGCTTGGATCGAAACCTTATTTATCAGCTCAAGCTCAAATTAAATTTTGGGGTCATGAAGCATTATGAAAGACACTGTCCATTTGAATTGCTCACTGTTCCAGGTGTAGAATTGATTGGCTTTAGAGGGATGGTATATTGCTGCTAGATTTGTACAGGTTGCTGAAGCCAAGGGGCTATTTTGCCTACTCTTCGCCTGAAGCATATATGAAAGATGAGGAAGATCTTCAGATATGGAACGCCATGAATGACCTTGTCAAATGCATGTGCTGGAAGATTGCATCAAAGAGAGATAAGATATGTGCATTTGAGATGCTTGCATGTTGCTTGTGCGTTTCACTTGTTTCTATCAGTGTGGGAGAAGAAATTAAACAAGGCAAAGCTTTCACCAATGCACAGGGCAATTTTACAACCAGTTAGCTGGTGAAAGACAACGCTTTCACCAACTAACCAATGAATCATAAGGTGAGTTAGCTGGTGAAAGCACAAAAAAACATTTTTGAAAGCTAAGGATGGAGCAGGGCGTTTTTCATAGGATTTAAAGAGGTTCCAGAGCATTAAAGGATCAACAACTTGGTCGAAAAATACTTTGCATCAGAGATTCGTGGGAGTTTTGAAAACCATATGCTAAAATGATCTCCTAAAGCATCGAATTTGAGTAATTGAAGAAATCCAGCTACCAAGACAGGTGCCTTTGCCATGTTTCATGACACAACAAATTCCAGAAGTTGAAGAGTACAGATGTCAAATTTTGAGATTGAAGACAATTCGAATGCTAGTCTAGCCATTAAGTCTTTGTTATCGATTTCCTTAGTTAATTTGAATTACTATTTTTAGATACAGATCCAAGTTCTTAGGATCTTAAAAACTGATTGTAAAAGGCTATAAATGCCTATCTTTTCTAAGAGACATGGGGTTCGATTCTGGATGCAGAAATTACACTCTTTGTAATAGATTTTCATGATAATACAGATGACAATTTTCTCTCTTTATTGATGTCAAATTCCTCTCATCTTGTATACTGTCATTCAAGTTGTCTTAACTGTCATATGACTGTCATCTCATTGTTCAGTTCACAATTTGAATGTTAGTTGCTTTCATGGTTTATTAAACCCATCACTTAGTATCTGGTTTATAAACATTGGTTTCTTCACCCATTTTTAAGCTATTTATCTGATTATCAGTCCTTAAGAGCACTGGCTTATTTGATTATTGTTAGTAGTCTGGATACATTGTTGTATTTCAGTTATCCCATTGATCCATTCATTACTTAAGCATAAATACATTCATTTTATAAGTTACCACACATCTTTGGTTTACAACCCCAAAGAGTTTCTTGGAGAGCTAACAGGTAGTATCTAGAGTTTAGTATTGAAATCGTCGGAGATATGTACTCTTATGATAAGTGTTGTTAAGTATTCCCGCTTGGTACATGGGTGACCTGAGTTCGATCCTGTCGACAATGACAATGAATACCTTTACCATCCCTTGCAACTTTTCACGCAAGAGTTTATATCGACTAGAGCTTTAATTGCAACCTTGTAATCCTTGAATTTCCATGTTCATTTCCAGGTGTAAAATTAATCTCTGTCATCTTATTTATTGAATTCTTTAACGCTTGTTTTTTTGGTAGGTTTAACTTTATTAATTTATATTAGGATATTATATGAAACATTGAATTTTAGTGATTAGTAATGTTCCAGAACAACTAGAAATGTTTTCATATAACTTCGATATGTTTTTATAACTTAGGTGATTAATATATTATTGAAGTGATAATCTATATGATTATTCTATCATGAAAAGGAAATAAATTCTTAAATCATGATTAAAATTTATGAATTGGTGAATGCCCCTAATGTTTAGTTCTAGTGTCCTTTGATAGTATAAAGGCTCCTTCTCAACTAAGAGGAATATGTTCATAATATTTATTATGTTGACCTTACCCTTGGCGCCATTAAATCAAATCTTCAAAAACTCAGTAATAGTCTATATAAAATGTTTGGTAATTGTGCCATTGATCAATTTTGGGAACTACCAATGATTGATGAATTCGATTTAGTTCTTTTGAAGATTAAATTATAAATGAGTTGAATTAACTATTACTTCTAAAATTGCTTACTTATGTTGATTAAGTACGGTAGAATGTTGGACTTTTTATTGTTTAGATTAATTTAAGAAGTATCATATAATCAATCCTGAAAGGTATTACACGATAGGTTGATTGATTTTGTATTAGTTAAAAATCTAGTAGTAATACCCAATATATGTTGTTCTAGCCAATGATGTACAAACATACCAATTTTTCTTCAAGTATAGAAGGTGGGTGTATGTGTGCAAACTAAAGGTGGGTGTATGTGCGCAAACTAATGAATAAATGAGTTGATAAAATTTCATTGTAATGTTGATATGGTATTGAACAAAAGGATTATTAATAGTGTTGAATAAATGATGAGGAGTTTGTTAATTGAAGAGAGGAGTTTTTAGGATTTGTTTACATGTGGCGATTGAAATCTTAATTTTTTTCCTTTAATTTTTTTTTTTTTTACTACTTGCAGTAATCACCTATATTTATAAAAAAATGAATTTTTATGAAAACTATAACTCAACTAAAGAATACTTTTGGTAATTTTATGGATCACCATATCATTCATATTCCTACCAAAAATCATGGCAACCTAATTCACAGATCCCAAGATATGACAAATAGGATGCTACAGGTGAGTAACAACAAGTACTGTAGCAACAACAACAAAATTTTCAAACCATTATCTCACAAAATAAAAACTAGGTTTTGGTGAAATTTTCTAGGAGGATTTTTACTATTTCCATGCTTCTCCACACCAAAAATCAAATCCATCTGATGCATAGATCTCGAGCTATATGCAAAAATGGTTGAAGGTGATGATGTTTAATATCTAAAAAATTATGAACTGGGTTACTGAGAAATTTATTTGGTTTGTTCATCTGGTTATAGTTCTTCTTTCCTCCAAATTTTAGAAAACCCTAGTTCAAAATTTGAAAGATATCATCAATTTAATTTCTGCATTTAAAAAAAATGTGAATGACCAAATATTGAGAAATTACCATGAACCTGTTTTACTTTTCCTTGTGTTAGAAAGATTTGCCTCACCCTATGTAAAGTTACTTAGAAGGCCTTTTCCATTTCCCTATGCAGACTTGAAGTCCCTTTTTGCAAATCCCAGAGCTAAAAACAATATTTTTCCACATATACTTGCCCTAACTATTATACAACATGCGTATAAGCAGGTTGCACCATTACATCCCATGTACATAGGGTTTTGTGCCCAAAATTAAAAAATAGTGTCGGGTTTCCATGTCACGTCACGTGATCCATGATATTTGACCTTCCATATACTAGAAACATTTCGACTCAGCCCTTCAGTTCCATTTGAAGGCTATAAATGGGCCATATCCAAGCTGTGGAAAAGAGGAGAAGAATTCAATTTTGAGAGAAAAGTTACTCTGGAGAAATTATTCACTTCATATTGAGTCTAAATCCCTTTGTCCTTTTGAGTCTGGAAACATTGTTCAACCCCCAAGCTCTTCCCTACTTGATTGAGAACTTCATTGTCTCTCTTATATGATATTTCCTTTGGTGGAGGATTGAAGTGGTGGAGGCCTAGCTGTAAGGGAATTAGTTTCTTGGTTCTGAACCGTGCCGACATGGAAGTTTGTAATTCATTCACTTATATTGATTACATTTTAATAGAAATACTCTTTTCTTGTCCAATTAATGTCTTGCAAATATTTGAATTGTTATTCCATGGGAATATTTGTTATGAATGTTGATGGATTATGCTATTGAATGTGATATTTTTATATATTATCACCATATGCTTGCATTTCTTGGTTGTTGAGGACAAGTTGTAGGTGTATTGCTTTGAGTCAAGTGCTCAACAATGGAATTCATCGAACGTCTGAATGAGGTAGGCTCTTTATCTTGTCTCGTTATCATATTTGTTTATATAACATACTTGAGATTAAAGTTTATTTCTGTAGTCATTTCTGTCTATTGTGGTTTACCCCATGCCATAGAGATATTTTCGTCGTAACAGAATTGGCGACCATACTAGGGATATAATATTCTTTTCGGGGTTTGGAGTGTTTTTCTCCTTTGATTACTCTCGTTTATATTGAGTTTCTTTTTGTCTGATTTCTTAAAAACCTTTGTACATTGTGAGTCTGAGTTTCTTATCCTTATCCTTGACCTGGTAGTATTTTAATACATATACCTAGGTTTTTACCTGACATTCACATACATATGTGTGTTGTCCTTATGCAAGAAGCGTATATATGCGGTTTTCTCCTGAACAGTCGCTCACATCATCCTTTTTTTTTTGGTTGTTGAGTTTGATGTTTGTTGGGTAAGTTTTGATGGTTGTTGAGTCTTCTTGGGTCTCTGTTATGACTATTAAGTGTCTGTAGAATGATAGGAAACCTTTCTTTGGTTGAATTTTTGGGAGATACCTTTCTCATCATCCTTTTCATTGTTTGTCCTTGCATCTTGGGCTGGGTGTTTGCTTCTTGATATCCTACTCGGTTTGTCTCTATTTACATACAATGGAATCTTTATATCAAGCTGATGTTTTGTCCTTGCATTTTTATTCTTTTATATTGAAAATACAAAAATATTAAGCATTTTGCATTATTGGCATTTGATATTTTGGGTTCTTAGGATGTGTATAGAAAGATTGCATTTTATTTTGAATTGCATAATTAAATTGAAAGTTTCATATTGAAAAGCTTATCATTTATTTGGAATTGAAGTTATGACTTTGCATGTTATTCATAATCATTTATTTTACTTGCTGAGTCATAACATCATCGGTTTCACTACCACACCTTTTTGAGTAAGCAAGGCCACTAAAAACAACGCTGATAATTTAAAATTGATTAGAAATGATTTTATTTTCTAGGGTGCACAAACTAGCTTAAGATTTAGAGCCTTGGAATAGGATTTTGTGAGTAAAGTTCTTTAAGTCTATTAAATCAACATATATGTCTGATTAAGGGAGTGATGAAATCCATTGTATAATTGGTGATGCCAGGATGCTCCATTTACATTGGAGTTAATCACGAGGTCGCGTGAGGTTGGTTGAGGGAATATTCCCCCAATACCTTCTTAGCGTTTCTGGCTTTGTTACCCTGCCCATACGGTAGACCTGACTTACGACTATTCATCTGCACATCAGTTATATCGAGGTTGCTTAGTTCCATGACGTAGGTACCATATAGGTTACTTGCAGGGGTTATTCTATAGGTACCCTGGGTCAGATAAGGGTCAAACAACACACAACCTTTATGGAGGATTACCTCTCAGGGGGGGATTTGACCGATTGGTTTTTAAGCCCATGAGGGCCCTTATAAATAATTATGATACCTATGATATTTTGCAGGGAGTCTCAGGCCCCTCTTGGTCGAGACATACCTACTTTAGGGAGGGAGGCCCATTTCATCCACTTTATCCCGTTTGTGTGCATATTGGAATTTATTTTATTTTATTTTGGTGTGCTCTTTGATTACTAGTTGGCCTTAGGATTTGGTTTTTATATCTCAAGTCTTAAGTCATCGTGGAGCTAGACTATCGTCCTCACAGGTCTCGCCTCTTGTTATGATTACCACCACATCTTGAGACTTTTCCTTCTAAAAGACGTAAAGTTATCAAACGTGGTACACACATCCACTTACCAGACTTGTGATCATAGAAGGATGAGTACTGAATTGAGTCAGAAATATACTGGTAGTCCTTCAACTCCCATACCCACTATAGTTAATGGTACTCCTTTGACACCTTCAACCACAATGGTTGTAGTGTCGAAGGTTCCTATCGTCACTCATGTCCGTCCTATAGTGAATACTCAACCTATAGCCACAAACCCTTTTGGGTCCCTTTGTCACTCATCGAGATACAATATTTAGTCCATCCCTATGGCCTCTAGCCCTTTTTCTTATGGTATGTCAAATTTCACATCGAATTATTCATCCTCCATCCCAACATATAATATGAATACTAGTATTGGAAGTGGGGGCATGGCTCCTCTGCATACTCCATTTTCATTTGGTGGTGCTCATATCCCACAAATGACTCCTACAGTTGGAGGCCTTCCTCCTTTTCACCCAGGGTCTAATCTTGGTTCTAATGCTCCTCGATGGAGTAGCCAACCTGGTGGACAAGATGTTGCTTACGGTGTGTCCATTACACCTACCTCCTCTATACCAATTCTAACCAGCACATTTGGCATGATGAATCCACCTTTATCCTTCGGATTCACACCTGAAGTTTGTCATTTTCATACCTTGGGAAACCCCCAACATGGAGCCACTCCGGTTGGGGGAAATTTTTAGAACCCTCATCATAACATTCCTACTGGAATGGTGCCCAACCAACCCCTCATGAATCAGTTCAGAGGAGGGTCTTACAATCTTGGATAGGGCCATGGTGCATACCAGAACCCTGGATGGGATGTGATTCCCCAACAAAAATATTTCCAAGGAGCTTGGGGCTAGATGCCACAACCTCGTCTCCCTTTTCTAGCCATGCTCAATATGCTAGACTTGTCTAGATTGATGAATGACCCTGTGTGTCATGATCTAACATGGCCCCCTGTCACCACCAAGCTTCCTTTGGATATTCCAAAATTCGAAGGTAAGACTTGTGAGGATCCTCGTGATCATGTCACTAATTTTCACCTTTGGTGCTCTTCGAACTCCCTTAATGATGATTCTATTCGTTTAAGATTGTTTCAACGCACCCTCACGGGGGTCGACACGAAATGATATATAAAGCTACCAGGGGGGACGCACAAAATTTTTAATCAGATGGTTTTAGTCTTCCTCAACCACTTCCAATTGTCAGTTTTTTATGATGTCAGCATAGAACTTATGTCAGCCTTTCGTCAGGACAAAGCCACCCATATCTCATATCACATCCAAGAGTGGTGTAGAAAGAAGAGGTTGATCAAGGCCTACATACCCCCCCATAATTCCTACTAGAGTGGTTCCTTAAGTCTCTACAACCTTATATTTTGAAGGATGTTTCTACATTCAGGTTTACATATGAGGAAGAAGAAATTTTTAAAGCCCAACAATTAGATCTTATATATGCTCAGTTTGGGATGTTATATGAGATTCTTCCAGACGCATCGAGGTCAAACTATGACCGTAGAAAAAATCCCGGGCCTCATGCCAATGGCATTGTAGGCTCCGCCAATGTGAAATCTCCAAACTTGGTGACAAGCCAGTTGAAAGAGTTGTCTCTAAACCAGTTTGTAGGAGGGATAACTTCGTATGTGTCCTCCACTCCCACTCAGTCGAAAGATGTACATTCTATGCATTCGTCGACCAACCTGAATGGTAACCAACAACCAGGAGGAAATAAAAAGAAAGGACATGGTAACAATCGTAAGGGTGGGAAGAATATTAATAGACCCAAGGAAAATGGTAATAATGAGAAGCCGAATAATAATGTTGGTTCAGGAAAGAAAGAAAGGTGGAAGGTGAAGTTTCCCTACAAGATTTGTACAGATGATCACCTTACCAACTTATGCCCCAAACTTGTGGAAGTTGCGAGGCTTTTATTTCTACCACCCGTTGTGCTGACTAATCCTTTTCCGCATAATCAACACATGGAATCGAGCTCCTCAAATGTCAGAAATGCGGTGGGTGGAAGTAAAAAAATCATTGACACAAGACGGTGACCGTCTATGCATCAATATGGTTAAATATGAGGTTAATGTAGCCACTCAGTCTCATGATTATAGTTCTCTATAGACTGTACATGGTCTAGAGTATCCCCCTCCTCTGGAGATGCCTTTACAGATAAAAAAACTAGAGCCCACACCTCATATTCCAAAAGGAGTACTCAAGCGCTCTACCCACATTCCTAATCACTGCTGAATATATCTCCGATATTTTGGAAATGTCAGAAATGTCGCCGACATTTTCACCCTCTTGATATGTTCTTAAAAAAATTTCTTGACACATCCGACACAATGAAAGTGTCGCGATACTTTGATCATCTCGCGAGAAATTGTCAATGTGTTGCGGCTCGATGCAATGTGTCGCCCTGCTAAGAATACCCACGGAAAAAAAGTGCGCGTGAGGGGTTTTAGAGGCCGCGGGTCCTTTTTTTTTGTCTTTGTTTCATTTGTGAAGTGTGAGAGAGATAGATATGTGTGAGGGAAGTCATTGGGCATCTATCCAAGGAGGAGAAATCCAAGGATCTTGCTTCCATTAATGGCAACAGAGAGATCAATATTTCTAGGTATGATCAATTTTTTTTTTCTTACATTTGTTTGAAGTTTGAACTTGAAGATTTGAAGTTTGTTTTCTAAATTTTTAGAGTTAGGCTAGGGTTTGCAATGTGCCTCTTCTTGTTGTTTTTGAATGGAAGATTCAATCATTCTAATTCATCTATCTCTTATTATTCAACCTTTGCATTATCGTGTGT
>ML780660.1:934316-946992 GCA_009831015.1 Picea engelmannii | reverse complement strand
CGATCAACTGATGAAACTGAATGCCCAACTCAGTGAGAAAATGTTGTAGCCACATAGCCTGAATGGTTATGTTAACTACCCCTCTGTACTCTGCCTCAGCTGAAGATAGAGAAATGGCAGCTTGCTTCTTACTCAACCAACAGATAGGCCTGGAACCAAGACTGAGTGAGTAACCAGATGTGGACTTGCGATCAGTGTTATCGCCAACCCGGTCGGAATCAATAAACCCAATGAGATCTAATGTAGATTTTGTTGCATAATGAATCCCAAAGGTGATGGTGCCCTGTACGTATCGAAGGATACGCTTTGCAGGTTTCCAATGTGGCTCATGCGGCTCTTGCATGAACCTGGAAACTACTCCAACTGCATATGAGAGGTCTGGTCTGGAGTGTGTGAGATACAATAAGCTCCCCACTAGTTGTTTGTACAATGTGTTGTCAACCAATGGAGTCTCCCTATCATCCTCAAGTTTGACTCGTGATAGGAAAGGAGTCGGAGCAGACTTGCAGTCTGTAATGTGAAATCTCTCAAGGAGATCTCATGCATACTTGGCCTGAGATAGTTTGATGTCTGATGCATCCTGACTGATCTCAAGTATAAGGAAGAAGTGTAGCAGACCCATGTCCATCATCAAAAAAATGTCACGAAGAATCCTCTTGACTGTAGCAATCACTGAATTCAAGCAACCGGTGATCAACAAATCATCAAAATACAGAACTAAAAGTAGAAGTAAATCAGTCGTCCTAAGCATGTCTACATTTAGGTCTAATTTACAACGTACAAAGTTCTGTGACAACAGGTAGGAGTCCATCTTGTCATACCATGCCCTCGAAGCTTGCTTAAGGCCATAAAGTGACTTCTTCAGTCGACAGACCAAACATGAGTCCTGCATAAATCCCTGGGGATGCTCCATGTAGATCTCCTCAAAGACATCACCATGAAGAAATGACTTCTTCACGTCCATGTGATGGACTTCCCATCCCTTGGCTTCCGCAATGTAAAGTGCCAATCGTATGGAATCCATCTTCACTACTGGAGCGAAGGTCTCATCATAGTCAATACCATGAACCTACTGAAAGCCTTTGGCAACAAGCTTGGCTTTGTATCTGTTGATCTATCCATATGCTACACTCTTGGTCCTGTAGACCCATCTACAGCTGACAAGTTTCCTCCCAGAAGGAAGGGGAACCAGATCCCAAGTCTGGTTCTCGAGGAGGGAGTTGTACTCCTCCTGCATGGAGGATTCCCAAAAGGGATTTCCAGCAGCCTTGCCATAAGACTGCGGATCTGAATACTGAACTAACAAAGATGCCTAGAAGGCAATGGTTCAGTGGCAGTGAGTGCAATAGGAGGCTCCTCGAAATCAGATCGATTCCTCCTAATATCGACTGGTTCACCAACAAGATCCCCTGCATCCTGAAGAGTAGTATGTGCCCACTTGGGCCTCTTCTCTGGCTCTGCGACTACATCTGGATGCTCTGAATCTGCATCTGACTGTACTAACTCTGAACCTGAATCATCTAAGTCCACTGCATCAGAACTCTCACCTGAAGAAGAGTCAACATGTGCATGCTCATCATCTCGGACAGGTGGAAGAGTGAAGGTGTCTACATGTGATTGTTGAGGTACATGTGAGACACTTTCCTCGAATTGGACACTATGCTCAATGATGATTCAGTCCGAGGAAATATCAATAAGTCGATATCCCTTCACACCATCAGGGTATCCAAAACAAATGCACTCAATGCTCTGTGGATCAAGTGCCTTCCTCTTTTCAGAGGGAATCTGTGCCCATGCACGTGAACCAAAAATGAGAAAGTGGGCCACTTCCGGTTTGAGGCTGCTCCAAGCCTCATAGGGGGTCTTATCCTTGACAAATATATGGGTAGATTTGTTTTGGATGTATGTTTCACAGTTAAGTGCTTCGGCCCATAGTCTTTGTGGTAGTGACTTTACATACAACATGCAAGATGCCATCTCCTTTAGAGATCGGTTTTTCCGCTCAGCAACTCCATTTTTCTGTGGAGTACAGGGAACTGTATGCTGCAACTGAATCCCTACCTCATGGAAAAGATTGTGGATCTCATGATTAACATACTCTCCCCCATTATCAGTTTAGAGGACTTTGATCTTATTTCCGGACTGTGTCTCAACCAAAGCTTTGAAATCTTTGAGGTGTTGAAAAACCTCGGATTTTTGTCTGAGAAAGTAGATCCAAGTAAAACGTGAGAAATCATCAATAAAAATTAGAAAAAACCTCGCTTTGTTGATCAATGGATGCAGAAAAGGACCCATGAGGTCACTGTGGATCAGATCTAAAGGTGTGGAAGCTCACTGAGACTTTCCTTTGACGAATTTCTCTTGAGGGTGTTTTCCGAGAATACATCCCTCACATACTCCCTTGGAGAAATGGATGTCTGGTATACCATCAACTAATCTGTGCTTGCTAAGCTGTTGCATGTATCTGAAATTCAAATGTCCAAACCTTTCGTGCCATATCCTACTACTTTCATCAACATGAGTAAGCAGTAAAGAAGAATCCGGTTCAATGAATTCAGAAAATGTATACAATCTAGACTGATGATTTACCTCACTGGTAGCAACCCTGGAGTTGGTTTTCATGTCGTATATGTCCACTAAATTTGGTGTGAATACGACTTTATTTCCAGTGCCGGAATTCGTCATCTGATACATGGAGAGAAGGTTGACAGAAATCTTGGGAACATGCAGCACGTTCTCGAAGCTTCCATTGGTGAGTTCAATCCTTCATTTGTCGGTGACTTCGACAGAAGAGTTTTCCCCCATCAAAATAGGAGGACCTTTGCATGCATCCAAAAAAGAATAGACTGCTTCTGAGGCAACCATGTGATGTGATGCTCCTGAATCTACGATCCAAGCATCAGGACAAGAGTTGATTGCAATCAAGGCATGGCTAGAATTGCCTTTCTTGGAATTTGGATCTTCTGGCTTCTTCTTCTTTGCACCCTCGGGGATGAGATCTCCAAGATCGTTTTGCTAAAGTATCTGAGACATCAGATCTAATTTTTTTTGCATGCATGTAGATTCTGAATGGAATCCTTTGTGACAATATGTGCATTTCTCTCCTTTTCTTCCCTTTTCTCCTTTGGATCTGGAGGCATCAATGAAGGGTTTTGTGTACCCTTCCTTCTTCGTATGTGCATGAGCTTTTCGCTTATATTTATATTTATATTTCTGATATTTTTGGTTGCCATCATGCACAATGAGTGCATGCGCCCTTGGGCCTTTGATTGTGCTCATGTTGATGAGCTTGGTTTTCTCTTGTGTCAGGGATTCGATAAAGTCCTCAAGAGAAGGCATCTTCCAGGTGGCTCCAGAGGCGAATCTGACAGTATGGAATGTTGATACGAATACAGAGAATTCAAATCCAAGCTTGGAGAGAATGGTGAGAACCAATTGTTTCTCCTCCTTTGATTTATCAACCCCACAAGCTTTGAGTTGCGACAGTAAATCCTTGAATTTTGTAAAGAAATCTTGGATATTCTTGAAGATTTTTGGATCCAATGTGAGCAGCTCCACCTCCAGCATGTGTCCCCTCATCTCATCCTATTTTCCAAAGATCCTTTCCAAGATAGTCCAGTCTTCATTGGGAGTCTTACAGGAAGATATATGAAAAAGGAGATCAGGAGAAATAAGACTGCAAATTGTTCTGAGTGCCTCATCCATGCGATTTAAGAACTTGGATTTTTCTATGGCTGATGTGGGATCTGTATCTGTATTCATGGTTAATCTATACAAACCTCTAGATCAGAGATGTATGGCTATTTTCTCCTTCCATGCAAAATAGTTGTAAGGTGTAAGAATGAATTCTTTTTGGAATTCCATCTTTTCGCTGTCTTCGATCTTTTGTACCTGTAAAAAAATTTGGTGTAGCTTTTGCTTAGTAGTCTGTCAGCTCTGATACCATGTAAATGTGTTGAGCCTGCATAGAATAGATCTAGATAAAAAATGATACACACATTTGCAGAGATAATTGGAAAAGGAAGAAGAAGGAGAGAAAGAATAGAAAGAATTCTCATTAACCGTTGTGAATAATGAATAATTTACACATGATATACTTTGTATAACTCAATGAATTCGACTTGAGGTGAACCAAGTCACCATAGTGGTGGTCGAGAGTGATCTGGACACACACCAGTAGTTAGGGGAGTGAAATTCCACCTATTCTAGTCTCTCAGGTAGTTACAGGAGTGAACTGCCACCTAGTTGAGTTAACTAGTGAACTAGTCTTTAGTTAACTGACTGAACAGAAAGTAGTGAGGAGTTAACTCAAGGAATCAAGGGTAATGCACCACTTTGGTGATGATACCAAGGCAAGGTCGAATTAGCATGGTGATGATCCCAATGTGCATGGTGATGATCCCAATGCAACATCTAAACTCAACTCAACTAGTCAAACTGAAGTGTGAACTGAAAGAGAATATTCTCCAGGTGGAATATTCTCTCCTAAAATATAGGAAACTAGATAATGACTAATTATGACTAATAAACAAATAAAAACCTTAGGAAAAAAAAATCCTAGGTGTGTGTGAAGTAACTCCAACATATATACCCTGGATTTTGTTTGGCGTTCCCTTCCCCACTTTGGGGGTATGCTAGTTATATTATCTCATTCATACTCGTATATTTTCCACTTCCTTTATCTAATTTTCATTTAATTATCTCCTCTTTCCATCTCACGCTATGGTTATGCATGGTGATTTCCATGAAACATATTGAAATTAATTATGTAGTGTCTTTACAAGGAACCATTAAATGGAGGAGGTCAATCGTTAGATTCTTATTCTCTTCTTTATAAGAAGCATATATTTCTCTCCATTTTCGCTTGTCATTTATACTCGTCACTTTCTTTCTTCACTTTACATTTAATTCTCTCCACTTTCGATCTCATTCATGGCTATGGCCGTGAAACATACGAAGATTAATTATGTAAAAAAAAAAAACTAAAAAAATATTAAACAAAGGAGGTCAATTGTTATATACCTATGGAAAGGAGATGAACAAGTGAAATTAGTTGCAAAATTGTTTATAACTACCTCTTAGAAATGTTTTAATGTAGTAGTTGTATGTACTTAAAGTGAAAAGTTAAAGTAATTATGAAACATTTGAAACTTTTAATATTTACGCATAGCTCAAAAACAAAGAGAAGTGACAATATCTACTCCATATGTTTAAAAGTTGAAGTAGAATTGGACAAATCTAGATGTTAGTAACTATTGAGAATGAACACTTCAAAACCTTTCTAAAATAAATTGATGAATACAAGTTGTCACATATCAATATTTTCCATAACACTCCAAAGTATGATCAAACTAGAACATACCTTGCTTTTCTAAACTTTCAAGTAAGAAATTGTCAAAATTATCTAATATCACCTAATTAATTTTAACATAAACAATAACAATATTTTTATTATATATTTATGATTAAATAAATAATATTGTTATATTAAAATGYGAAACACTTTAAGATAATTTTTTTATTTAACAAAATGTATTAAAACCGAATTGAAACAATCTTATTAATGTTTCCAACTAATTAAAAATAAAATTTTATAAATTAAAAAATATTATTATTTTAAAAAAATCAAAACTAAGAATGGTACAAGATATATACTTAGGTCTATAGCGATTTATATATATTGTACATAGATAAAGGAAATTTSCCCCTAAAAAAGAAAAAAAAAGGTAAATGGATTTAAAAATGGTACAAGATATCTACTTCGGTCTATAGCGGTTTAACTATATTGTCCATAGATAGAGGCATTTTTCCCATTAAAAAACCGAAAAAAAAGAAAAGTAAATGGACTTGTTTTCATTCACTACGGCCTATGAATWCTTGCTTTATAATTGTTCTTTATAAAATATATGAGATTTCAAAAGCATTTACTACAGGTTGAAATCCCCCAAAAAGTGAAGGTTATTATTTGTGTATTCATATCATTAATATTCTTACTATTTGGAGATATTAAAGATTATTTATGGTCTATCATATTTTTGAAATGATGTGCTAATAAAAACTTGGTAAGTTTTTAAATGATGTAGTGACATGGCCTCATGTAAAAGTTTAGTGGTGTGACTCAAATTGAGATTTAGGAGGTCAAGAAAGTTTAACTAGTCAAAAACTTGGAGCTCATTTAAAAACTTTAAATGCACACTCATTAAAAAATAAAAAAATATTTGTAGAATTTTCCTCTAAAAATATTTGAAATGATGTAGTGACATGGCCTTAATTAGAAGTTTAGTGGTGGGACTCAAATTGAGATTTAGAAGGTCAAGAAAGTTTAACTATAGCTAAAAATGGCAAAAACTTGGAACTCGTTTAAAAACTTCAAATCCACGTCCATTAAAAAAATATTTGTAGAATTCCCCTCTAAGAATATTGGTTGCCCATCATTTAATCGTAAAAAAAATTGAGAGTTTACATTGCTAACCTTGGTTCAATTTTATAGCCTTAAAATCCCAAAGTGAAAAATATAAAATAAAATATGTAATATATTTGTTGTTATAATAAAATAAAGGAATATTTTTCAAATGGAACAAGGTATAGTGTAATTGTTTGTTGTTTTTCAAGAAGACAATGTAGGTGGGACTCAACAACTATTCATAAATGTTTAAATATATTATTTTATGTATTGTAAGGTTTGGAAGAGGATAAATATAGTTCATGGATTTTTTGAGTTTTTAGATGTGGGAAAAATAATATTATGTGTATGGTGGATAAAAGGTTGGTCAATTTTAAAATATTTAGTTTATTAATATATTAAAAAATTTATTTTTTTTCAAGCAAAAAAATTATATTTTTTATTTCAACACAATATAAAGTACATTCCTTAGGTGTAGATGCACTATCAAAGAAGCATAGAACCTACAAATCCTCTAATATGTGGCTAGATACAAAAAAATATTAGGTCACTTCTAGCATATTATTAAACAAACAAAACTATCAAAGTCCGAGAATGTTGCAGTCAGACAAAAAAATTGTTTGCCCATCTACAATTCTTCTATAACATGTTGATTTATCTCAAGAGTTAAAGCCTATTTGGAAAGGGAGTTAGCAAAAGAATTCAGTTCTCTGAATATATGCACAAAATTGATCTTGTGGAATGGTCTTGCGGTATCTTTTAACAATTGAGTCACTTGTAGCATCCCTATACTGAGAATATGTATCATGTTATTCATCCAATTAATGGTTAAATAATATTTATCAAAAACCTGCAAATGAGAAATATCCTTGTCCATAACACATTTTAGAAGGAAGAACAAGGCTTTGAATTCACCTTGGTTGTTTGAAATTTATCCAAGATTGACGTTGTTTGTGAAGAAGTGAGAATAAAGAACATATTAAACAAACCTCAAGTTGTAGATCTAATCAAGGCCCTAGAAAGAACCATTAAAGAAACACCATGGAAATTCCTATTAATAGAAAATTCCTTTAACAATTGAGCCTCCTTTACCTTAGGAATAGTCTTGTAAAAAGGAAGCAAATTAAGAATCTATTGAACAACCCTATAAGAGGGATACAAGATATCATTGACAATGTTGGCATTCCAAGCAAAGAAAATAACCCAAGCTACTAGGATAGGAAGAGCTTTGATCTCCTTAAGGTCACTTCTTTAGAAAAATACCTAAAAGCACTCCTCCGGATAGGGCTTATCCCATAAGGGCCCTCTGGTCATCTGTAAAGCCACCTCACTCCACACTTGCTTAGTAAACTAACACTCCAGATAGAGATGGTCACTGGTTTCTTCATTGTTCCAACAAAGCATACAAATCCCTACCCCAACCTTGTTCCTTATTTGAAGTTTGTCCCAAGCTAAAACCCTATTTTTTAGCACCAACTAGAAAAATATTATAGCCTTGGATGACGCTTTAACTTTCCATAATTTGCAATCCTGCCAACATTCTTTCGCTGGTCCTAGGTCCTGAAGAGAAAGGTACCCTAGCTTGGTTGAACAATGTCCACCTTTGTTACCAAATGACCACACCACTTCATCCTTATCATCCTGAAGTTTCACATGAGATTTCCTTAATTCAACAACAAATAACAACCATGAATGGTGCCAAACTTCATCAAGTCCTATCTCATGAGAAAGGAGCCACCCCTAAACCCAAGGGGTCGTAGAGAGAGGACAACCAATGTTATTCAAAGTACACCTTCCCACGTCTTGTAGTTGATGAACTAACAAATCTGGAAGAAAGACATTTCCCCACAACCTACAATTACATCCCTAGCTATCCTTGTGTACTAGAACCCACCTTCCTAGCCAACCACTGACTGACTGTGGGAAAGGACAAAGACATTGCTTTCCATTGGTTAGACACATTTTGAATGTTCTTTCGGCTCTTTCTAACCTAGTCCAGAATGGAATCAGGAGCAATGTGCTTTTCAACAAGAATTATTTTCCAAATACTTTCACGAGTCAAGAAATCCTAGAGTGACCGTGTTGCCAGTGTCATTCCAAAAAAAAAATGTTCTTTAACCCCCATCCAGCTTTGGTCTTTGTCCTCATGATCACCTACCAGTTTACCAGATGCAAGCCCAGATACTCGTCACTCCCCTTCCATAAGTAATTGAAGCAATGTTTTTGAATATTATTAAGGCAACCCTTGGGGATGTGTGCTAGAAGGTGCTAGTAGATCATAATGGCCTCCAATACAAACTTAATGAGTACAAGCTTTCCCTCTAGAGATCCAATTATTGCACCATAGCTTCACTCTTTTCTCTATTTTAGTCAACAACCACTTCCATTATGTGACTCTATAGTTATTAGTATTAAGGACGCACCCCAATTAATCGATTCCCTCATTGAGATCGAAGGAAGGAAATTAGAAGAGGTTTGGCATGCTAACTTGGTCCTAGTCTTCTATAGAAGGAAAGTAAACGACACACTTGTTGACATTCACTATCATAGTTGTTGCTACACAAAGGAGGGTCGGGATTTCCTTGAACTGATGACATTCAAAATGCAAGCAGAAACAAAAGAGTAGAACATCATCGACAAAAAGGAGATATGAGAGTTTCTCTACTCTCCCAATCCTCAAGCCTTGGATCTTATTTTGTTGCTTGACTTCCCCAATAACACGACTAATCCATTATACAACCAAAAGAAACAAGTAGGGTGAGAGTGGGCACCCCTGCCTCAACCCACGAGAAGGCTTAAAAAAATCGAATCTTGAAACATCTATAAGAACAACAAATGATGTCATCATGACACAACCCATTATCCACTTTACTAGCTACAACCCAAACCCTACCTACAAACAGAGTAACCTAAGATAGAGCCGGAATACCTAATCATAGGCCTTCGACAAGTCGAGTTTTAATATTGTTGCACGTTATTGGGTCGTCTTTATAAAATGCACCCCTTATTGGGCAGTGCAAATGGTGTCATGAATTAGCCTGCCCCTTAGAAACCCGAATTTCTTACAGGATATGACCTTTGATAAAACTGTCTTGATCCTTACCATAATCACCTTCATAATAATTTTATACAAACAATTACATAACGAGATTGGTCTAAACTCGTTAAAAGAGCTTGGACAATCTACTTTGGCGTCAAAGTGATGAACGCACCATTATAGCTACTTGGCATTTTTCCATTCAAAATTACCTCTACAATAGCCCATAACAAATCATCTCCCACGACGTCAAAGAAGTCACCAAAGAATTCTATAGTCCAGCCCTCCGACCTAGGACTCTTACCTTTCTTAAATGACTTGATGACAGAGAGAAGTTCCTCTTTAGACATGGGCATATATATTGCATCGTTCTCTTCTTCATATATATGTCTCAATAAGAGACTCACTAACTTTATAATCTCCCCCATATTAGCATGCATTGACTCTTTAAACATCTCCTTGAAGTAATTAACACCCAATTTTTCCAAGTTAGTAAAACCATGAACATTATTGCCTCCACTGTCATTCATCTCCCAAATGGAATTTAGGTTCTTTGCACCTTATTTTCCCAACCTAGGTTTGAAGTTGATCAATTCTTTGCAGTTGAGTATGATGCATAAGGAAGCGATCCAACCTTTTGGAGACCCCCCTCTAACCTAATAAATTGTTAGTCTAGGTAGGGAACAATTGGATAGGTTCAATGTCTACCCAACCTGCCAAGTCGAATTTTTTCAGAAAAAAGTTGGCTAATCTATCCTCCCAAGCATAGGCCCCCCAAATCTCATCCCTACTAGTTGTCAAGTTCAAGTCCCCACCAACTATAAGATTGTCAGATTTTAAACATTGTAAAGCAAAAACTCTTTCCCAAAATTTGTCTTTACCCTCGTAGGAACCATAATGATCGGATCACCAATGATCCTTTTTGCCTCTGGCTTCGAGCCTCTAACCCTTCTTCGTCACTCGAATTTGTCTTGGAGCCAATGCATCTGCCTTAGAGTCCAACACAACTCTCTTCCCAATTCTATTCTGAAAGGATAAATCAATGTCATCCAAGATGTGCTCGACCTTTTGGCAATGAACACAATGAAAGGGTATATTTATATAGTCAAGCACCTTCACATAAGACTGATCCCTTGACACAAGATTTAGGGTTTCAAACAACCCTTGTCACATGTCCAATTAAATTAAAATCCTTGTCACAAAGCTAGAAGTGTTGGTTTTATAAACATCATCAACAATGATAAAAATCACGAGGGCATTGCCAATCACCTACATACTTGATCCATACTGGAGAACGTGTCTTAATATCCTCCCTGGCATTGAAAAGTGGGGGCGAAGGCTTCACGGAGAGGAAACTCCTCTCTCAGTACCATCATCCCTACATAAATAATTCCGCATCCTCTTGACTCCAAAAGATAAAACCCATCCATCGTTGGGCCAAAAGGTGGACAACTGGACCTAGCCCAAAACAAAGGCCCATTCTCTCTACATTCAAGCATTCAAGGTTCCCTTTGAGGCTCTCCTACCATTGAACTTTCCCACTGGGTTCCACCCCTCTAGCTCTACAATTTGTCTCACCCTAATATCCTCCCCCACAACCATCAAAACTCCCCCCGCACTCTTAACTTTACCACCTTCCACTTTTTTCGCCCCTTCGGCTCCATCGACTTCTGCAAACTAGCCCCTTGCAGATTGCCTAGTTTGAGACTGCCCCCAATAAACCCTAGACAACTAGGAGAGTGGTTTTGATTCTCTTGTGCATACCCATTACATCTTCCAAGATCTCAATCCAGTGGAAGTTGTGTCAATAACTCATCATTAAAGGTCTTCACATGCCCTTCAGGCTCTGGATCTGATGTGGATGTAAATGGATAGTCCAGATCTAGTTCTGTACCTCCCAAGGATCCAGTCGAGCCACCTTGAAGCCTGCAGTTTTCAAAGCCTTTAACTCCAAGCTCTGTTCATAACACGTTGAGGGTGGCTGGCTCACTGACAACCTCTCTGGAGACCTCCTTATCCATTGACGAAAAGACTATGTTATCAAACACATATGGTCTGGTGAATATCATATCCTCCAAGAACAAGTCATTGGAGTAGTCTTGATCCGGATTATTTTCGGCACGAAATGAGAGCGGAGATATAATAAAGAAATGCACAGATATATTGCCAATATTCAATAATATAACAGGAATGTATCATAGATGCAACCATAAACACAAATATACAGTAATATACGATTTCTATTAATCAGAGAAATGTACAGAGACTGTAAAAATACAGAGTGAAAGACTCACTAGAATGGTGGCAGCTTATCTCTGAGAAGAGATGTGACGGCTACTTGCATTCGCAAGAAGATGATTACAATGAGGCTCTAAAGGCCCTTTTACAATAAACAGGAATGCCAAAATTCCTAGACATCCAAAAACCTAACCCTAGGAGATGAAGCGCCAAAAGTCATGTGGGCCCCGTTTTGGTAAGTGAGTACATCAACTTCCCGGGGTCGTAACTTTTGCATACGATCTACGTTTTAGGCATGTGATAGCTCGTTGGAAAGGTGTTTTCGAGGAGATTTATTTTGGGGGCTTAATCATGCCTTTGGCTATCATTGAGAACCTCTATCTCGAAAAACCTTCATTTGGACCCTCAAAATGGCCCCGGAAGTTAAAACCTGCTAAAAATAGTAAATTACCAAAATGGCCAGAAAACTGCTTTAAGCCATTTGGAAAAGTTGGGTGGCCACCGATATCCACCTGGATCAATCCTCCCTCCTTAGGAAGCAATGGTCTCGCGTTGAGTTCCCGGGGGAGAGGGAAAAGCATTTGTTGAATCTGCATCTTGGTGAGCTGCTTGTCTTGCTGGAGAAGTCACGCTACTTAGTTTGTGGAAATCTGTCACGAACCTGTGGCTGGAAGGTTTGGACCTTTTTAACCAGTCTGGCTATTTTAGATGACTGTATGCAGAAGGAATCTTCGTGCTTTTCTGCAACCTTGTCGACCTGCTTCTGTTGGATAGAAGGTGCTTTGGTCGAAGCTGTGGTGGCTACAGTATCCTTCTGTTCACCCTTTGAACAGATTGTGGAGAAGATGAATTTTGTAGTATGAGATACTACCTTGCGGCACTGTTTAGGTGGGGTAGTAGTTGGAACTACCTCTGGTATCCTATAGAGATGACCCCCCAAAGTAATAATGACACTACGGGGTCGAGACTCATAGATAGCATGGCGTTTCCACATATAT
>ML780660.1:909652-934030 GCA_009831015.1 Picea engelmannii | reverse complement strand
GTTGTCTTTGTCATACTTTGGTTGTTGTGGATTTGCAGACCCGAACTCCCGTTTGTTCTGGTGCTTAAATTTCTGCTCGATTTTAACAGCATATTGATAGGCAACACCGAGTGATGAGATGTCCAGAAAATCCATTTCAGTTTCGATGTATCTGTGTAGAGCCCCACGGTATTTCAGAACCAAATTTCGTTCAGAGTCTTTGATACCCATCTTGGTGCACAAGGTATGGAAGCTATTGGTGAACTCTAGAACTGATTGGCCCTTCTCTTGCCGTAGTGTGGTCCATGTCATGTACTGGTCCTCATAGTTTCCAATAGGGTAGTACTGTTCCTTTACTGCATCCACAAAAAATTCTCAAGTGGGCTCGGCCCCATATATTCCAGAATCCTCTGTGGAACTCTGCTCCCAGTAAGTTTCCCACCAACGTTTGACATGGGGGAGAGCCTTAAGGAGTGCGAAGGTGATCTTTTCCTTGTCTGAAAAAATATGAACAGAGAAATAACCTTCTAGCATATTTAACCATTTATCTAGTGCATCTGCATCTATTTGACCTTCAAATACGGGAATATCAAAATTAACCTGTACCTTGAAAGGCAAGGTTCCTCCAAAGTGGTTGCTTGATGAAGATGCGCCTGATGCTATCAGCAGGCGTTGAAGGATGTGGAAAAAATTCTCCATCATTTCATCCCTCTGTCGCGTGAGATCTTGCTCAAGCAACAGACTGATAGGATCGTCTTCTCCATCGTTTTTCTTTTCTTCCGCCATTGAGGGTTTCTTGGGTGTGCGAGAGCGATTGTCCTCAAGAGAGACAAGCTCGAGACCCAACTTGCTATACTTGGACCTCGTCGAGGACATGCACTAAAAAAAACGATCAAGAGCAGCCTGCTCTAATACCACTGATCCGGATTATTTTCGGCACGAAATGAGAGCGGAGATATAATAAAGAAATGCACAGATATATTGTTAATATTCAATAATATAACAGGAATGTATCATAGATGCAACCATAAAGACAAATATAAAGTAATACACGATTTCTATTAATCAGAGAAATGTACAGAGATTGTAAAAATACAGAGTGAAAGACTCGATAGAATGGTGGCAGCTTATCTCTGAGAAGAGATGTGACGGCTACTCGCATTCGCAAGAAGATGATTACAATGAGGCTCTGAAGGCCCTTTTACAATAAACGGGAATGCCAAAAGTCCTAGACATCCAAAAACCTAACCCTAGGAGATGAAGCGACAAAAGTCATGTGGGCCTCGTTTGGGTAAGTGAGTACATCAACTTCCCGGGGTCGTAACTTTTGCATATGATCTCCGTTTTAGGTGTGTGTGATAGCTCGTTGGAAAGGTATTGTCGAGGAGATTAATTTTGGCGGCTCAATCATGCCTTAGGATATCTTTGAGAATCTCGATCTCGAAAAACCTTCATTTGGACCCTCAAAATGGCCCCGGAAGTTAAAACCTGCTAAAAATAGTAAATTGCCAAAATGGCCAGAAAACTACTTTGAGCCATTTAGAAAAGGTGGGTGGCCACCGATATCCACGTGGATCAAGTCTACCAGAAATCCTTCATCCTCCATCCTCCAGTGCTTTGTATGTCACCATGATGTCCTTCACCTAAACATATTGTTACCATAATTTTATTTATTTATTAATCTACATTAAAAATATATATATTAAAATATAATTTAATTTTTAACTCAAGCCCATCAAACTCCTCTCCCTAGAAGAGAAGAGAGAAGATTGGCTCATTTGCTCGTCCAAGTCAAACAAGTCAAATAGGTGAATCATGTTGCTTGCCATTTCATAAACAAAAGACCATGTCACCGTCATAGTACTAGTACTATATTATTGTGGGATTCCATTGTAGGGCATGGCCATTATATGGTTATTTATACCAACTGGTATTCCAGGCTGGCTCCTTTCAAATGTGCACAACCATATGATGCATTGTTCGACGGACTAGATTAGATGGAAACCGCGTGATAAAATTTGTGCATGGGTCAATACGAACTCTGAAATTTAGAGAAAAAAAACCACGTGCAGCATAACGGTGCTTTCTCGACCATTATTTTTTGGAGTTGGTTAAATGTTTTACTTTTTGGTATTTTGGTATTTTTTTTGAAATCCGACTATTTAAATCTGAATAAAATTTTTATTTTTTGTTGTTTAAATTGTATTTTTAAATGTATAAATGAATTCAGCGTACTGAAAAATTTGGGGGACACTTCTATTATACAAATTTAATCACTCAAATTTTAAGATCCAACCATTCATCACCGGATTTCAAGCAAAATCCAACCAAAAATATGATAAAAAATAATCAAAATGTAAAACGTTTAAACTACTCTTTACTTTTCAGTGGGTGGCCTACCATCAACCTAGTAAAGAGTATCGCTCAAGATAAATAAATAGTTGAAAAAAAAGTCATTTAATAAAAGTAAAATATATATATATATATATATATATATATATATATATATATATATTTAATAATATATTTACTTTTTAAAATTATTAATTTTTAAAATAAATTTAAAATATTTTTAAAGATAATAAGTAATTAAAATAATAACATAATATTGATTATTTAACCTATAATGTTGTATAAGATGATATTTAAAATGTTAAATGTAAAGTGTATTTTCATGGAAGACAATTTATAAGAGATGCCTATAATGTTACATCGAATGATATTAACATCCCTGTTAATGAAGGACAATTTATACAAAATCAAATTTAAGATTGTGGAAGATAATTTATAGCAACGGCCTTAAATGCTTTATAAAAGGGCATTTAATATATTTGAATGCTATATATAAAATGACATTTAATATATTTAATATATCTGAAGTTGTATTTTTATTTTATTTATTAATTAAAAATATTTTTTTTTAAATTAATTTAATTAAAAATATATTTAAAAATAATAATTTAATGAATAAAAAAATTAATAATCAATTTAATTAATAAAAAATAAAATTAATTAACTTTACACTAAATATTAATAAATAATCCAAAAATCTAAATATATTAAATATTTGGTTTTCTATAAATAAAAAAAAAAAAAAAAAAATTAAAAATATTTTGTTTTCTATATAAAATATTAAAACTTTAAAATAAATAAAATATTAAATTTGCTTTCCTATATAAAATATTAAAACTTTAAAATAAATAAAATATTAAAACTTTAAAATAATTGAATAAAAACCTATATTTATTATTATTTAAAAAATATGTTCTCTTCATTTGTGGTTCATGTTCTTTCCACTTTATCTTTTTCCTATTCTCTATGATTCATATATCCAATTTACATTTGGTTCTCTCCGCTTTCCATCTCAATGATGTTAATAGATAATTGAGTGATAAACAAATTTAGATATATTAAATAATTGGTATATAAAAGTTGATATATTTTTATATTATAAAAAATAATATTTTTACTCTTTCTTTATATACTATTGGAAATGAGATGAATAATATGATAAGATGGTTTACATCAATAAATAAATAGATTATGTAAGTTACCACATGTAATGTAATATGTAGAAATAAAAATATTTAATAAATATCAATGGAACAATAAAATATTGAGAATGATAATACTAGTAATAATCTTTTTATTGAAAGAATGCAATGTTTACTTGTTTCTTTGAGGGGGTAATCTCTAACACAACACGAATAATATGATATGATGGTTTGCATCTCACAATAATGAATAGACTATGTAATGTACCAAACGTAATGTAATATGCATAAACAAAAATATTCAGCAAATATCAATGGAACAATAACATATTGAGAATGACAATACCAATAATAATACTTTTATTGAAAGAAAGCAATGTTCACTTTCCTCTTCAAGGGGGCAACCTCCAATAGAGTAGAGCTCTATTACAATAAATCTCAGGACAAGGCTTTCTCATTCCTCCTACTCTTATTTATACTAATTCTATCTTCTAAGATCTTTCTAGAAACAAAAGTTTCTATTAGGTCTTCTTACATTGACTTGTTCACATTTATTAAATAAGCCTTATTAACTAATGTCGTCCTTTATTATATGGAAAATATATTATTCTATCTACGTGAGGGGTTAAGGAGGTTAGGTCCCTAACATGCCCCCCCTTGTAAAAGAGCCTTGTCCTCAAGGCTTAAGATGAGGAAATTGTTGCAGAATGGTAGCCGACTCCCAATTGGCAACTTCTGGTGGAGTATCCTTCCATTGAACTAACACTTCATGGATGGTATGTTGACGAAGACGACGCTCGTGTTGGTCTAAGACGGCTTGTGGCTACAACCAAATGGAACATTCTTCATCCAACTCTGGGAAACTGGTCTGGGTGTGGCACTTGGTGCCAATCATTTTCTTCAAGCATGAGACATGAAAAAAAATATGTAGCTTGGAGTGACTAGGAAAAGCTAACTGATAGGCCACTAGCCCCACACGTTTGAAAATAGTATAAGGACCATAAAATTTGGAGGCAAGTTTCTAACACTGTTGGTATTTTAGTGAAGTTTGCTTGTATGGTTGTAGACGAAGAAACACATGGTCCCCTTCAACAAATTGACGTTCAGAATGACCCTAATATCCTTGTTGCTTCATGTAGTTCTGAGCCATGAACAAATTTTTTTTTAGAGTACGGAGAATGGTCATGTCGACTATAAGATTTCAATCAAATTACTGAACCTTGGCGACACCCGGCATGTATGGGACAACCGATGGAGGATTCTATTTGTAGACTGCTTCAAAGGGAGTCATGTGAGTGGTAGTATGGTAAGAGGTGTTGTACCACCATTCAGTTAGGGGTAACCACTGAACCCACTGATGTTGTCTGTCTGACACAAAACACCTCAAATATGTTTCCAGACACTTATTGACCGCTTATGTTTGGCCATCAGCATGGGGATGATAGGTTGTGCTAAGATGCAATTGGGTTCCCTGGAGCTTGAATAATTGTTATGCACCTGGTTATGCTATATTGAGAAGAAAAATGAATATCATAGAAATTACCAACGAAACAACATAATATAGAGAATAGCACACCAAAATGATACCTTTATTGAAAAGGGAGCAATGTTCACTTGCCTCTTCAAGGGGGAAACCTCCAACAATGCAACACTCTATTACAATAATTCTCAAGACAAAACTTTTCATGCCTCAAATCCTATCTATACTAAATCTATCTACCAAAAGAATAATCTAGAGGAAGATCTTTCTAGAAGTGGAAGCTTCTATTAGGTCTTCTTACATTTGACTTGTTCACATTATTACTAGGCCTTATTTATTAATATCGGCCTTTATTACATGTAAAATATACTACTTTTCCTACATGAGGGGTTAGGCAAGTTAGGCCCCTAACATTCCCTCCCCCTAAAAAACAACCTTGTCCTCAAGGCTTGAGATGAGGAAATTGTTGCATAATGGTAGCCGGCTCCCAAGTGGTATCTTTTGGCTATGCGTCCTTCCACTAAACTAAAACTTCATTGATAGTGCACTAGTGGAGACGATGCTCACGCTGGTCCAAGACTTCTTGTGGCTACAACCAAATGGAATCTTCTTCTTCCAACTCATGTAGACTAGTTTGAGTCTAGCACCTAGTGTTGAGCACTTTCTTTAAGAAGGAAACATGGAAAACAAGATGTAGCTTAGAGTGACTGGAAAAATCTAACCGGTAGGCCATTGGCCCCACTCTCTTGAGAATATGATAAAGACCATAAAATTTGGGGGTGATTTTATGGCAATGCTGGAATTTGAGTGAATTCTTCTTATAAGGTTTCAGACAAACAAACACATGTTCCTATTCAACAAATTCACATTTAGAACAACCTTGATCTACTTGTTGTTTCATGTGATTCTGAGCAATGACCAAATTTTCGTTGAGAGTACGGAGAATGGCCATGTGAACTGTAAGAGTTTGATCCACTTGTTGAACCTTGGAGACACGAGGCATGTGTGATAGAATTGAGGGTGGATTTTGTCCATAGACTACTTCAAAAGGAGTCATGTGATTGGCAGTGTGGTAAGATGTGTTGTACCACCATTCAACAAGGGCTAACCACTGAACCTACTGATTTTGTCTGTCGAATGAAAAACACATCAAATAGGTTTCCAAATACTTGTTGACCGCTTGATTTTGTCCATCATTCTGAGGATGATATGTTGTGTTGAGATGCAATTGGGTTCCCTAGAGTCGGAATGATTCTTTCCACAAAGTGTTGGTAAAAGTTGGATCATGGTTAGAAACAATAGAATGAGTCATGCAATGGAGTTTGAATATATTATCAATAAAACTTTGAGCCACGATGGATGTTGTGAATGGGTGTTGAAGAACACATAAATGAGCATATTTGGAAAGATGATCCACTACTACCATGATGACTAACTTAATTGCATGATTTAGGTAAGGCAATATTGAAGTCCATATAAATATTTGTCCAAATAGTAGGTGGAATTGGAAGCGGTTGGAGTGTTCTTGGAGCTTTGATTGGCTCTCCCTTATTGCGTTTTCATGTATCACACTCAACCAAAAAGGTGTATATGTCCTATTTCATACCATCTCAGAAAACATAATGTTTGATCTGTGCATGAAACTCAGAGAGAACGGTGGATTTAAGGTTCGACTATTTTCTCAAATACAGACCAACTTTATAATGAAGCTCGTCATGGTGCCAAGAGTACCTTGGAGAATCTTGCGGGTCCCTCTGCAGTGTTTAGATTAGTCTGGAAAATTTGGGGTCTTGCAACCATTCATGGAGAACCTCTTGAAGCCAATCTATGATAATGAAAGAGAGGGAAAAAAGGGACCCATATTCTTCATATTTCCTAGAAAGGGAATCAACCACCACATTTTATTTTACTTTTTTGTAGATGAGCTCGTAATCATATCCAAACAACTTGGTTACCCATTTTTGTTGCTCTGGGGAAGAAATTTGTTGTTCCAAAAAATACTTGAGGCTTTGATGATCAATTTTAATTTGGAAGCATTGTCGCAAGAGATAAGAACGTCAAATATCCACGGCATGCATAATAGCCAACATGTTCTTTTCATAGGTGGATTGGCCCAAATGGAACTTGAACAATTGTTTGTTAGTGAAAGCCAAAGGTTGACCATATTGCATGAGGACAACCACAATGCCTTTCCCTCAAGCATCACATTATAGTGAAAAGATCTTGTTGAAGTCTGGGAGAGCCAGAACAAGAGTAGTGCACATAATCGCTTTCAAAGCTTGAAAGGACTAGTTGACTACTGGAGTCCAACTGAAAGAATTATTTTTAAGGAGCGTTGTGCAGGGAGCTACGATGTTTCCATAACTATGAACGAACTTGCAATAATATCCCTTCAAACTTAGGAATCCACACATACTTTTAAGATTCTTTGGGCGCAACCAATCCTACATAGCTTCAATTTTCTTCAAATCCACCCTAACACCATCCTTGCCAAAAATATGTCCTAGGTACTCAACTTCAAAGGCTCCAAAAGAACTTTTAAACTTCTTAAGAAAAAGTTTGTGCTGAGATAGTAGTTGTAGAAATTGATCCACATGGATAAGATGGGCTTGACAAGTTTTGCTATAGATGAGAATATCATCAAAGAAAACCAAGACAAAATGACGAAGAAAAGGACGAAAGACATTATTCATGAGACTTTGAAAAGTGGAGGGAGAATTATAGAGGTCGAATGGCATAACCAAGAACTCATAGTGACCCTCATGAGTTATGAATGCAATCTTGGGAATGTTTTCTTCTTTCATACGAATCTGGTGGTAGCCAGAGTGGAGATCAAGTTTGGTAAAATACTGAGCACCATTTAATTCATCCAAAAGTTCATTAATGACATAATGAGAAACTTGTCTTTGATTGTGATTTTTTTGAGGGCATGAAAATCAGGACACATGTGCCAAGTACCTTCTTTCTTGAGTACCATGACTACTAGAGAAGAATAGGGTCTAGTACTAGGGAGAATGACACCAACATCTAGCAATTCTTGAATAATCTTCTCAATTTCATTCTTTTGGGTGAAGGGATGATGATCAGGGCAAACATTTGGAGGAAGATTTGTCAGAACTAGGGGAATGGAATGATCATGGATACCTTGAGAAGTGTGAAGTCTCTGCCAGGTTTTTAAACACAGTTTGGTGTTGGGAGAGAATAGATTGGAGGTTGGGATGGACAGAGGGTGTCTCAACTTCCTGAATGGAATGAATTTTGGAAATAATGCCATAACTTGACATTTTCTAAGGAGTTTTCCTTTCGGTGGGAACTGATGATATTTGGTGACCCTACTGTGATGCCTTAGAACTGGTGCTATTGGCCCTCCTGTTGAAATTGCATGGCTAGTTCCTGGAAATCCATGGTGATAGGCATGAGAGTGTGTAATCATTCAACACCAAGTAAAACGTCACAACCTCCCATGTCAATAGCAAACATAAGAGATTCCAGGTGGTACCAATTTGTAGGCACACATTTTCATAATTCCCTCCACATTTCATGGAACCCCCATTGGCAATCATGATTTGGAAATTATTAACTAGACATATATAGCAATTGAATTCTTGGGAAATGCGGTGATGAATAAAATTATGGGTGTTTCCATTGTCAACTATAATGTTGACTTTCCAGTTCTTAATGTATCCAATCAACTTGAGGGTTTGGGGAGAAGAGAAACCAATGAGTGCATTCAGGGAAATCATTGGTTCAACTTATGGTGGATTAGAGGGATGATTAGGATCATCTGGTGGGGGTAGCTCAGGTACATGGGAAAAATATTCCTCTTCTTCAGAAACATCCTTAGGAATAGACATACAAATATTTTGTTCCTTACACTTGTGCCCCAGAAAATACTTGTCATCACAATTATAATAGAGATCCTTAAGTTGGCGTTCAAACATTTCCACCCAACTAAATTTTTGGATCTTAACGGGAGTGATAGGAGGGGTGGGAAGAGTCGGTTTAGGGTGAATATCCCCTAGTAGTGCCCCGGTTATATTATGAATTGTAATCATGTTTTGTAGGCTAGTGAGTCGAGTCTTGATAAGTTGGTGGGATTATGTGTTTATTAGACCATAGAGCCTAAGTGCTAAGGCCATGATCCTAATTTTTTATATGTAATTATGCAGATTAGTAATATAATATATAAACATCGTTGTGTGTTCATCGACCTTGAAGAAAGAGTGATGGGGGACTAAGCTTCCACAGTATGGGTAAGGGAGAGGGAGCTGAGAGGTAGGAAGAGGGGATAAGCTTGAGGGCTTAAGTCCTTAGGAATAATAATTTATTATTATTCCAAAGTAGTGTGAAAGGTATGTTTTTATCCTAAGTCCTGGGAGAGGCAATGCATGCAGCCCCAACGTGTGCAAAAGGGAATGTATACTTGATGGAGTGCATGCAGCTTCATGGGTGACATGTGTTTGGATAGGCACATGCAATTTAACCCAAGAATTGAGCTGGTATGGGGGTTCGTCCTCCATTTTGTCGTCGGTTGTCTGAACCGTGGGGAGTTTGTGAATGCCCTTTGCTTAATTTTCTTGTCACGCAATCCTGAAAACCAGAACGGGAAGTCGATTGGTGTATTCCTGTGAATTTTGTGGCCTCTGTATTCATCCTTTGCAATGTTCACGCATGCACCTGAGACCCGAAATCCATCACTTGAGTCGTTATGTGAACCTTCCATACTTCGTTTGAGTTCACTGGAATCATTCCCGAGAACCATTTTGTCTCTACACTAGACCTCTACATAGCCATACACCTCAGAAGCCGACTCGCGTCTTCTGTGAAACTTGAGAAATTGTCTATGATGTGTGTGTTATAACTGTGGGTTGTTGTGGACATGCAGTCCCTTGGCTGAGTGTGATTGGATACCGTCATTCATTCCTTCCTGAGCCTTTTTTTCCTCCTTGTGTTGGAACGAAGTTGAAGAAGAAGGTTGTCAGTCATGTGTGCAACACTCTCTCTAGGTGAGAGAGGTGGTTATGCTTGAAGAAGCAGGTTGTCAGGACTATGAGAGACTCTCTCAAGGTGAGAGAGTGTGCAGAGGAAGTGAGAACTCCTGGAAGGAGTCTTGTAGCTACCACAGAGCTCAAGGAATTCCGGTTCGGTCTATTGTCGAATCTCAAAGCAAGGGAGGTTTAACAGCCGAAGGACTATCTTGGTGATAGTGAAGGTGTATACTCCTGGGGTGGGACAGGCATGTGGGGAATGATATTCTGTGAGCAGTGGGCATAAGTGGCTCTTGGGAGAGAATATTTCCTCATAAATTGTGTGTTTTCCACTAACCTTGCCTAGCCTAGGATTCCCTTGCCCGGTGGAGCTTAGTCCCAGCTCAGGGGTGACCTACTGCTGAGAGTGATGAGCAACGCGATCTAAGGCTAGGAGGTTTTTGGAAGGTCTGCACGCAGTTGGTGGTGTATTACAGTTTCAAAGATAAGTATCATTATGTGTTTTAATTATGTACTTAATTAAAATGCATGTTCTGTGATACTTGTAATATTATCATGTATTCCATTGCTAGTTTGAATTGTTGTTAATTCTATTTAAGTCTGTATGACAGCAGTAAATCCATGTCAGATGTCTTAATTTGATTTAATTCTTATTCTTTATAAATAATGCATGTTATATATTTAAGTATGAGAATGTTTCCGCGAAGTAGCATTTCCCGGCAAGTGGGTTGATGGTCAGGGACGTTACAACATGGTATCAGAGACATGTTTTCAATGCTGATCCTGGATGGGCCGGATAAGTGGTCTTTGAACCCAAGGTTTCGAGTGGAAATGGTGTTTGGAGGAACCAATTTTGAACCTTAGATTGTTTCTGAGTGCCAAGGGGTTACATTGGTCGTGTTACGAAGCTCGGGAGGAGTAGCAGTAGAATAAAACCGCAGTTGACATGGTATTTGACCAGAGGGAGAGAGAGCTCAAAAATTGGGGTGTTGGATCCGTAGGATCTATTCGAATAGAAGGGAAATTCAGTATGACTGTCAGATCTAGAGAAGGTACAGGAGGGTTATCCTGGAAGCCCTTCGGAGTTCGACAATCAGGAGAAGCGGGGTGCGCAGAGGCATACATGACCAAAACCCGAAACCACGAAGTCTCTAGGGATATCTACACCATTCAAAGGTATCTGAGTGGACTACCACCTTCCATTAGGGACAAGATCCAGTATGATGACCCAAAAACTATGGAAGAAATGATAAGAAGAGTGAAATGCTTATATGAGCAACAAAGAGAGAAGCCTACTTTCCGGAAGGCTTGGGACAACAAGAAGAAATTCAAGATGGATCAAAGGAAGAAGGGAACTAAGACACCATTTTTCAGAAAAAATCCTCAAGGACAACCATCTTTTAGAGAGCCCATGAAGGTTGAAGTAGGTGTGCAAATGCCAAGACCGCCACCTATGGAATGTTGGGGTTGTAAAGAAAACCATAGGTACAGAGATTGCCCCCACAGAAATGATAAAGTGAGAGTTGTCCACAATGTAAAGCAAGCTAAAACGGTGGAGGAAATGGGCAGTAGAATGTCGAGGATCTACGTAGCCCTAGACAACAAGCAAGTTGAATATCAATCACACATGATTGAAGTGGAAGGTATGATTAAAAACCAACCATTTACTATTTTAATTGATTCAGGGGCTAGAAATATTTATATAGATTCTAGAGTGGTGGAAAGTTTGCAATTGTCAAGAAGAAAACATGGAAAATCTTGGTTAGTGTAGCTAGATATAGGAACCAAGAGAAGAGTTACAGAATTGGTTAAGTCTTGTCCAGTGGACATGAATGGACTGAGCACAAAGGCTATATTGAACATTCTACCTTTAGGCTCTTATGACTACCTAATTGGGATGGAATGGTTGGACCAGCACCATGCCATATTGGACTGTCATAATAATGCATTCACTTTCCTGGATGAGGAAGGAGATCGAAAAACAATCCAAGGAATTCCTAGAGTTGTTCCTTTCAAAGAAATCTTAGCAATGCAGCTAAAGAAGTGCTTCAGGAAAGGTTGTCAATTATTTGCAGCCCACTTGGAGGAAGCACCTGAGGATAAGGTATCAAAGATTGAAGACAATGTGTTACTAAAAGAGTTTGAGGATATATTCCAGGAGGTACCAGGACTACCTCCGAAAAGAGATATAGACTTCTCTGTAAACTTGATTCCTGGAGTAGCTCCAGTGTCGAAAACTCCTTACAGGATGAGTACGTTGGAGCTGAAAGAACTGCAACTGCAGCTTGAAGAGATTCTAAAGAAGGGATATATACGCCCAAGTGTGTCACCTTGGGGTGCCTTGATCCTGTTCATGAAGAAGTAGGATGGGACGTTGAGATTGTGTATCGATTTCAAACAATTGAACAAAGTAACTGTAAAGAACAAATATCCTCTACCAAGGATTGATGACCTCTTCGATCAGTTGAAGGATGCAAAGATATTTTCGAAGATAGACCTCAGGTTGGGATATCACCAGGTAAGGATAAAGGATGAATACATAAGCAATACCACCTTTAGAACAAGCTATGGTCATTACGAGTTCACAGTGGTGTCATTTGGGTTGTCAAACGCACCCACTGTTTTTATGTGTCTGATGAATGGAGTATGAGGATGGGAGCATGAGGATGCTATGCAGGCAGAATACCCGCATCATTTTGAAGATTTTGAAAAGCTTGTTGATGTTGTGTAAAGAGTTTTACTCAGGATAGTACAAAAATAAGGGGAGGGGATTGTAATATCCTGCGGTAGTGCCCCACTTATATGATGAATTGTAATCATGTTTTGTAGGTTGGTGGGCCGAGTATTGATAAGCTGGTGGGATTATTTCTTTATTAGGCCAGAGAGCCTAAGTGTTAAGGCTAGGAGCCTAATTTTGTATATGTAATTATTCATATCATTAATATAATATATAAACATCGCTACCTGTTGACCGACCATGAAGAAAGAGTGTTGGGGGAATAAGCTTCCACAATATGGGTAAGGGAGAGGGGGATGAGGGGTAGGAAGAGGGGATGAGCTTGAGGGATTAAGTCCTTACGAATAATAATTTATTATTATTCCAAAGTAGTGTGAAAGGTATGTTTTTATCCTAATTCCTGGGAGACGCAACACATGCAGCCCCAACATGTGCAAAAGGGAACACATACTTGATGGAGTGCATGCAGCTTCATGGGCGACATGTGTTGGCCAAGGCACATGAAATTTAACCCAAGAATTGAGCCGAGATGGAGGTTCTTTCTCCATTCTTCCTTCAGCTGTCTGAACCATGGGGAGTCTATAAATGACCTCTGCTTAATTTTCCTGTCACGCAATCCTAAAAACCAAAACCGAAAGTCGACTAGTGTATTCCTGTGATTTTTGTGGCCTCTATATTCATCCTTTGCAATGTTCACACACTCACCTGAGACCCAAAATCCATCACCTGATTCATTCTTTGAAACTTTCATACTCCGCCTGAATTCACTGGAATCATTCCCGAGAACCGTTTTGTCTCTACACTGGACCTCTGCATAGCCATGCACCTCTGAAGCTGACCCACATCTTCTGTGAAACCTGAGCAATTGTCTATGTTGTGTGTGTTATAACTATGGGCTGTTGTGGCCACACAGTTCCTTGGCTGAGTTTGATTGGCTACCATCATCTGTTCCTTCCTAAGCCTTGTTGTCCTCCTTATGCTGGAACGAAGCTGAAGAAGAAGGTTGTCAGGACTGTGTGCAACACTCTCTTGAGGTGAGAGAGGTGGTTGTGGTTGAAGAAGCAGGTTGTCAGGCCTGTGAGCAACTCTCTTCAGGTGAGAGAGCGCATGGAGAAAGTGAGAACTCCTGGAAGGAATCTTGTAGCTACCACAGAGCTCGGAGAATTCCAGTTCGGTCTGTTGTTGAAGCCCAAGGCAAGGGAGGTTTAGCAGTCAAAGGACTGTCTTGGTGACAGTGAAGGTGTATACTCCTAGAGTGGGACAAGAATGTGGGGAATGAGATTCTGTGAGAAGTGGGCATAAGTGGCTCCTGGGAGAGAATCCTTCCTCATAAACTGTGTGTCTTTTGTTGACCTTGCCTAGCCTAGGATTCCCTTGCCCGATGGAGCTTAGTCCCAGCTCTGGGGTGACCTACTGTTGAGAGTGATGAGTAGCGTGTTCTAAGGCTGGGAGGTTCATGGAAGGTCTGCATGCAGTTGGTGGTGTATTACAGTTTCAAAGATAAGTATCATTATGTGTTTTAATTATGTACTTAATTAAAATGCATGTTCTGTGATACTTGTAATATTATCATGTATTTCGTTGCTAGTTTGAATTGTTGTTAATTATGTTTAAGTCTTTATGATAGAAGTAAATCCATGGCAAATGTCTTAATTTGATTTAATGCTTATTCTTTATAAATAATGCATGCTATATATTTAAGTATGAGAATGTTTCCGCGAAGTAGCATTTCCCGGCAAGTGGGTTGATGGTCGGGAATGTTACATTGTCCCTTTTAGTAGCTTCCAACCAATATTGGGGATGATCCATGAGGACATGGGAACACATTTCAGCCTTGAGGACATTGATAAAACATTCCCTGGAAAAAAATCTGTCGCGCTCTCCATTCTAAAATCCAATTGCTCAAAGGAAGCTATAAACTCTTCCACTGCACCAGTTTGTTTCAACTTGGTCAAATGGCCTAAATGATGGGTGTCAGTTTCAAAGCAGTCATAAATATCTATAACACACTGTGTCGAAGAAGCAAACCCTTGGCATTTATTTTTATGCCATTGACACCATTTCCAACGTTTAAGATCCAAATGGAGAACACCATAACGGAGTTTGGCCAAGTCATCGGTAATGTTGTGCAAAGAGAAGTAATGTTCCATTTTGGTGACCCAACCCATGGGATCTGAGCCATCAAATATGTTCACGTCCACTCTAGGAAGGAACAAGTCATGTTGAAAGTGATTGGAATGAAAATTTTGGGAAGTGGAGGAAGCATCACCTTCGGGGTGAAAAGGTTGGTCAAATTAGGGAAGGCCTCCAAAAATATTCAGTTTGGAAAAGAGCTGGACAACAAAGTATTCAAGTTGGTTTTCCATGTGGGCAGAGAGGTCCTTCGTCATGTCCTATTTGAGGGATTCCATTTTGGCATCTATGGTGAAATGCATGGAGGAATTGATGGTGGAAATATTGGCATTGATTTGCCACAATGTTTTTTGGGCCATGGAGAGATCATGTGACAAGGTAGTGAAGTGAGATTCAAGGTCTTGGTTGTGGGTGTGAGCCATGGTGAAAGGGGGGCATAGGAAGGGGGTGGGTGGGTCCGCATAGAAAAGGTCTTACGAGTGAAGGGTATCACGACGATCAAGGAGAAAAGGGGAATCCAGTGGGATAGGTTCCAAATAAGGGAGTAGGGAGCATGGGAAAAAAACATAAAAAAATGATAGGTAGCACTGTGATCAAGGAAAAAGAGGAATCCAATGGGATAAGTCTCAAATAAGGGTAAGGGAAGGCCCTAGAATTATTTTTTTACTCTTGTATAGTTATACTCCGTTCTGAATAATATTGCAGTGGAAAAATGCCTAAATTATTAACAGGAAGAGATGTGTAGTAATTTTTCAACCAGAATGCAGGATGCAAGGTTGCATGACAATAGATCTTTTCTGTTCCTTTCATGTTATGTTTCCATCCCAAGGGTTAGGGTTTTCAAGGTTTCTATAGACAAGGGTTTTCCTTGTGCTATATTTCTTTGATATACATGCGGGGTTGAATAGTAGTACTTGGCCCAATATCTCAGGGCACGAACTAAGGGGGATAGACTATACCCTTATATGTACTACTTGATTACCCAAGTACTAGAGAGTATTGTCCCAAGTGTTGTTCTTGATGGTAATATAGTGTTCAAGTGGTCGATCGGTTAATCTATAATAGGGTTCATGATACCTAGGGAATTCTATATAAAGGTGGTGTCTAATGCACTACCACTTGAAGGGGTACCAACATGGGTTACAAGGGTGTCCAACAATGTGAGCTTAAAAACCTCTTGTATTTCCTACGTGTATTATGTTAAGCCCTAAATAGTGGCACATTACCCCTTAATTGGTGTATATTACATTATTAATGTTATTTTATTTATATTGTCTTGGGTCCATTAGTTGTAATTGTACCTCCTAATCTCCTATACATACCAAGGAGACATTTTCATTTGGAATAATCTTGTATTGGAAAAGTTATGTGGTGTATAAGGAGGTTTCCCCCTCAAAGAGGCTTATTATCTAAAATTCTATCTTTTTCAAGGTGTTGAGTACTTATTCTGAGGTTTTTCTATGCTATATTGATATTTGGTTCTTACCGTTTGGTATCAGAGCTCAAGGTATAAGGGTTTCGCTGCTACATCTGAGACACCTTGTAATTTTTTCTATAATTTGTTTTCTACGACATTTCAGAAGGAACACTTTGGAGGATATTTAGTAGACAGATCAAGGTATGTTGGTTTCAAATTTCATCTCCCGAGGCCTTATAATTTCGGAGATACAGCCTATGTAAGATAGGGTTATGGAATCATCCCTAAGTTTATTCATTGCATAATTTTTGCTATCAAAGTTTTTCTGTAACATTTAAGACTCAAAAATTTGGAGGATATTCATACAAATTAGTAAGGTATCTGTGATAAAAAAAATTAGCTTCTGGGTCATCGTACATTTGTAGATACACCCTGTGGAATATAGGGTATCTGACTAGTCCTATTGACTAGTCTTAAGAAAGTGTTCCAGGTAAAAAAATCATAAAATATTCCCTGAGTATCCAAATTGAGTGAGACTATTTGCATTGGATAATGGATGGTCTGTAATATTTCTGGTCCAATTTTTAGAATTTTATATCAATTATTTTGTGTGGGGCACTCTATACAAGTGAGATCTCCTGGAAAGGCCAACAATCAGCAAGTTGTGGGGAAGTTACCATAAATTCCACTTGGCACATCCAATTTTGAATAGACCTATGGAATTGGAGAGAAGAAATATGAGAGAAATACAAAAAATAATTTTTCATACCCAGAAGGGCCGAAATTTTGGAGATACAATAAAAGAAACATTGTCTAGAATAACCACCTCAAAATCAAGGTCTAAAGTGATACTTGGCCAACATGCCACCAAAAAAAGGGAAATTCTACACCAAATAAGCCTCTAGACAATCCTACTTGGACTCGTGATGAAGGTGAAGAAATGCGTAGGGACATGAATTATTTACAAAAGAAGACAGTAACAAAAGATGAACTACAAGGGATGATGGATTCAATGGAAGCTAAGTTGGAGGCAATAATCGGTACTAAGATGGATGGTTTAAAAAGGGAGATCATGGAAGGATTGAAAAAATTCCTAATAGAGAGGACATATGAAAGTGAAAATGTATCCCATGAAATTCATGATGAGCATACAAGGAACATGAATCAAGACTAAAGAAACTCTAACTTTGGGTTGAAGACCAACCACTTTCCTAAGATCGATATGAGGAATTTTGATGGCAAGGACCCAATCACATGGATACTTCATATGGAGCAATTCTTTGATACACATAATGTGCCACATACACAAAAGGTACGGATTGCTTCTTTATATTTAGAACCCAATTAATTTGTGTGGTATCGATGGCTTTATTCTCGCAAATCACGTGTCACTTGGACAATTTTCATGGAAGAAATGATAGCACACTATGAGGATACAAGGAGCAATACCTTCTTTAGCCAATTGATAAATCTCAAGAAAAAGGGTTCAATTACAGAGCACATTGAGAACTTCCAAAGATTGAATATAAAGGTAACATATATTCCAGATGAGCACTTGATTGATGTATTCATAGGAACTTTAAGGGATAACATTCAACATGAGGTTCGCCTTTGGGAAGCCAAATCATTGGAGAATGCATTTACGGTGGAAATAAACGTTGAAAGTAAAGATATGGATATGGCTACTAGAAGGACCACTCCTAACATCTATCGAGAGAATAATGTTCCTTCTTCTAAAACACCTCAACCTACAAGTTTGACACCTCAACAATTGGAGGAAAGAAAAACAAAAGGTTTATGCTTTAATTGTGACAGAAAGTACAATAAGAGACATAAGTGTGGTGAGAAGAAATTATTTTGCATAGATTGTGAAGAGGAAGAAGAACAAGAACAATCTCAAGATGAAAACGTAGACATGATTTCTTCTGAATAGTTGACTCCCACAATATCGTGTAATGCATTGGCTGGAATTAGCACTCCTCAAACCCTCAATATCGAAAGATATATCAAAAAGAAAAAGGTAATAGTCCTGATTGATTATGGTAGTACTCATAATTTCATTCACTATAAATTAGCCAAAGCTCTCAATTACTTTGTATATCCAACACTAGAGTTTCAAGTAATGATTGCAGATGGAGGAACTATCAATTTCTTAGGTAAAGGAAATAAGATCAAACTTACTATGGGGGAATATGTAATGTTTAGTCTAATGATTTCTATATCCATGGGTGGTGCTGATGTCATACTAGGAATCCAATGGTTACAATCATTAGGAAGAATGGATTTTAATTTTCAAGAACTTTTCATGAAATTTTCATTGGAAGGAAAAGAAATTGAGTTAAGAGGTATCACAGGGAAACCAAGTAAGGTGATAAGCTCTAATGGCATGAAAAAATTATTGAAAAATGGACATCAAGGTGTAATTGCACAACTATGCTCACTAGATGTTCAAACATCTAAGCCATCTATTCCTCCATATCTCCAAGGGATCATTGATAAGCATTCCAAAGTATTTGAAGATATTCCCAAAGGTCTTCCACCCACTCGAAATCATGATCATGATATTCACCTAATTCTTGGTAGTGTTCCTCCTAACATCAAGCCGTACAGATACCCTTATTCCCAAAAGAGTGAAAATGAGCACATGGTTGAAGAAATGTTAGAGGCTGTCATTATTATACCTAGCCAAAGTTCTTACTCTGAAATGGTGTTAATGGTATTCAAGAAAGATGGCTCATGGCGTATGTGTCCAGATTATAGAGAGCTCAACAAGATCACTATTAAAAATAAACTACATGGAGCAATATATTTCACAAAGTTGGATCTTCATTCAGGGTATCATCAGATTAGAATGAAGAAAGAAGATATCCAAAAAACAACATTCTGAACTCATGAAGGCCATTATGAATTTTTGGTCATGCCTAATGGCCTTACAAATGCACCTTCCACATTCCAAGGGTTGATGAATTCCATTTTCAATCCCTTCCTTCAAAAAATTGTGTTAGTATTTTTTTATGATATGCTAATCTATAGCAAGTCTGGGGAGGAACATGTGTGACATGTTGACAAGGTGCTACAACTACTAAAGGAGCAACAACTATATGCCAAATCGTCCAAATGCTTCTTTGGGGTGAAGGAGGTAGAGTATTTGGGCCATATTGTATCTCATGAAGGTGTCAGGGTAGACCCTAACAAGATTAAGGCCATGATGGACTGGCTGATTCCCAAAACATTGAAGAATCTTAGAGGATTTTTGGCTTTGACAGGTTACTACTGCAAGTTTGTTCGGAACTATGGGAGAATAGAAGCACCTTTAATGACACTAACTAATAAGGATGCATTTCCATGGAATCCAGAGGAAACTAAAGCTTTTGAACAACTTAAAGAGTTGATGTGCAAAGCTCCTGTCTTAACCACACCAAACTTCACAAAAACCTTTTTTGTGGAATGTGATGCCTCGAGAAATGGCATTGGTGTTATACTAATGCAAGAAGAAAGGCCCCTGGCTTTTGAAAGTCGGTCACTCAAGGGAAAGGACTTACACAAACCCATTTATGAGAAGGAAATTATGGAAATACTACATGCATTGAAGAAATGGTGTCCTTACCTAATAGGTAGGGACTTCAAGGTCAAAACAGATAATGATAGTCTTAAATACTTCTTGGAACAAAGACTATCTTCAGAAGAACAACAAAAATGTTTGACCAAGATATTGGGCTATGATTTTGAAATCATCTATAAAAAAGGGAAGAAAAATGTTGTGGTAGATGCACTCTCAAGAAAGGATGAATATGTTGAGGCCTTTCTCTATGCTATCCTAATCATCCAACCCGATTGGATAATAGAAGCAAGGGATGAATAGAAGAATGAAGAAAATGTGTGGACTCTCATTCAAAGTTTGTAGTAGGATTCCAGTGCATCAAATACATTTACATGGAAAAATGATTCACTATGGTACAAATATCGTTTATATTTATGTAAGAACTCCCAAATCAAACAAAAGTTACTATTGGAATTGCACACCTCTTTGGTAGGAGGGCACTCAAGATTTTTAAAAACCTACCATAGGGCCAAGAAGGATTTTTTTTGGGATGGCCTTAAAACTGATGTTCAAAGGTTTGTGGAGGAATGTTTGGTTTGCTAACAAAATAAGGTGGAAACAATTAAGACCCCAGGTATTTTACAACCATTAACCATCCCAAGTCAACATTGGGAGGATGTTTCCATGGATTTCATCACAGGGTTACCGAAGTCTAAAGGAAAGAGTGTCATCCTAGTGATTGTTGATAGACTAACCAAGTACACACACTTTTGTGCACTCTCTCATCCCTTAAAAGCCAGTACAGTTGCCACCGCATTCATTGAGATAATTCAAAAACTACATGGAATCCCAAAGCTTATTGTAAGTGACAGAGATCCTATCTTCAGTGGTCATTTTTGGACAAAATTATTTTCTTGTTTGGGTACTCAATTGGCTCATAGCTCATCCTATCATCCTCAATATGATGGACAAACCGAAATAGTGAACAAATGTCTGGAAGGCTACCTTCATTGCTTTGTCTCTAATAAAAAAACACAATTGTTCAAATGGTTACCCTTGGAAAAATGGTGGTATAACACTTCCTTTCATACTGCAACAAAAATGACACCATTTATGGCACTCTATGGATACCACCCTCCTTTTATCACTTCTTCTATAAAAGAAAAATATAAGGTTCAAGCAATGGAAGATCACATCGAGCATCAACAACAAGTTCTCCAAATATTAAAGGACAACCTGACCATGGCACATAATTGCATGAAACAATAAGAAGATCAACATCGTAGTGAAAGAAGGTTTGAAGTAGGGGATTGGGTGTTTTTAAGACTAAAATCATACAAACAAATGTCCCTCGAGTAATCTAAGAAGGATAATAAATTATCACCAAAGTATTATGGCCCTTATAAGGTGTTGAAAAAGATTGGTACTATGGCATACAAATTGGAGTTTCCTGCATCCTCACGAGTACACCCAATTTTCCATGTTTCATGCTTAAATAAGATTATAGGTGACAAGATCCCAATTCAAACTATATTGCAATAACTTGACAAGGAATGAAAATTCATATTGGAGCCTAAAGCCATCACTGACACAAGAATTCACCAGTTGAGGAATAGATCCATTTCAGAGTATCTCATTAAGTGGAGGAAACTACCTGCTGAACATTCCACTTGGGAAGATGAGTCTTTTATACAGAAGCATTAAAAATTACTCAAGCATTGCGGACAACACTTGTCTCAAGGGGAGGGGCATGTTAATCCCTAAATAATGGCACATTACCCCTTAATTGTGGTATATTACATTAGTAATGTTATTTTATTTATGTTGGCTTGGGTCCATTAGTTGTAATTGTACCTCCTAGTCTCCTATATATACCAAGGAGACATTTTCATTTGGAATCATCTTGTATTGGAAAATTTATGTGGTGTATAAGGAGGTTTCCCCCTCGAAGACGATTATTATCTAAAATTCTATCTTTTTCAAGGCGTTGAGTACTTATTCTGAGGTTTTTCTATGCTATCTTTATATTTGGTTCTTAACATATTCTTCCTCGACCGCATATTTATGCGTTGAACAATAGATCACTATAGTTTAAAGAAATCAGAACACGTCTCTATCCTAAAATAAATTAAGCGACAATTCGTTCCCAGGAAACTGCTCTCATACCACTTGTTATGCACCCGGTTATGTTATATTGAGTAGAAACAGGAATATCACATAAATCACCAATGAAACAATAGAATATAGAGAATAACACATCAAAATGATACCTTTATTGAAACGAGAGAATATTCACTTGCCTCTTTGAGGAGGAAACCTCCAATAGAGAAACACTCTATTACAATAATTCTCAAGACAAAAATTCTCATGCCCTTGACTCCTATTTATACTAAATCTATCTACCAAAAGAACAATCTAGAGGAAGATCTTTCTAGAAGTGGAAGCTTCTATTAGGTCTTCTTACATTTGACTTGTTCACCCTATTAATAGGCCTTATTTATTAATATCGACCTTTATTACATGGAAAATATATTATTCTACCTACGTGAGGAGTTAGGGAGGTTAGATCCCTAACAATAATTCTTGCTATAAATTGTTGGTAAAAGTTGCATCACAATCATAAACAATAGAATGAGGCATTCCATGGAGTTTGAAGATATTATCCATAAAAATTTGAGCCACTATGGATGTTGTGAGCGGGTGTCGAAGAGCACAAAAATTAGCATATTTGGAAAGACAGGCCACTACCACCATGATGGTTGAATTATTACCTGATTTGGGTAAGACAACAATGAAATCCATAGAAATATTTGTCTAAATAGCATGTGGAATCATAAGTGGTTGGAATGTTCCAGGAGTTTTGACAGTGATTCAAAAATCCTTAGATGTATTCTTAAATACATATAAACATCCAAATTTATTCGAAATATAAAGTATTGCTTTGACTATTTGCAAATAATATGAATTCACTTAATTACTTATCCAAAATCACTTAAATGATAAACATCTTTCAAGATAACTGAGAGAAATAGAAACAACAATAATAAAAAACATAACGCAAGTTTGTTAACAGAGTTCACCCATTTTGGGCTACGTCTCCGGGTCCACTTCCAATTGAGATCGCTTTATTAATGCTAAAATGCTTGTATTCTTACAATGATATTTTTATATGTTGCTCAAACTTAGAAACATAGTTCACCATTGAATTCCTCTCGAAATTCTAAGAAAAATGAGTATAAACACTCTATACTTTCTTTAGGGAACCCTATGGCATGCATTACTATGCAAAATCAAAGTCTAGATACCCTATGGAACAATTTTTGAGGTAAAATATGATAGCTCTAGCATGCATACCAATATTTCATACTTTGTTGTACTCCATCAAAATCTATCCTCTACCTCGGTCCGAGCGCCAACTTAAATAGGGCATGGCCCCCCAAATACCATCCAGAATCTTAGCAGTAGATTAAATGTAGATTAAATGTTGTTTTCCATATTTTTCATACAAAAGGGTGCCAATGGAACAATGGTTGGGGTGTTGGAATAATATATGGTAGGTCACGGGGTCAAATCCCACACACACACCATGGTCGAGGGGTCCGCCCCTCGACCTTTTTCCAACCAAAATAGTACATTTCAAAACTTAAATACATGTTGCACCCATATAGGTTAAGAAACAAATGAGTTGTATGTTGGTGAAGGAGTTGACATGCAATGAAGGGGGTCACGGGTTCAATCCTAGTTGACCACAATATTTTTTTTGGTAGAACAAACCATATTAGGCCAATCGAAACTGCCATGTGGTAGTCTCTGATCCATGCACCTGTCAACCAGCTATTTAGTCGATGCCATGTGTCACCACAATATTAGTCCACATCACTACTCAATCACCCATACGATATTCTAACTCATCGAGTATGACCTGTATGGATGTGCCATGTGTCACCCTTCCAGTGGTGCCACATGGCACCCCCTTTTGACCTTTGATCATGTTTTACTAAAACTTTGAAGAGCCATAAATGTTTCATACAAACTCCATTTAAGGTGATTCTTGCTCCATTGGAAAGCTCTCATTGAACTCTTCGCAATGAAGTTGTTTTCAAGAGCATTTGAGATGATCAAATTATGAGCATTTTTAGATCCACCTGAATTAGACAGTCTCTCACTTATTGTGTTGTCAGGTATCACATTTTTCCACAAAGGTGTGGATATCATGTTGTATATCGTCCCAGAAGAAAGAATGTTTGACACGTTCATAAGTTTTGGGGGGAATTTTGTTGGATTACTGAGAGGGGGGGTGAATTAGTAATAGAGCAATTTAATCCCTTTTAACCATATAATCCAAGTGCTATATCAATGAAGCATTATTATCCAATAATTGCAAAGTAAATAAGCAATGAACAAATGAACAATCATACACATACACAGTACACCAGTGTTTTATGTGGAAACCCAAATCAGGAAAAAAACACAGAATGTTTTTTCTTATATGTCTTGAAGAATTACATTCATTGGAAGCACCAACTTCCTTTGTTTTCTAGCTGCAACTGGAAGGAGGCTCCAACCCCCTAGTTTCTCAGGCTACAACCTGAGGGAAGCTCCAACTCCC
>ML780660.1:889877-905035 GCA_009831015.1 Picea engelmannii | reverse complement strand
ATATATATAATTGATATTAAAAAGTATGGAAAAATAGTGGACCATGAGAACCGATTATTACCTACAACTATACCAATTTGTTTCAAGAAATTTTGGCATTTAGGTACTAAATCTATTTCTTTAAGTGAACATATGCATTATAATTTAGAGGAAAAGTATCATACCACTATTAGAAGTAATCTAGATTCCCATTACGCTTAAAATAAATGATAACATTATGCAAAGTGATATTTCATTTCCATCAAAACTTAAAAGTTGTAAATAAAAAAATTTAATAGGATTATAATTTTCAAAGAAAAAAAAACTATAATTGAAATAAGAGAAAATTTACACTTAAATGATCTTGAAAATCTAACAAAAAATATACATTCAAAATATGTCATATCATTGTCCTTACATAAAGGCTAAAATTGAAAAGAAAAAATTGACTTCCTCGTCTCTTTGTGCCATAAAGAGCATATCCATTACCTCCACCTTGAATGTATCACATGTAATTTGTTAGCATATCAACTAACTTCGACAAAGAATCAATTTATGTCTGCATACATTGTTCCCATTTAGGTATTCCTTGAGCATACAAGTAGGAAACATGATTAGAAATTTCAATTACATGAGTCAACAAGGCAATGGTGACATGTTGCTTTTGACTTTGAGTTTGTCATCTGAAGGAAATATCACTGGCATCGGCTCCAACAGCTTCAATTTTCTTGGCATCCCATCTAGGTAGACAAGAAACGGGTGAATGGTTGTTCACACCAGCAGGTGGATCGAAAGTCAAAAAAATTTCAGTGAATGGAGACGGTGGACCAGTCAAAAAAGAGATCGAAGGACTAGTCGAATTAGAAATCAATGTGTTATCACTCCAAGAAACTCTTTGGGGTTGTAAACCAAAGATGCTTGGTAACTTATAAAATGAATGGATGTGTGCTTAAGTAATGAATGGATCAATGGGATAACTGAAATACAACAATGTATCCAAACCACTAACAATAATCAAATAAGCCAATGCTCTCAAGGACTGATAATTAGATAAATAGCTTTAAAATGGGTTAAGAAACCAATGTTTATAAACTGGATGCCAAGGGATGGGTTTAATAAACAATGCAAGAAACTAACATTCAAATTGTGAACTGAACAATGAGATGACAGTCATATGATAGTTAAGACAACTTGAATGACAGTATAGAAGAAGAGAGGAATCTGACATCAATAAAGAGAGAAAATTATCCACTGTATTATCATGAAAGTCTATTACAAAGAATGTAATTTCTGGATCCAGAATTGAACCCCCTAGTGCTCCAAATGTCTTTGGCTTTATAGCCTTACAAGATGAAATCTAGATCCTTTAAAGATGGATCAAATTTACTAAAAATAGTCAAATCAGAACAGATACAACAAGTGTAGGATGAGATCCTATAAAAATGGATCTAGAATGGAAAATCAAAACAAAATAGGAAAGGTCCTATTTAATGATCTCTAAAAATAGTAGATTGTTGATGAAGTGCAGTTTTAGCCTCCCAAGGCTGTTTGAATTGGTCCTCCAAAGATAAAATTCAAATTGGGTGATGTGTCATTTGATCTCTATCATTTTTCCCTTGAAAATGACCAAATCTAGTCAAAAAATTCCCTTTTGACTTTCATCTCCAAGAATGGCCTTCAGATTTTGATTTGATAATTCATAACCATCTTATTAAAGAATATTTCAAACCATTCAAACCCAAAAAATCTTGATCTGGGCAAAAATTTGGCTATTCTGGCCGTGACAGGCTTTCACCAGCTAATTTACCTGAAAATCCTCTCCTTAGCTGGTGAAAGGAGGAGCTTTCACCAGCTAACTAGTTATAATTCTTCCTTCTGCACTGGTGAAAGCACAGATTTTTTCAAAATCAAATTTCTCAGTCATGGAGAGACCATTTTGCATGCTTGAATAGTTGATCGACATCTACAAATCCTAAGCTTTCCAATGGTGCTTTCAAATCTGTATTTGGAGCCCAGGAATCTAGTCAAATATTCCTTACAAGATTAGGCATCATTCTTTCAAAAATGCCAGTGCATTTTTTATCGCTAACATCTGGCTCCAACTAGGATGGATACCTCCCTGTGAGGTCTCCAAGAACCTAGCAGACCTTGTGCCTTTAGTATTGGGTATGGAGTCATTCAACCTTTATAATTTATCATCTCCTATTTCTGCATGTGATTTATCTGAGTTTTTACCACTTGAAGCATTACTAAAATGCACAACCATTTCACTTTGCTCTTCCATACCTTTTCCAGTTGGAAATTTCACAATATGATGATCATCAGTCGTAAGTCCACAAAATTCAATGTTTTCAACCAAGGAACTAGGCTTGGCCATGACCTCTAAATTTGCAAGATAATGAGATATTTCACTTCCCACTAATGTATCTGTGCCATTTTTAGCTTTCAAAAATGCTTTTTGTGCTTTCACCAGCTAACTCGCCTTATGATTTGCTGGTTAGCTAGTGAAAGCGCAGCCTTTCACCAGCTAACTGGTTGTAAAATTTGCTTGTGCGCTGGTGAAAGCTCTGCCTTGTTTAATTTTTTCTCCCACACTGATAGAAACAAGTAAAACGCACCAGCAACGTGCAAGCATCTCAAATGCACAGATCTAATCTCTCTTTGATGCAATCTTCCAGCACATGTGTTTGACAAGGTCATCCATGGCGTTCCATATATGAAGATCTTCCTCATCTTTCATATATGCTTCAGGTGAAGAGTAGGCAAAATAGCCCCTTGGCTTCAGCAACCTGTACAAATCTAGCAGCAATATACCATCCCTCTGAAACCAATCAATTCTACACCTAGAACAGTGAGCAATTCAAATGGATAGTGTCTTTCATAATGCTTCATGACCCCCAAATTTAATTTGAGCTCGAGCTGATAAATAAGGTTTCGATCCAAGCATGGAATTAAATCAAGGCAATGAACCTTTTAGCTCCTTCCTATATGGACCAAATGCTTCGGTCCCAAACCCTTTTACATACACATTAGCAAAAATCTATGAAATATCTGGCACTGGAATTTCCTTTGCCAGGGCAATTGCATCATTGACTTGTTTTAAATAACAAAACAAAATTTCCTAGCTTATTGGAAAGGAGATTCATTTGAATCCTAAGACATAAACTAAAACAAAAGTAGTTGTAAAGGATGTTGAATGGCTGAGTTTGTTGATGTCGAATCTCCCTTTAAATCTGGATATGATCTTTATCTGTTTATTAACTACCACATGCTTTTGACCGCCTGATAAAACTCCTTCAAATCTGGAATTCATTTAACTCTGATTTCCACCTGTGTATTTACTGCCACTTATCTTGGATGCATGTTTGATATTCTGAATTTAACGAGATATAAGATTCCAATGCATTGAAGCTGTAAGATTCATCAACTTCTACCCAAAGACACAAGTTGTGGAAAAATCATAAGCTCATCCTCTCATATACAAGGCAAATGCCCATCTGATTCATAAAATTTGGTATAGCGTCTTTTATATGATTTTCCACTAGGAAATCTGACTTCTGGACTGTCCCATGCTAATGCAAATGTCACAATCTTCTTTCCATGAGGTGGAACCGCTACTGAAGCCACAACAACAACACCAATTGAAACCCCTTGTTCTGAAGGAGGCGAAGGTGTGCCACAAGCATTTTCATCAAAAGACCCATGCTCTTATCTAAAAAAAAAAAAAAATCTTCCTGGTCTTCAAAATCTTCGACAGTTGTAGTAGATCTCCATAGGCTGTGTGAAGAATCGAGTTTGCCACTATTAGTAGAAAGACAACATTTTTTTGCCAAAAAACAGGTAACCAATTCAATCTTTCCACCTTGCTAGACAACATCAAAATTAGAAATGAAACTTGATAATAATGCCATTAATTATCATCTATCGTTAGGAACCCTTCTCATGGATTCGGATTAAGAAAAATTGGATCTGTGCAAAATTTGTAGCGTTCTGCCCTGTTTCAAGTTTCACCAACTAATTCACCTTACAATCTGTTAGTTAGCTGGTGAAAGTTCTACTTTTCACCAGCTAACTGGTTATAATTTCACCTTCTGCGCTGGTGAAAGTTCTGTCTTGGTCAAATAGCACAAAAAGAAACATTTTATGTTGCCATGTATAATCTCAAGCATTCATGAGCTAGCCACAACCTGCAACTTGGAATCTCATGTGAAATATGGTGTAATGATATCATGACATAGTATCTCAATCTAATGAAGATAGTCACAATGAACTGTTCCGTCCTGCTGAGCCTATAGCCTGAAAACTTGAAACTTGCCTGTAGACTGTCTGTTTATTCAACAACCAATAATTGAAAGGATCTAACTGCTCGTATGGGGAGCTTATTTTCTTTTGCCTATTCCTACACTAACACTTTGAGGCAGATTTATCAAGTAAGATGGAATTTCCAATGTAGCCATATCATAAACTGATTTACAATTAAAATCCTTGATCTTGACCTGAACAATAATGGAAGAGATATCATGCAAAAAAGAGGTTTGAACAAATGATAAAGACAATCTTCTTCTGACAGAAATTTTTTAACATCTATGTTGTTCATAGACTCCAAATAGTCATCAAAAGGGTCATCAAATTCATAAAGCAATACCTATTTGGATTGCTGATCCAACTGTAAATTGAAAAGGTGTTGAAAACTACCTTTACTAATTTCATTGTTGAATGCAAGCTGCTCAAGATCTGTTGTAGATTCAAAGCTGTCATATGCTGATATAAAAATATGCTCATCATTTTTTAATCTTTTAAAGGAGGCAATCTGATCTTGATAGGTATTATTAACCATGACGTGCATATATCTCTGATCATCTCTTTGCTCATTATTTTTGTTGCAATTCCCTTTTGTCCGTAAAACTGAAAGTTGATGGCTGCCCTTGCATTTGCCATAGATCCAAAACTGTCGCGCATAAACATTGGCAAACTAAGGAAATCTGAAATCTTCAGGTTTTCTGAAAAGTATAAGTCCATGAAGGCTGCCACTGGATCCTTGAAAGGAAGATAAGAAACATGCTACTTCTCGGGAAATAGTTGCACATCTATGGCAGCCTCTTTCTCAGCCATGACTGTTCCTCTGCAAGAAGACTGATCATCTTCTTGTGCTCTTGAGATCAATTCGTGATCATCAAAAATTACAATTTCCTTATCAGAATAATGCTCACAAGAGGACAACAAAACAGGATTTCCATCACATGGATTAGGATCATCTAAGAACATATAATTTCTTATGCAATCATCAGTCATCATAGACTCTTCTTGATTTACAAATTGATCATAAACTTCACAAGCATACCTGTCTTTGGAAAACTCTGCACATACTGAAGAATCTAATTTTGAATCTAAAATGTACTCACCTTCAGGATGTTGTTCCTTATCTTCTTCATACTCACTTCTTTTTTGCTCTGAATCTAAAATGTACTGACAGTTTACTTGCTTATATGCTTGTATATTTTCAAAGAAATATTGACCTCGTATCCTTCTGGAAGCATGAATGTTCTCCTCCACCTCTCGAGCATCTTCAAACAATTGGATTAAGGATGGAGACTTCCATTCTAACAGAAGAAGGGCAAGCTCTAAATGGAGACCTATAATATAATATATCATGGCAAACATCTCTGTAGGCTGGACCTCCAAAGGCATGTCACGATAAACACGGTAAAACCTTTTATTGAAAACAGGCAAGGCTTCATCCTACTCTCGTTTCAAAGCATAGAAATCAGCAAGGTAAGAATCTAAAGATTTGTATTCACCCCAATACTTTAGGAAAACATTAGAGAATTCAGTCCAAGATCCAATTGAATCATCTCTCAGACTTTTAAACCATGCAGCAGCATCTTTGATCAGAGACTTTGAGAAAAATCTCATGATCACATCTTCATGAGCAAGATGAAAACGATCAACGAAATCCAAAAAGGATTCCACGTGTCTCTCAGCTGAAGCTTGATTCTCTCCAGAAAACCAAGGGAGATATTCATAACCATCATCAGGATAAGGATGAAGAAGAAGGGGCAGCTTTAAAGTCTTGAACATCTTCATCCAGATCTTAACTTGAAAAGTTGTGGGCTGATCATGAGAGTTAACTAGTTCATGACAAGGTTCAGAAATTATGACAAGAGGGGCTGAGATCTGGACAAGGTATGAAACAATTTCTATCTTTTCAAGGTCACATGGCTTATCAAATTCTAAAGGAAAAGAAATACAGTGGTCATTTTTGTGAATGGGCTGAGGTAAAACCACCGAATCTACATCTACAATACAAGGTTGCAGGATTTCCTCTTCTAAAGACGAATATATACAAGAAGGATGATGATTTTCTGAATATACAAAACAGAAAATAATTCTCTTTACACATGAAGGGAAAAGAATGAAAGAGGTAATAAAGAAAAACAACAATTCATGAAGCAAACCAATGAACTGATACCTGGATTTTGATTTGAGCCTCTTCATCTTTTATCAATAGGATCCTCCCTAGTGGATTCTTTAAACGTGGAGTAGCCAGATAGATGCTTACAACCAATATAATTCTCAGCCTTTGTCTATCATCAAAATCTGAAACTATGTTGTCTCCCAAGGAAGCTTGCTTCATTCTCCGTTCCCCGGCAGCAGTGCCAATTTGTTATCACTCCAAGAAACTCTTTGGGGTTGTAAACCAAAGATGCTTGGTAACTTATAAAATGAATGGATTTATGCTTAAGTAATGAATGGATCAATGGGATAACTAAAATACAACAATGTATCCAGACCACTAACAATAATAAAATAAACCAGTGCTCTCAAGGATTGATAATCAGATAAATAGCTTAAAAATGGGTGAAGAAACCAATGTTTATAAATCGGATGCCAAGGGATGGGTTTAATAAACAATGAAAGCAAATAACATTCAAATTGTGAACTGAACAATGAGATGACAGTCATATGATAGTTAAGACAACTTGAATGACATTATAGAAGAAGAGAGGAATCTAACATCAATAAAGAGAGAAAATTGTCTACTGTATTATCATGAAAGTCTATTACAAAGAATGTAATTTCTGCATCCAAAATTGAACCCCCTAGTGCTCCAATTGTCTTTGGCTTTATAGACTTACAAGATGAAATCTAGATCCTTTAAAGATGGATAGGATTTACTAAAAATAGTCAAATCAAAACAGATACAACAAGTGTAGGATGAGATCCTATAAAAATGGATCTAGAATGGAAAATCAAAACAAAATAGGAAAGGTCCTATTTAATGATCTCTAAAAATAGTAGATTGTTGATGAAGTGCAGTTTTAGCCTCCCAAGGTTGCTTGATTTGGTCCTCCAAAGATAAAATTCGAATTGGGTGATGTGTCATTTGATCCCTATCATTTTTCCCTTGAAAATGACCAAATCTAGTCAAAAAATTCCCTTTTGACTTTCATCTCCAAGAATGGCCTTCAGATTTTGATTTGATAATTCATAACCATCTTATTAAAGAAGATTTCAAACCATTCAAACCCAAAAAATCTCAATCTGGGAAAAAATTCTGCTATTCTGGCCGTGACAGGCTTTCACCAGCTAATTTACTCGAAAATCCTCTCCTTAGCTGGTGAAAGGCGGAGCTTTCACCAGCTAACTAGTTATAATTCTGCCTTCTGCGCTGGTGAAAGCATAGATTGTTTCAAGATCAAGTTTCTCATTCATGGAGAGTCCATTTTTCATGCTTAAATAGTCGATCGACATCTACAAATCCTAAGCTTTCCAATGGTTCTTTCAAATCTAAATTTGGAGCATGGGAAGCTAGTCAAATATTCCTTACAATATTAGGCATCATTATTTCAAAAATGCCAGTGCATTTTTTATCGCTAACACAATGGACAAGTCAAAACAAGAATAAAGTTCGATTGTCTAGTCAAAGGACTGAAAAATGGAACAAGAGAGGATCATCCTACTGTTATCACTCCAAGAAACCCTTTGTGGTTGCAGACCAAAGGTGCTTGGTAACTTAAGAAATGAATGTTTTTGTATTTTGTAAATGTGCATCAATGGGACAATTCAATTCAGCTTATAGCATTCAAACATGAAAACGATAAACAAATAGACAGTGCTCTCAAAGATTGATTAATCAGCAGATAATCTTTAAAATGGGTGAAGAACAGATTGTAACTAAACCAGTACAATGTAGGGTCTAAGAGACAATCAGGAAACCTATTATTAGGCTATGAGCTAAACAATGGGATAACAACCATTCAAAGCTTGACAACACAGATAATAGTGCAGAAAGAAGGATGGAAAGCTGACATCAAAATTGAAAGGAACCTGTGATCTATATTAACATCAAAAGTCTGAGTACAATAGAAAATTACTCTATCCCAAAATCGAACCCCTGTTTGATATCAAAAATAGGCATTTATAGCCCTTACAAACAGTTACATAGATCCTAAAAACATGGATCTGTTATTAAATAAAAACAGTTCTATTTTATTAAACAACTTTGAAATTAAACTCTTCAATAACTAAACTGAGTGATCGAACTGTCTTCATTCTCTCAAAATAAACATTTCCCTCCTCCAGCTTTCAGCATCTGCAATGTGGTGAAGTGACATGACACTTGTATATGACTGTTCAATTTTCCAGTATTCATGGCTGAGTTTTTAGGAAATGGTTTTGAATGTATGACCAAAATCCCTCAAATCTTTGATGTTGAACTTCTAGCATTCGATCTCCTAGTCCACTGATACACTAGCATATCTTCAAAACATGTTTGAAATAAACTGTTGCGTTTTCGGCCTCAAAATTTGCTTTCCCAGCTTTCAACAATGCAACCGTTTGAATTTTTCACGGATTAGCTGTTGAAAGCTATCGCTTTCCACAGCTAACGGGTAATGAAATAGTAGCCTGGCACTGTTGAAAGTCCCGATAGTGCACAAAGAGAGTATTCACCTTCAAAATTGATTTCAAACCAAAATCAGTGGGCATTTGACTTCTCACCTTGAATATTGACGGCCACTTGAGCAAGGACCTTCAGGTCTCAGTGAGGTTTATGTTTCAACTTTTGTTTCAAACCCCTGATTTGCTTCTTGAGGCGCTTGGTAAGACACCGCAGACTGTTGCAGTCTTTGGCAAGTTTAGTCTTCCTCTTCTTCTCTCTAACACTCTCCTTGGCCAATCTTTCAAATGTTGCATTTGTCTTGGCAAAGTTATCAGATAACTTTTTATAGCTATCCTTTATCACCCGTTCCAAGACCTCCTGCTGGGCAATTACCTCCTTGAGATGTTTGATTTTATGAGATTTATTTGATCTAGGGTTTTTTGATGATTCTCCCTGCTCTGTATGATTTAAAGTTTCATAGTTCTGAGCACATTCTGTTGATTTCTCAGAACTCTTGATGGCAGGGCACTAATCTTTCTGTTCAGATTCTGAATCTGAGTATGGAAAATTAAGGATGTTCTTCCCAGTACTCTGTTGTGTAGGATGCCATGTATTTTTCTGTGTAGTCTGCTCTGTAGTCTGTTCAAAGTTTAATTTTCTCCTCACCCTGTGATGCTTTATTCCAGAAACTCTATCCTCTGATGGTCCTGGCAAGGCCCTTCTTCTCCTTGAGCTACTCTGAGGAGACAATTGCTTATTTGAACCTGCCATCTGCTCATTTGCAGTCTGATTCTGTGTTTCAAAACCTTCCCAGAATAGAAAGTACTCCCAGCTCCTCTCATGTTGTTTCAGTTCATGCAGAAGAATCAATTTAATGAGGCCTAGGTGACATAGAGTAGTTTTCATGCTCAAAGGTTGAGCTCTAATTCTCTTGCAGACCTTAGACAAACTGTGATATAAGAAATAAGGCAAATTGATGGGGGTTTTGCCTATAAAGTGATCCATGAGTTTAAAGTGGTACATCATCAATTTATCATACCTTCCTTCTGAAGTAATGTATAGTTGAATGGATTTGAATAAATCTTGCCACTCTTCATCCAGATATGAAACGAGCATACCTTTTCTCCACGCTTTGTGCTTGTACCCGTCTTTCAAATAGACCCTGAAATCCAGATTCTTAGGAGCAGTGGTTTTAAACCATTTTTTACCATTTCTTGGCAATCCTGTAGCTGCGGCAATGACAGCCTCATCCACCTTGATTTCTACAGAGCCAACGCGAGCTTTGTTGCCATCAAATTTCTTAGCGAAGGCTTCAGTTGTGGCCTGGTGAGACCCAACTTGTAACCTTTCTGCGAATTCCATGCACCCCGCATTTGAAAAATGCCTCTGGACCTTGGTATGTGATTCTAAAAGGGATAGGTTATCCAATTCTCGCTTGAGTAAAATTCCACTGCGTTTTCTCACCATTCTGCAGCTCAAGCACTTGACCACTGTAATCCCTGTAACCGCTTAGTCGAGCCGAGGTTCTGCGTTGTTGAAAGAAGTCTGGGCTTTGACTTTGTTTTGAATTAAATGAAAACTTCGACAGTGTTTTGGAAACGGTTTGTGATATGAGACCTCTGTTTGATTTGATGGTGTCAGGCCGGTGGTACCTCCTCTGTACCTGCATCATCGAATACGAACTTTCCATTCCGAAAGTGATGAGCGTTGAGCGTGGGTTCTGGAATGGATTCAAATTACAATCATATCTGATATGCATGATTTAGTTTCTATGATTGCCCACTCCTATCAGCGCATGCCTTGGATTTGTTCTGACGTGGGGGTGATCACATCATCATTGTTTTCATACGTGGATATCATGCACGTGATTCCCGCTTCATGCAGCAACAACCCGTGGAGAATGCATCTGCCAAACGCTCGCTTTCCACTTTCACCAGCGCATGACTCTGTGAAGAAACCCCTGTTAGCTGTTGAAAGTATGCAGTTTCAACAACGCAGCACTTTGTAGAAGACACTCCTTAGCTGCGGAAAGTAATTACTTTCAACAGCGTGCCATATCAATCAAAATCGCTCCTTAGCTGCGGAAAGCATGTACTCTCCACAACATGCCACCCGAGAACTGATTTTCAAAACCTTTTAATATTTGTCACTTTCAACAGCGCGTCAACTGATGAAACGATCTCCTTAGCTGTTGAAAGTGGGCACTTTCCACAGCGCACAATGAATCTTTGAAAACACGTTAGCTGTGGAAAGTAAAAAATGACAATTTTGAAAGAGAAGACTTTATGGATCAATTATTTTCTAAGACACACCAAAACCAAAAATTTTCTCAGCTATAAAAACTCAAAAAATAACTTGAAGATACTACCTAAACCTATGATATGCACCACAAAACTCAACCGAAAGGACGGTTTCATTTTGGGAGTTAACATTTGGCTCCAACTGGGATGGGCATCTCCCTGTGAGGTGACCAAGAACCTAGCTAGACTCAGTAGCCTTATTGTAATCTGAAAAATAGTTGCTAGTACCATTGGGCATGGAGTTATTTGAATGACAAAAGTAAATAAAACAGAATTGAAAAAGAAAATATGTACAAGAAGAACCTGGCTTCAAAGAAGCCTTATGAGAAGTAGATCTTCAGGAAGCGCCCGTTGAAAGGGCCCCCTGACACTGGCTCGCCTGAAAGAGTTTGAAGAACAAAGGTGTTGTTTTGCTGCACCTCTGTTATGACAAAAGGACCTGTCCAAAGAGCCTCAAATTTTCCCTGCTTCCCTTCCTCCTGCCTTGTTGCATCCCACTTTAAGACCATATCCCCTATTTTGAATACATCTGATTTGACTTTCTTGTTGAAATTTTGCTTGATCATTTCCTGATGAAATTCAGTTTTTTCTAATAGTTTCTCTCTATCTTGTTGCAGTTCTACCAAATCATGAATCCTCCTAGTCAGATCACTTGGTTCAGCATCAGTTTCTTGTAAGAATTTCGCAACTGGTAATGTTAGTTGAACAGGAAATATGGCCTCAGTACCATATACCAACTTGAAAGGAGATGTACCAATTGATTTCTTACATGTTACCCTGTCAGCCCACAAGGAAAACTTCAGTTTGGAATCCCAACCTCTGCCATTTTGTTCAAGTAGCTTCTTTATGATTCTGACTAAACTCTTGTTTGATGACTCAGCTAGACCATTCCCTTGTGGATAGTAGGCTGTGGAATGCACCAGCTAAATTCCCAGCTCTTCACACAATTTTACCAAGTGCTTATCTTTGAATGCAGCAGCATTATCAGTGACCAATCTCTTGGGACAGCCAAATCTGGCGAATATATTTTCCTGCAGAAATTTTATGATGACAGTGTGATTGGCGTTCCGGGTGGGAATAGCCTCAATCCACTTTGTAAAGTAATCGGTGGAAACCATGATCCACCGATGCTGTCCGCTAGAAGGTGAATGAATTTCACCTATGAAGTCCAGGCCCCACTGCTGAAAAGGCCCTGTGACCACTATAGGTTTGAGAGGAAGGGACTTCAATTGATTTTTACCTTCAAATCTCTGACATTTGTCACACATTTTTACAAATTGATACACATCTGAAAATAAGGATGGCCAATAGTACCCTGATCTTAAGATTTTGTGTGTTGTGGTTTTCCAATAGTGATGTCCTCCGCACTCACTATTGTGAAGTTCACACATGACCTTAGCTGCCTCTTCTTGATTCACACATCTCAATAGCAAACCAATGGGATTCTTCCAGAACAACAAATTATCATTGATGCAGAAATTTACAGCTCTGAGCTTTAAATCCCTTCTTTGAGTCTTTGCTAGATATGATGGGACTGATAAAGTCTGCAAAAACTGAATGATATGGCTGTACCATTTGCAATCAGCTAGATGAGCTGAAACCTTCATTCTCTCACCTTCTTTGTTCTCCGAAGACGGAACATTTTCTGCATCAATATTCATCAGATTGATGTCAAGCAGCTTGCAATTCTCTTCTGCCAGAAGTTTGGCAAGACCCTGGCCTTAGCTTTGTTGGTTTGATTTCAACATCGAACTCAATCAATCTAGCTATCCACTTACTCATTTTTCCATCAATGTCAGGTTGGAAAAGAACATCTTTAACTGAACTTGAAGGAACAAAAGCTATTACCTTTGCCTGAAGAATGTAGACTCCGAAAGCCTTCAGTGACTTGACAAGTGCATAGGCTTATTTTTCCAACAACTCATACTTTACCTCTGCGTCCCTCAAGACTTTACTAAAGAAAGCAACTGGCTTCTCTTGGTCATCAGCATTCTTCTGCAAAAGTACTGCAGCGATCATATCATTGGAAGCAAATGAAAAGATGTAAAATACCTTGGAAAAATCGGGTCTGATCAATATAGGAGCTATTGTGATGGCTTCCTTGATGTTATTGAATGATTGTCTGGCTACTTCAGTCCACTTTATCTCAGATTCTTTCCTCAACATAGCAGTAATATGCTTTGTGAGTTCAGCAAAATTCACTATGAATCTTCTAACAAAATTAATAGTCCCAAGGAAAGACTGAATGTCTTTCTTTGATCTAGGAAGAGACAGATTTTTAATGGCTTCTACCCTTTTTGGATCAATCTTAACCCCATCCGCTGAAACAATATGCCCAAGTAGTTTTCCCTCCTTAAGTGCAAAATTTGATTTTTTGGGATTAAGAGATATGCCATACCTTCGACATTTCAGAAATGTCCTCCTCAAGTGCTGCAAATGAAGTTCATGGCTGCTTGAGAACACAGTGATATCGTCAAGATAAATCAGGACAAATTTATCTTTCTCACCAATGAAAGAAATGTCCATTTCCCTTTGGAATGTCACCCCCGCGTTCATCAATCCAAAGGGCATCTTCTCGTACATAAACGTGCCCCATGGAGTGGTAAAGGCAATTTTTTCTTTGTCTTCCGGATGGACAACAATCTGATTGTATTCGGAAAACCCATCAATAAATGACATTACCTTCGATACTGACACCTTCTGCAACATATGCTCCATCTTAGGCAGCGGGTAATTGTCTTTCGTGGAGCATTTGTTCAAATTTCTGAAGTCAACGCAGAGTCTGATTTCTCCATTCTTCTTCCTGACCGGCACAAGATTAGCAATCCACTCTGAATACCTGAGAGGAATGATAATGTGGGCATCCAACAGTTTCTTGATTTCTCTCTCCATTGTTGGTAGCAGCAAAGGATTGAATGATCTAAGCTTCTGTCTGAATGGTTTGGTGTCTTTATTCAATGGAATTTTATGTTGAATCACCTCTGTGTCGAAAGTTTTCAAATCATCATATTGCCCGGCAAAGATGTCTGCAAATTCCTTCAGCAGCTCTCCATAATCAGCCTTTTGTTTTTCAGTCAAATGTGAGGCCAAGTTGACATGTTTGGGATCTTGTTCACTGGCCACATTATACTGGAAAACATCTGACCCTTTTTTTGCACTTTGCAATTTTACAGCGACATCGTTGTTATCGAACAGCCTTTCCAATGGGACCAAGCCTTTAGGAATTCTGTTAGTGGACAGCTGAACTATCTCGTGAGATGCAATTTTACTCTTGAGCTTTGGTTGTTCAACTTCATCATCATGTTCATTCTCCTGATCAATCTGCAGATTTGCAAACTCATATATCACTGCAAGGAATCGGGTGAGTTCAGCATCGTCCTCAAAAAATTTCCAAAATTTTACATTGTCGGGAAGAGAAGGCCTATGTCTGACTTGAATTTCATAAGACAATTTGTGAGGCAAAGGGGGAATAAATGCACAAGAAGACACAGCCAATGAATTAGCCAATTCATTCATGGCTCTAGGTACAAAAGTAATTTTAAAATCTACAAAAATTTTAATTGCCTCCAACACTCGATCTCTGTATGCCTTCAGCCTTACATGCTTGGCTTGAAAAGACTTATTCACTTGCTGAATGATCAAATCTGCGTCACCAAACACCTGCAATTTTTTAATACCCTTTTCCTGTGCTGCGTTCAGTCCCAAAAGTAATGCTTCATATTCAGCGATGTTATTAGTCACTTTAAAATCAAGTTTGAAGGATAGGTGAGAAGTTTTCTTTGAGGGAGAAATGAATACCACTCCTGCTCCACCTGACTCTTTGGTACAAGCACCGTCAAAAAACATGGTCCAGAGATCATCCTCTGCTATCTCTGTGGGCTGAACTGTGATCTGATCTGATGGTTTTCTGAGCAGCAATGTATCAGACAGTGAGTCATCAAATTGCAAGATACAAGATCCCATATCTGTGTCGACTGCATAAATAGGATGGTTAGATG
>ML780660.1:856912-877525 GCA_009831015.1 Picea engelmannii | reverse complement strand
GCCAATTTGTTATCACTCCAAGAAACCCTTTGTGGTTGCAGACCAAAGGTGCTTGGTAACTTAAGAAATGAATGTTTTTGTATTTTGTAAATGTGGATCAATGGGACAACTCAATTCAGCTTATAGCATTCAAACATGAAAATAATAAACAAATAGACAGTGCTCTCAAAGATTGAGTAATCAGCAGATAATCTTTAAAATGGGTCAAGAACAGATTGTAACTAAACCAGTACAATGTAGGGTCTAAGAGACAATAAAGAAACCTATTATCAGGCTATGAGCTAAACAATGGGATAACAGCCATTCAAAGCTTGACAACACAGATAATAGTGGAGAAAGAAGGATGGAAAGCTGACATCAAAATTGAAAGGAACCTGTGATCTGTATTAACATCAAAAGTCTGAGTACAATAGCAAATTACTCTATCCCAAAATCGAACCCCTGTTTGATATCAAAAATAGGCATTTATAGCCCTTACAAACAGTTACATAGATCCTAAAAACATGGATCTGTTATTAAATAAAAACAGTTCTATTCTATTTAAACAACTTTGAAATTAAAGTCTTCAATAACTAAACTGAGTGGTCGAACTGTCTTCAGTCTCTCAAAATCACCATTTTCCTCCTCCAGCTTTCAGCATCTGCAATGTGGTGAAGTGACATGACACCTGTATATGACTGTTCAATTTTCCAGTATTCATGGCCGAGTTTTTAGGAAATGGTTTTGAATGTATGACCAAAATCCCTCGAATCTTTGATGTTGAACTTCTAGCATTCGATCTCCTAGTCCACTGATACATTGGCATATCTTCAAAACATGTTTGAAATAAACTGTTGCGTTTTTGGCCTCAAAATTTTCTTGCCCAGCTTTCAACAGCGCAACCGTTTGAATTTTTCACGGGTTAGCTGTTGAAAGCTATCGCTTTCCACAGCTAACGGGTAATGAAATAGTAGCCTGGCGCTGTTGAAAGTCCCGATAGTGCGCAAAGAGAGTCTTCGCCTTCAAAATTGATTTCAAACCAAAATCAGTGGGCATTTGACTTCTCACCTTGCATATTGATGGCCACTTGAGCAAGGACCTTCAGGTCTGAGTGAGGTTTTTGTTTCAACTTTTGTTTCAAACCCCTGATCTACTTCTTGAGGCGCTTGGTAAGACACCGCACACTGTTGCAGTCTTTGGCAAGTTTAGTCTTCCTCTTCTTCTCTCTGACACTCTCCTTGGCCAATCTTTCAAATGTTGCGTTTGTTTTGGCAAAGTTATCAGATAACTTTTTATATCTATCCTTTATCACCCATTCCAAGACCTCCTGCTGGGCAATTACCTCCTTGAGATGTTTTATTTTCTTAAATTTATTTGATCTAGGGTTTTTTGATGATTCTCCCTACTCTGTATGATTTAAAGTTTCATAGTTCTGAGCACATTTTGCTGATTGCTCAGAACTCTTAATGGTAGGGAACTGATCTTTCTGTTCAGATTCTGAATCTGAGTATGAAAAATTAAGGATGTTCTTCCCAGTACTCTGCTGTGTAGGATTCCTTGTATTTTGCTTTGTAGTCTGCTCTGTAGTCTATTCAAAGTTCAATTTTCTCTTCTGCTTGTGATGCTTTATTCTAGAAACTCTGTCCTCTGATGGTCCTTGCAAGGCCCTTCTTCTCCTTGAGCTACTCTGAGGAGACAATTGCTTCTTTGAACCTGCCATCTTCTCATTTGTAGTCTGATTCTGGGTTTCAAAACCTTCCCATAACAGAAAGTGCTCCTAGCTCCTCTCCTGTTGTTTCAGTTCTTGCAGAAGAATCAATTTAATGAGGCCTAGGTGACATAGAGTAGTTTTCATGCTCAAAGGTTGAGCTCTAATTCTCTTGCGGACCTTAGACAAACTGTGATAAAGAAATAAGGAAAATTGATGGGGGTTTTGCCTGTAAAGTTATCCATGAGTTTAAAGTGGTACATCATCAATTTATCATATCTTCCTTCTGAAGTAATGTATAGTTGAATGGCTTTGAATAAATCTTTCCACTCTTCATCCAGATATGAAACGAGCACACCTTTTCTCCACGCTTTGTGCTTGTACCCATCTTTCAAATAGACCCTGAAATCCAAATTCTTAGGAGCGGTGGTTTTAAACCATTTTTGACCAATTCTTGGCAATCATGTAGCTGCGGCAATGACAGCCTCATCCACCTTGATTTCTACAGAGCCAACGCGAGATTTTTTGCCATCAAATGTCTTGGCGAAGGCTTCAGCTGTGGCCTGGTGAGACCCAACTTGAAGATACTACCTAAAGCTATGATATCCACCACAAAACTCAACCGAAAGGATGGTTTCATTTTGGGAGTTAACACCTACAACAATCCAAAGGAGGAATTCAACAACTCTATGCTACCACATTGCTTTTCATCAAAGGCTCTAAAATCTTTAAAATTTTCATAGACAAGATTCTTATTCTTCATAGAATAGACCTAAGTGAAATGACAGAGATCATCAATGAAGGTTAAGATATACCTTGCACCTATGAGGGAAGGTAGATTGATATGAACTATTTCAATCTGAAATATCAGTATGAACTATTTCCATGAGGTTTTTTGCTCGTCGTGCTTTTCTAGAGTCAAATGGTGCCTAATGATGATTTCCAAGAACACAACCTTTATACACTCCTTCAGGAGGATCCACTTTAGGTAGACCAGCAACCGTGTTCTGAGTTTCCAATGTCTGCAAACTTCAAAAATTTAGTTGTCCAAATCTTTCATGCCAAGTTTGACTTCATTCATCGGTGTGAGAAAAAGGAGCATTCGGTTCACTATTGAGTCGACTCATGTGATAGAATTTATATAGACTATCATTCAAGTCGAAAACCCATATGGAAACAATCAACTGACCTTTCTTCAAATCAAGAACATAGAATTAATCTATCTAAAATTCCACAATATTACTTGTTCGTGATAGTTGAGTAACAGACAACAAATTATCACTGAGTTTTAGCACATGATAAATGTCGACAATTTTTCCATGTTGACAGGTAACATCACCCTGACTAGCAATGTCAAGAGAAAAATCATCGGCAACTTAAATATTCCTCTCCTTTGATTCATCCAAGGATGTGAACAAGGAAACATGCTTATCCATATTATGTCTGCACCTAGAGTCGACTAAAAATTTGTTTTCTGTAGAATGATACAACAAGGATTGAAAAGTACTGACTTGGAAGATGAAATTATCAGCGGGTTGTCGAAATGCAGACACGTCTCCTTCAAGGTGTTTAACCTTCTCTTCTAAATTGTGTCTCTTCTTATAGCATACCTTCTCCACATGTCTAGATGTTCCACAATACTGACATGTCTTATTCTTTCGACTTCCATGGATTGCATCTATTTTCCCTTTATATTTATGGTTGACACCTCCAGGTCTCTCTATAGAGGTACCAAACCACACTCTTTCCTGGTGATTCGACTTGCCCTTTCCCTTGAGCAAGTGGGATTGATTTTTACCACCAAGATTTCCTTATTCAAGCAATCTTTGCTAATCAGTAATAAAAGCTCAACATAAAGCTTCAAAGGTGTAGTCCCTACCATATTCCTTGCATGCTTTCTAGTTGGTGTGGAAATTTGACACGAACATGTCAAATGGTGTTCTCAAATTCATCGAGACCAGCTCGATGAGTTGTCCATATTTCCTCTAATAATTCTTTCCACATTCGCCTAATTTCAACCGGATTTCCTTCACATGCACCAAATAATCCTCTACTCTGTCAAAGGAATGAGGATCGAGAGAGATCAACACTTTCTCCAACTGCATGACATGGATTTCGTTGACTCTGTCAAATAATGACTTCATATTATTCCATACTTTATGAGGATAGTCGATTCCACTAATGTGAACCAAATCTCCCATGAGATATAGGTCGTGATGGCTCCTATAGCCTCATCATTCTTTCCATCAACAACAAATGTTTCTTGGTCATCTGTTGGATCTAGAATCATGATCTTTGCACATTGCCATAGTCCTTTACTCTTCAGCGGGGTTTCCATGTCAGGTTCCATGTTGTGTAATTTTATTTGTTCACAATAATAGGATCAATATTTGAAGCCATCTTCGATATATAGACAAAAATTATTTTGTTTCAATATGTTCCAAACAACAAACCACCATCCTAGAGTCAATCACACAACAAATCTGACTCATCAAGGTTTGCAGATAACAAGCGAGGTTTCAAACCATCAGCTCTAATACCATGTTGGGTAATAAGGTGGAACCTGATATGAGAAAAAAAGATAATTATGCAGATAATCAAAGAAGGAATAAAATTTCGAAGATGAAGGTGGTGTCTAAAGAAACTATTACAACACTTAAGCAAAGTGCACTATTATTAAAACATCATAGTGCAAGTTGCACACCTTGATCTACATGATCTATGTGTTCTATTACTTGTTGATAATGACCCATGGGGTCTACTATTTATAGCCTCAAGATATACCCACTTTCCTTTTAATTGGGAATATCTTGTCCACATATAATTGAAGGTTAGATTTGACTCTATTAAATTCATTTCGTCCATGCATCCAACACGTAGTCAATTAATCAGTTGGTTGATACACCAACCAAAATATCTTATTGTTGGTCGATTGTCCGACTGATAGGATTGTTGACTACTGATGCAGACCCCCCCCCTTCTCTCCTCAGGGTTCTGCGACCTCCCAGTCAAGGATCTTCAAAAAACTGAGCCGAATTGGCTCTTCAGCCTCTAATAGACCCTGGAATTAATTTACATAGGCCCCTTGTTGTTACCCATGCAGGTTTGATTCACCCGCAATCCTGTTCTCTGGTGCTTCTGGTAAATTTTAGTGGCGAGCGCTAGCTCCTCTTTCTAAGACCATCTTCCTTATGACCATGGGCTATAACCTATGGATATCCCCCTTTGTGACTTCAAGCTTCGGTTGTTTTGAGTGCAGCTGACTCCTTTTTCCCTGAACTCTGAATTGACAAAATGACTTGGATAAGATCTATGACCCACGCTCCTCTAACATCCAATGGTTGTGATCCACTTTGGGACTTCATCTTAGGGAGTTCCAAACGTTCCAACACCTTTTTCCCCCAAAGTGAATTTTACCCTTAGCTATGGATCAAGTGCCACGTGCTCACCTCGATCTATGATCGATATTGTCCTTTGATTTCCCCTTCGGGTGACTTTTGGTCAATGCTCCTTTGCTCCACTTTCTCCTAGAGTGTCAATCCTCCGAAGTGATAGATATTCTGTCATGCATCCTTTTCCAACAAACGACTCAGATGAACTTTGGTACTCCAGACTTCGGGAGTTCTCATGCCTTCACTCTTTACTTCTTCCGGAGTGACTATTCTCTTGATTAAATCTCCACGCTCCCTGTGTCCCTCATTCATCAACGACTCCTATTGATTTCGGCCTTCAGGAATTTCGACCTTCATGAACTTACTCTTTGTTTTCCCCAAAGTGTCCTATCACTGAAGTGATAGATCTGGTGCCATGTGTCCAAGTGCCTGATGGTTAGGATGGGATTCTTACCTTTGGAGCTCCAGACGAATTCTGGTCAATGTCTCCACCTTCTCCTCACTTTTCCATAAAGTCCACGATATGATGGCACGTGTCCTTCTCAGAAATACGGTCATGACGATATGCAATGGATCAACCTCTTAACATTTAAGAAGTTCTTTAATTACAATATTTTCAAGATATATTCATGATCTGCCATCTTTAAATTTAATATCACTTCAAAATGCGTGTTAGGGTGCTAATTTGTCCTCCACTTGGGCTTTGATGACAATGGTCCTACATCATACTCCTCTGGAAAAAAATTCATGGACTCCTATCCATGAGCTCATGCACTGATTTTGCATGCTTCTAAATATCTGCCTCATTTAACCAACTGGAATCTTCTATTGGGTGCCCTTTCCACTTTACCAAATGCTCAAAATAAGCCTTTCTTTTGTTCTTCTTACCAATTCTCTAATCTATGATCTCCTCCATCTATGGCTTTTCTTCTACAGGCATCTGCTTCTCCCATTGAATCTCGTTCTGATATTTTAATCCTTTTTTTTCATCTTCCATGTAAGGATACAGGTCTGAAATGTTGAATATGGGTGATATACCCACATTTTGGCAGCTCTATCTCATAAGCATTGGCATTAAATTTCCTTAGGATCTTGCACGGTCCTATATTCTTCAACTTCAGTTTGTTATATGTTCCCCTTGGGAGCCTTTCCTTCCTGAGATGTGCTAGAACTTGATCTCCAACTTCAAATTGAATTTCTCTCCTATGTTGATCAACTCTGCATTTATATTCTCTATTGTTGTTCTACAACTACTCTTTGATATGATTATGAAGCTTCTGCATTTCTACAATGAAGTCTTCTGCTCCAGTGCTTTCGAATTCATTCTTCTCCAAATCTCTCAACTCTGATACTCCTCTTAGCTTAATTCCATATACTATTTGGAATGGACTCCTTCCTGTACTCCTATTTGGTGAGTCATTATATGCAAACTCTGCTTGTGATAGAATTTGATCCCACTGGCTATAATGTTCAGTGACTAGACTCCTCAGCAAATTTCCTAAACTCTGATTTACCACCTCAACCTGTCCATCTGTTTGAGGGTGATACGTTGAACTAAAGGACAGTTCTGTCGGCAGTTTCTTCCACAATGTCCTCCAAAAATGACCAACACATTTAGTGTCCCTGTCTGAGACAATACTCTTGGGCAACCCATGAAGTCTCACAACTTCCTTGAAAAACAAATTTGCAATGTGTGTTGCATCATTATTTTTCTGGCATGGGATAAAGTGTTCCATATTTGAGAATCTATCAACTACAACAAGTATGGAATCGCTTCTCTTTTGTTTTCTTTGCAATCCCAACATGAAATCCATGCTTATTGCATCCCAATGCCTATCTAGAATAGGAAATGGTTGATATAGCCCAATGTTCTGTCACTTTCCTCTTGCATGCTGGAAAATATTACATCTGTTTATAAATTTATTCATGTATTCTCTCATACCTAGCCATAGTATGAATTTTTCAAGTGTGTAAATGTCTTGTCATGGAAAAAATGTCCCGCTAGGTGTCCACTATGTTTTTCCTTCAGCAGATTATCTTTCATCAAGCATTTTGGTATGCACAACTGGATACCTTTAAGAAAAAATTCATCTTGAATCAAATACTATGTCCACTGACTTTTGTCTCTGAGCACAAGATTTTCACATGCTTCATATACCTCTTTAAAATATGGATCATCACAATACATCTCCTTAAGGTGTTCAAACCCTAAGGTTTTCACTTGAAATTCTTGTAGAATCAGACATCTCCTGCTCAATGCATCAACAACTTTGTTAGCATTACCATAAATATGTTTAATGACAAAAGTGAAATTTTTCATAAACTCTATCCACTTAGCATGTCTTTGATTTAACTTCTTTTGTCTGGTTATTAATTTTAAAACCCGATTATCGTTGTACAAAATAAATTATTTTGGAACAACATAGTGCCTCCATTTATTTAAGGCTTGAATTACTGCATAAAATTATTTATCATATGTGGAGTACTTCCTCTTGGTATCATTCATCTTCTCACTGAAATATGAAACCATGTTTTGTCTTGGCTCAAGATTGATCCAATTGCAACTCCACTAGCATCACATTGTACTTTAAATGTCTTCCCGAAATATGGCAAGACCAGAATCGATTGTTCTGTTATCTTCTCCTTTAATATCTTGGAACCTTTCTCAACTTCTTCTGTCCATTTGAAATACTTGTGTCTCTTCTTCACTGTATCTAACATTGGTGCACAAATTCCACTGAAATTTCTAATGAAATTCTGATAGAAACTTGCTAATCCATGGAAGCTTCTGACCTCGAATATGCTCCTTGGGGATGGGCATTCTCTGATTGCTCTCACCTTCTCTGGATCCATCTTTAATTCATTTGAAGAGATTACAAAACCCAAGTGAATGAGTTATGTCTTCATAAAAGATGATTTCTTCATATTTATCAACAACTTCTCCCGCTGCAATATTCTCATCACTAATGTTAAATGCATCAAATTCTCTTCAATTTTACTGAAGACTAATATATCATCCAAATATTCAATCACAAACTTACCAATAAAATATTTTAATACCTCATTCATCAACCTCATAAAAGTACTTGGGGAATTTGTCAAGCCAAATGGCATAACAAGCCACTCATACAATCATTCATTGGTTTTGAAGGTTGTTTTCCACTCATCACCTTCTCTCATCCTTACCTGGTGATATCCACTTTTCAGGTCTATCTTTGAAAAATAATTTTCTCCGCTCAAGCAATCAATTAAGTCATCCATCCTGGGAAAAGGAAATCTGTACCTGATGGTGATTTTGTTTATGGCTCTTGAGTCTGTACACATTCTCTATCCTCCATATTTCTTTAGACTCAACACAGTTGGTACTATGCATGGACTCAAGCTTTCTCTGGCTAAACCCTTGTCCATCAAATCCTAGAATTGTTTCTTTATATCCTCATTCTCTTGAGGTGTTAATCTGTACGCTACTTTTTTCAGTAGACTCGCTCCTGGTATGAGATCAATGTAATGGTTGATACTCCTGATGGGTGGAAATGAGCAAGGTAAATAATCCACTACTATGTTAGCAAAATTCTCCAACAACTCCTAAATTTCTTCAAGTAGATCATCCATAGAATTACTTTTAAGGATGACTCTGGGCTTCCTCACCATAGAAAATTGCATCATCTATTCCTTCTTGACTTCACTTAGGAGTTCCTTCCCACTCATGAGAAGTATACTTTTTCTGGATTCTTCCTTCACCTTCTTATCCTCTATTGGTAGTAGCATGTGTGTCCTACCATTTTTCTCCAAGGTATAAGTATTTTCTCTCCCATCATGAATGACGTTCCTATCAAACTTCCATGGTCTCCCCAACAAGACATGGCATACATCCATGGGAATCACATCACACAAAATCTCATCTCTATATCCTCCTATCTTAAATTCAACTTGGCATTGTTTAGTTACCATTACCTGGTGTCCTTTCTGCAAACATGAGACTCTATACGGACTCGGATGTGCAGTTGTCTTTAGCTCCAATTTCTCCACCATCTCTGTGGATATCAAGTTATCAGTGCTCCCACTATCAATTATCACATTGCATACTGTGTCTTTAGTCTTGCAAGCAATTCTGAACAAACTATTCCTCTGCACTGGTTTTTCCACTTCTTGCTCAAGCTTCAAGAGAACCTTCCTCATCATCATGGATCTCCCATATTATGCGCCTTCTACCTCAACATTTTTCTTTTGCACTTTCGAAATGTGATATTCTCCTCCTCCTTATTTATTTATCTCGGGGCATTCCCAAGACATGTGTCATGTTTTTCAATAAGCAACACACTTCACCTCTCCTCCTTTGCCTCTTCCTCTTCCTTGAGGAAAAGCATTTATTCCACGATATTGTTTCCCTCGGGAACTTCCTCCTTTTTCTGAGTGACTATGAGGTTTTCCAGTCTCAACCTTGGGATTATGTTCTTTGTCATGGAAAATTCCCTTACTTTTGTTTAGACATCTTCCTCTGCTTCACTGGATTTGTTTCCTGACCAATTTCTCCTCTGCCTTCAGCGCAATCTGATAAGCATCCTCCACTGTCCTTACTATTATCATGTTGATTTCATCTTGTATTTCATATCTGAAGCCAGTAATATACCTAGAAACCTTTTCATCGTGTTTTTCTCTCTATCCAGCCCTGATGTTCAGCTTATAAAACTCCTCTGTGTACTCTTTTAATGTCAGTCCCTTCTGTCTCAAGTTCTGCAACTTCCTCAACAAATTTATCTGATAATATCGGGGTATGAATTTAGCTTTCAACTTGGCTACCATTCTATCCAAGTTCTTGATCTTTTTCTTTCCTTTGAATCTTCTGTCATCATGTAGTTCATACCACCACAATGTTGTGTTTCCCTTCAATCTGGTGACAACATGTTTCACCTTTTTCTCTTCATCGACGTCTTCATATTTGAAGTACTTGTCCATTTCTCGTATCCAATCAAGCAATTCTTCAACATCTAATTTTCCTCCGTACATTGGGATTTCTATTTTTTCTCTAGCTCCCAATTTGACAACAACTTTCAACAAGCGTTCTTTTGTAGCATCCTCTACTAGAGCTTATTCAACTTCCCTTTATTCACTCTATGCATCACTGAAGTCTCCAACATCAGGTGCTCTCCTTTATGATGTATCCATAGCATCTAATCTTGCACGAAGTTCTCTCATCTCCCTTTACACAAATCTATTTTCTATAGGTGGCTCCACACGTCTTCTAGGCGGCATGGTGCTGAAATTTTCCTTCACACAGATCTAAAAAAAGAAACTTTTGGATCTGATACCACTTGATGCATCCCCCCCCTTCTCTCCTCAGGGTTATGCAACCTCCCAATCAAGGATATTCAAAACACTGAGCTGAATTGGTTCTTTAGCCTCTAATAGACCCTGGAATTAATTTACATAGGCCCCTTGTTGTTACCCACACAGGTTCGATTCACCTGCAACCCCATTCTCTGGTTCTTCTGGTAAACTTTAGTGGCGAGCGCTAGCTCCTCTTCCTAGGCCCATCTTCCTTATGACCACGGGCTATAACCTCCAGCTAGCCCCCTTCTCGACTTCGGGCTTCACTTGTTTTGAGTGGAGTTGACTCCTTTTTCCTCAAACTTTGAACCAACGAAATGACTTAGATAATATCTACGGCCCATGCTCCTCTGATAGCCAACGACTATGATCCACTTTGAGACTTCAACTTTAGGATTTCCAAACGTTCCAACACCTTTTTCCCCCGAAGTGACTTTTAACTGGAGCTACGGATCAAGCACCACTTGCTCACCTCAATCTACAGTCGATATTGTCCTTTGATTTCCCCTTCGAGTGACTCTTGGTCAATGCTCCTTTTCTCCTCTTTGTCCCGTAGTGTAAATCCTTTGAAGTGATAGACCTTATGCCACATGTCCTTTCCCAACATATGGCTCAGATGAACTCTGACACTCCAGCCTTCAGGAGTTCTCATGCCTTCACACTTTACTTCTTTTGGAGTGACTATTCTCCGGAGTAAATCTCCACACACCATGTGTCCCTTCATTCATCAATGACTCCTATTCATTTCAACCTTCATGAACTTACTCTTCATTTTCCCCAAAGTGTCCTATCACCAAAGTAATATATATGGCGCCACGTTTCCAAGCGACTAGCGACTAGGATGGGCTTCTTAGCTTTGGAGCTTCGGACAACTTTTGGTCAACAGCTCCATCTTCTCCTCACTTTTCCCCGAAGTCCATGATCTGATGATGCGTGTCCTTCTCAAATCGACGACCACAATGGACTTCGCTACTTCAGGCTTCAGGAGTTCTGCACACTCCACCCTCACTTTCCTCTGAATTACCTTTCCTCCAAAGAACACGGATCTCCACCATGCGTTCCTCTGGATCCAATGGTCTAAATGTTCTTTGGCCTTTGCAACTTCGTTAGAAATCGCTTATGCTCCACACAAATCTCTCAGATCTTTATCTCCCAAAACTTCTGATCTGCTTCCATGTATCCTCCTCGATACTGATGGCTTAGATTCACTTCGCTCTCTGAGACTTTGATGATCCCACTTCTCAACCACTCCCAAACCTCCGAATACATGAAGTGTCGAAGGACTTCAAAAACTATCCTTCGTGAAATGCTCCCAGATCTCATGGTCTAGAAAGATCACGATTCCTCTGAATGGATCTTGCTCATTGATTAGGAAATTTTCAGTGGGCTCCTCCCAACTGAAGAAGTTTCGTCAGCTATCTATTTTGAGCTTGTTCCTCCTCAAAAATTTGAACTTCTCAGAATTTTTCTTCAACACTTATCCAAATACCAACCATGTGCACACCTTGCAACAAGTTCTTTTCAACTTAACCCCTTTTGGAAACTGTGCACTCCTTGCAATAGTTCTTACATGACTCAATTGTTCCTCCTGAACAATATAACATTGAGTGTGTTTCTACCTGTGCACACCTTGCAAGGTCCTCTGCACTTTTGTGCAAACAAAGCTTCAAGTTATCTCTCTTGAACTTCTGATTCAAAACAAACTCTGTGAATGCACACCTTGCAAACACTTTGCACTCCTTGAAAATAAAATCTTCACGTTATCTCTTCTGATATTTTGAGTCGAAATAGACTCTATCAACGCACATCTTTCAGATACTATGCAGTCCTTGCATGGCCTCGAAGAAGAGAAATAATTGAAACTTATCTAATCCTCACAGATTCATACATTCAACCATGCAAATGCAGTCATAACATAAGAACAAATAATAACATAGAATTGCAATTAAACAAAAATCCTACCATTCATTCAAATAGACACAGTAACAACAACACCAAACATTTGGATCAACGCTTATCTATTATATTCATTCAAATTATATGTACATGGGCTCATACAACTCTCATAAGCTTCAACAATAACAACTTCAAATAAATTTAAGCATCCTCTTCAACAACCTCATTTGGGAAACAATAATATATTTATACAAAAAGAGCTCATAGAGCTTTTCCCTCCGACTACCTTAGTGCTATCCTATCAAATTGAAATCTTTCAACTACTAAGGATTATTACAATAAATGATTGGTACAGAAAGATAAGAGAGAATGCTTCAGATCTGTACTGCAATCAACTACATTAAAGAAAATACAATCTCCATCAATCTCATGCGATGGCTCAGCCTCTTAACATTTAAGAAGTTCTTTAATTACAATCTTTTCAAGATATACTCATGATATTCCATCTTTAAATTTAAAATAACTTCAAAATGTGCGCTAGGGCACCGAGTTCTCCTCCACTTGTGCTTTGATAATGATGCTCCTCCATCAACTACTCGACTGACCAATGTAGAGTTTTGGTCAATCACTCGACCAACTGTTTCCATATGTAGGTCAACCACCTGACCGACTGAATCCAGGAGAAGTGTGATGAACCATCAATGCTTGATGTTCCAACAGATTATTCATTCATCCTTGGATGATTATTGTTCTTTCATAGGTTAAAGGTTAAATATAATTAATATTGATCTATTATTCTATTCTCTTTCCTTCTTCTCAATTCCTATTGTATTACTTTTCAATTAGATTCTATATCTTGCAGGCATGCAATAATTTCTACATAGTATCAAAGATTGATCAATTCCTACATGGTATCAGAGCTAGCTTGAATCTAAAGAGGAGTATATAATTTTTTTAGGTGGAAGACACATGAAAGGGAAAAACAGATAAAATGGAGCATCCCAAGTAAATGAAACTCACTCCATTCAACTACTGTTAATGGAAGACACTAGTAGTTGTTCCTGCAGAGTAAAGGCTTTCATAGGATTACAATGGGAACCGTGGACTTAACCCAATTTTCTAGTGGAGAAAAAAAAACTATTTAACAAGTTGGATGAATCATTTGGGTTGTTCTACCTCTTGATTTCTTTTTACATTCTATTCCACATCAAATATTCTACTATAAATAATGTTTGGACTACATTGGAAGGAATTTTGGGGAAGCAATATGTGCTTCGAGGTCATCAATTGGAGAATGAGCTTATTTCTTTGAACTTGAGTAACTTCGAAACTATTCAAGACTTCTTCACAAAATTCAAATCATTATCATTTCAGCTCAAGCTAAGTGGTACAAAAACTAATGAATATCACCTCAGTCTTTCTATTCTATCAAAACTAAGTCTTTATTATTCAGTGTTTGTCTCTACTTTTCATGCTACAAAAATAGCAATGGGACATGCTTGGAAGATGCCTCCCATGGATGCTTTTGTTGAATCTATCACCCTTGAGAAATATAAACTTGTTCAAATGGTTTCCCTTAAGTTCTTGAAGGCACATGAACTTGCAACAAATAAGGAGTCTAGTAGAAAATTCAAACAAAATTTCAAAGGAAAGAAATACCTAGATCCGAAAAATGACATAAATCCCAAATCTGCTAAACAGAAATCCAACCCTAGGGGGAGAATCAAAGAAGGAGAAGGTGAAGTGTGTTTACTACAATATAGGATTTCATCTAGAATAGGCATGCATGTAGAAAATAATTGGCCAGATGGCACATACTAGAAAATGTTAGGAAGAAGGATGTTGAAAAGCCCCATGATAATAGAGGAAAAGGATGATATGGTCATACTTTAGTTGTTGTTTCTTCATTACCAACCACATGGATTATTTATTTAGGAGCCTATAATCATATGAACTCATCATAGGATTCCTTCACTTTGTTGGAGCCATGCACCAGTCCTTCCATTTTAATGGGGGATGATACACATGTTCGAGTATGTGGGAAAGGTAGAATTAATTAAAAACATGGAAATTTTCATAATGTAGTACATGTACCCTCGTTGTCCATCAATCTACTTTCCATATATCAGATCACACATTTAGGTACTAGAAACCGAGTGGATTTCACTCAATATTCAATAGTGATTTCAAATATATATAGCAGATCAAAGGTTGCAGTTGGGGTAGCAGATCACCAGTATATGTTGTATGTATTTTCCCATTTTGTTTCTAAATATCCTTCTGATGTACTAATAAGACATGTTAATGAAGTCAACAAGTTATGGCATGAGATTTTTGGTTACCTCAATTACTACTACTTGCAACAAATTAGAAAGGAAGGTATGATGATAGGTTTTTCAGACATAAAATCTTTTGATGGAGTTTGTTAGGGATGCATACTTGGTGTTAGCACAGGGGCAGACCCAGGTTTCAACACTTAAACAACGCACCAACAAAACCCTAACTACCAGCCCTTTCGACAACACACGAATCATATGAAGTCTCACCCGAGGTAGAGGCAAGGGGGGTTGCAGGACTCAAGTGTCTACAACCTATATGGGACACAGATCTGTGATCAAAATACTTAACAGAGCACTTGGCAGTTAACATTCATTATTATTTAACCCTTATTCACATCGCAAGTAAAACCCTAATTACAAGACAACGTAGTATTCGACAAGATCTACCACATCCAAGCACTTAGAACATAGAAATAGATCAGATCTAGTATTCATTCATATCACTAAGCATTAAGAATTCATTCAGAATAATAACTAAGAAAATAAATATACAAATACATGAACAACATAGAACAAAGCACCATAACAAAGGATATACGTGGTTCACCGCCAGTGTGGAGCTACGTCCACCAACTCTTCGTCTTCTTTATTATCTTCTTTCAATCTTCTTACATGCACAGAGCCTCAAGACCAACTCTACATAGGACAGGAGATCTGTGTGCACCTCGCCAGATCCTCCTTCCCCAAGTTAGGTCACAACACAAATCCTTTTGCAATATGTCCGCACAAAGCCTTACACAGTCTCTTATAATCACTTGCACTAGCTCTGCAAGTCTTACACAATATGCACAAAGCGTTCACAACTATTCTCACTTAGCAAAAGTACTACTTCTTACATCACCTAGATACTTATTTATACATTACAAAAGGGACCAATCATGGGTAAACCCATGGGCCAACATCCCATACTCGTTACATAAACCCTAACCTGAAAAATCCCACAAAAGGGGGAAAGATCCCGCGATCTCCGCTTCGCCTTGGCACTCCATCTTCGACCAGCCTGTTGAAGTCCAAAAAATGGTTAAACACGACCAAGGTTATCCAAAACTTCGATCATTGCCGGATCCACAATGATGCACCTGTCCAACCATAGGTACCCGACATGGAAGCATGACATGAGGATATTAACGCACGCGTTAACCTTCTAATGTCTTTTGAAGTGTGGTAGCTTCATCACATTGAGGTTGGTGGACCTCATGATGTCCATGGTCCATAGTTGGGGGATTATATTCGACTTCTTCCCCATTTTCTTGGTCAAATACTTGTGTGGTGCGAGCATTCCATAGTTCTTGCAGTCTCCTAAGTTGTAATCACTGATATTGAGCGTCATAATCTGTCCTAACTGTTGCTACATTGTGCGTATCCCCTTCGAGAGGTACGCGATGATCAGTGTATAGTCAAATTCCCTCAGGACTTTGTCATGACTAACCGCGCCATCCAGAGGTGGAATGTAGTCGGGCAGGACCGATGGGATGAGCTTCACGTTCACCAAGTGATTCAGATTATTTTCGGCACGAAATGAGAGCAGAGATATAATAAATAAATGCACAGATATATCGTGTATGGATGTAATATAACAGAAATATATCAGAGATACAACCATAAACACAGAGATACAGTAATACAAGATATCTATTAATGAAAGAAATGTACAGAGACTGTAAAAATACAGAGTGAAAGACTCGCTAGAATGGTGGCAGCTTATCTCTTAGAAGAGATGTGACAGCTACTCGCATTCGCAAGAAGATGGTTAAAATGAGGCCCTGGAGGCCTTTTTACAATAATAGGGAATGCCAAAAGTCCTAGACATCCAAAAATCTAACCCTAGGAGATGAAGCGCCAAAAGTCATGTGGGCCCCATTTGGGTAAGTTGGTGCATCAACTTCCCGGGGTCGTAACTTTTGCATACGATCTTCGTTTTAGGCGTGTGATAGCTCGTTGGAAAGGTATCATCGAGGAGATTCATTTTGGAGGCTCAATCATGCCTTTAGATATAATTGAGAAAATTATCTCAAAAAACCTTCATTTAGGCCCTCAAAATGGCCCCGGAAGTTAAAACCTGCTAAAAATAGTAAATTGCCAAAATTCCCATAAAGTTGTTTTGAGCCAGTTGGAAAAGGTGGGTGGCCACCAATATCCACCTAGATCAATCCTCCCTCCTTAGGAAGCAATGGTATCCATTGTGTTGAGTTCTCGGGGGAGAATAAAAAGCGTTTGTTGAATCTGCATCTTGGTGAGCTGCTTGTCATGTTGGAGACATCACGCTGCTTGGTTTGTTGAAGGTCGTCACGAACCTGTGGCTAGAAGGGTTGGAACTTTTTAACCAGTATGAATACATGAGATGACTGTGTGTAGAAGGAATCTTTGTTCTTTGTTGCAACCTTGTCGACCTTCTTCTGTTGGATAGAAGGTGCTTGGGCCGAAGCTATGGTGGTTGCAGTATCCTTTTGTTCCCCTTTTGAACAGATTGTGGAGAAGATGAATTTTGTAGTATGAGATACTACCTTACGGCACTATTTAGGTGGGGAAGTCATTGGAACTACCTCTGGTATCCTGTAGAGATGACCCCCCAGAGTAATAATGACACTACGGGGTCGAGACTCATAGATAGCATAGCATTTCCACATATATGGCTTGCCCAAGAGAACATCATAGACATCCAGTGGGGCAACATCACATAATACCTCATCCTTGAAGGGTTGGATGTCGTATGACAATCGACATTGCTGGCTGACATGAAGATCTCGTCCTTGGCAAAGCCAGCCAATGTTGTATGGTTGCGGGTGTTGTGTTGTCGACAATCCCAACTGTTTGATGACCTTTGCTGAGATGAGGTTCTTCTGGCTTCCGCTATCAACAATAAAATGTAGCGAGGTCCCCTTCACCCACATCTGTGAATGAAAAAGGCGCTCCCCCTCTTCAGGATCTGTTGGTTCTTGATCCGTCAGGATTTTTCAAAATGACTATGGTTGAGTTTTATTCGCATGCATTAATTAACCATTGGGAAACTTTAATGAAAGAGCGATAAAAGAAAATGCATTATACAGCCATAAACATATATGCAAATCTGAAATGCAATAAAGAACAGCAAACCATAATGCACAACTTTGATAACGGAGTTCGGCAACTTTGCCTACATCTCCGGGCCTTTTCTCTTGTGGGGGAGGCTTTTTATTTCTGTTCGAAAGATTTTTAGTACATATTTACATTGCCAAATGGTCTCAAGACTGATCTGGTCTTGTTCACCCAGATCCCTGGAACCATGCACAAAAAATGGCACCTGAATCGGATGTCCCGAGCTCTCAGAAATCGTCCGACAGCATCTCCTCCTCAACGGTCTCCCTGCCTCAAACTAACTTTGACTTGGCTTGCTTCAACATCTCTGCTCTGAAATTGCTCTAAAAAGTTGTGTCCTTGTCCTCAAAATGGCCTTGGTTAAATAGTGGGAAAGTTAGTTTCCCATCTCCAACTTCCTCCAAGAAGTTAGGCTCTAAAAAAGCCCAATAACCCTTAAAAAAGGATTAATTACATTAATTATAACCAAAATTGGTTGGAAAAACCACTTTTATAACTATATAATAGTTACAATGGGATTTATCCCCCCCAAGGCTGGGCGCGCGCCCCCTTTTGCACAGTCATATGGCTTGCATGTGGCCACGCGCTATAGCGCGGGCCACCCCCAAAGGTGTTAGCACCTGGTCACTTGGCGTAACAACATATGGCCGTGGCTTATAAACAAAATACCCACGCCCGTTACAGGATTGTTTAACCGTGCTCCGAGTCACATAACACCCATATAACCGGGGGTCGGGGCTAAGCCCCGGCCCGACCCCCCACGGTTTAAACACCCATTTCAACTTAAATAAAATATCGCTCATTCATGTAACAAGCAACACACGGCGGTCTAGTGGTTACCACGGATCGTTAAGGCATAGAGGAGGTGGAGGTTCGGGGTTCAAATCCCCCGGGCCACATAAAATTTTGACATAGCCAACTTTGACAAAAACCGGGGTGCCACGTGGCAGCCTGTGATTGGGCCACGTGGCACCTTTCCATTCGCCCGAACAGTGCCACATGTCAACACCTGATTCGTCCACGTCAACCAACCAGAAGATGCCACATGTCCATCACTGATTCGCCCACGTCACCTGCCACGTCAGTGCGCCATACTGCCACGTCATCCACCACGTAAGCCTGCCACGTCATCTACCATACGATGCTGACATCATCCGTGCCACGTGTCACCCTTCAAGTGGTGACATGTGTCACCTCGAGATTTGGCCAACCGTACGCCAAAAATGCCAAATCATCCTGACACGTGTCACGCTCTGAGGCTGCCACATGTCCTGTACGGACCTGCCACGTGTCGTCACCTGATGCTGCCATGTGTCCTGTACGGACCTGCCACGTGTCGCATTCTGGTTACGCCACATCAGCTGTACGGACATGCCACGTCAGCTGTATAGACTGACACGTGTCACTGTACAGACTGACACGTGTCACTGTATGGACAGGTACAGTCAGCATCCCAAAATTTTCCTGTATGGCTCGGCGGACAGAATGCGATATCTTCTCCATACAGACTCCGTTTGACAAGAAAATTATACCACCGGAATCAGAAAGATGAGCCAGACGCAATGGTGTTGGTTTCGTCAGATTTCGAGCACTTTAATTTTTGAGCATTTTTCATGCCCTGTCAGTCTTCTGAATCCGATTTCGGATCACACCTCCCCACAATAAGACCTTTTGGTCCCCAAAAGGTTACTGACCAGTCAACAAGCTCGGGATAGGCCACCTGGCTTGCTCTATGTCTCTGAGCTCTGTCATGTGCACCTGTCTCATCACGATCATCTGTAGCACAATCATGACAACTGACAACATATCGTTAGCCATTGCAACCCTGTCACATCTTACTAAAGCTACTATCATCCATGTAGAAAACATTGCTAATGACAGTATTAAGAAGACGACTGCAAATGAACTGACACTCTTTAGATATCTGCACGACATGAGCTTATCTTTAAGCAATCGATGATTGACAACCATATCTTGTTCTTGCTTAAGATTAATTACTTCATTTGAAACAACTACATTCATTAATTGTTCCTCTGTTTGAAGTGTTTTAACACAATGAGCATGAACCACATAGTCATGACCTGCCTTAGTGAACTGATATTGATTCTTAGTTCTGTAGAAGATTTCTTTACGATCAAACAAGTATGGACTACCTAAGATCATCCCACATTCTCTTAATGACACCACATCACAAGTTACTTCGTCCACATACTTAGATGAAATTGCAAATTTGATTGTGCACTGTTTAGTTATGTGCATTTGATGATGATTGCTCATCCATTTAAGTGTGTAAGGCCTATGATGCATTTGTGTTTTTAATCCCAATTTCTTAACTAACTCTTCTGAGATTAGGTTAGATTGAGACCCACTGTTAATTAACGTGTCTACCTTAGTGTGTTGCATGATTACTCTTATATGAAACAACTTACTTCTACAATCAACATATTCACCATGTTTACCTGTCATACCAACCAATGAGATCTTTTCATCACCTGAATCTGATCCCAATTCTATGGGTTTTGATGTTGTCGCCACTGTTTGCGTTCCCTTCTTTCCTTTGAACCACTTTGGCCTCTTCTCGGGATGCAACTGCCAACATTTCTCCTCATCATGTCCTTCTTTCTTGCAATGCTTGCAAGAGGGATTTCCTTCCTTCTTTGACACTGCATTTGCCTTCTTGCCATTGCCATGCCATTTTTTCTTGTCCTCTTTCCTTGAAGACGACGATTCCCCTGACACAGCTGCCTTCCCTACTTCAATATACATAGCTTGAACCGAAACTTCATCAAGGTTAGTGGGTCCAAACATGAAAACAGTGTTTCTAATATGCACAGGCAAACCTCCTATATACTTCATAAGGGTTTCTTGTGTTTGCAAAGGAATGTCTAACATTAAT
>ML780660.1:819676-852825 GCA_009831015.1 Picea engelmannii | reverse complement strand
AGACTGTAAAAATACAGAGTGAAAGACTCGCTAGAATGGTGGCAGCTTATCTCTGAGAAGAGATGTGACGGCTACTCGCATTCGCAAGAATATGGTTACAATGAGGCTCTGGAGGAATTTTTACAATAATCGGGAATGCCAAAATTCCTAGAAGTCCAAAAACCTAACCCTAGGAGATGAAGCGCCAAAATTCATGTGGGCCCCGTTTGGGTAAGTTGGTGCATCAATTTCCCGGGGTCGTAACTTTTGCATAAGATCTTCGTTTTAGGCGTGTGATAGCTCATTGGAAAGGTATCATCGAGGAGATTCATTTTGGTGGCTCAATCATGACTTTGTCTATCATTGAGAACCTCTATATTGAAAAACCTTCATTTAGGCCCTCAAAATGGCCTCGGAAGTTAAAACCTGCTAAAAATAGTAAATTGCCAAAATTGCCATAAAGTTGTTTTGAGCTAGTTGGAAAAGGTGGGTGGCCACCAATATCCACCTGGATCACCAAGTCATCACAATTATTTCTTTTCTTCTCTTTCACAGTAAAGGGAGGGCCCAGATCAATGTCCAGTCGATGGGCATGCTTGCACTCCTCTCGTCGATGAGGCTTGTTCTCCTGCAGACATGACCTTCTCATCCATGTGGTCTATGGTGATTTATTCGACGGATTTTTCCACTGTGCTAAGGTCGTCAAACATACATGCTCAAGATCAGGTATCTCGGGTCGGTGAAAAAACAATCAAGGTAGCAGAATAGATGGCGAGGTCTCAATAAACACTGCGCGAAAGCGATTAGTTATCTTTGGGATCGGATAATCACAATTGGAAAAAGTGTCCATGGTAATACATTTGACGGGTTAAATAGATAGCATTGTAATGGACTCCTCCAACAGGCAGGAATGCCTCAATCAATGTGATTTCATCTGTTATGGCATGGTTCCAATGTTCCGATGGAGAACGTTCTGGTAATAACTGTGTTTCTAGTCATTATGGAGCATTGTTATAACGGTCATATTTCTTCATCAATGTGAAGTACCAATCTACGTTGTTCTGCTATTCTAGCGAGGTTCAAGTTTTGCAAGCCTTTTTTCTGCGAAGTCCTCTCTAGAACCTCCTGTAATTTTTCTAGTTTTGCTTTCTTCTTACTGAGCTTTCTAGCTTTCTTTCCTGTGATCTGCATCTCTGGATTCCTCTTTCCATTCTTGTTCTTATCTACTTTTGGCATAGTAACTTCGCATTGCTAAGGGTATTTCATACGTTTCAAGGGTAATACATCCTCTCTTACAGTTTCTGGAGTAGGTTCTCTACTCTCCTTCATGGATAGCTTCTTTAAGCCTCCTTGTGTTCTTTCAACTTCGACAGCCAAGTCTCCAGCCCTGAGTTGCTTCGACTTGTCCTCTTGTTCTTGTATTAAGCGTGTTGTTATCCTAGCCATGAAATCCCTTAATTCTTGATTTTTATGTTTTATATCTTCTTCTTCTTCTTTCCTTCGGATCTATTCATTCTCGATCCAAGTATTACCTAACAAAAGTGGAAATGGGGAGTTGTTCTCAAGAAACTTAATAACCTCGAATTCTTCTTATGTCGATGTTCCATGAGAAATCATAGGTACATGAGTAATCCTTCCACATAGGGTTATCATCTTTCCTTTAAATAATCCTATTCCTCCCAATGAGGGAACCATAACAAGCTTTCCTAAGATTTCCCAAGTTCTTTCTGTCATAATGTTCACCTATGTGTCTGCATCCAATACACAGTCTATGTTGAAGTCTCCTATTTTTGTTTCTATTTTCTCTTTCTCTTTTAAGGTCTTTGATAAATTGATGTCTCTGTGATCATTCAGTGTGTCTTTCATCTGTAATAATATAGCCTCTGATTCTTTCTGGTTATTTATCATATTCTTAGTCTCTTGAACTTCCTCGTGGTTTTCTTATTTCATATTCATCTTCTTTACTTTAACAATCATTCTAGGGAAATCCAAAACTTCATGTCTAGTAGCTTTACAACAAAGGAAAATAGGACCTCTACCAGGGAATTCCTTAGAAAGATGTCTCAGTCTTCTGCAACTATAACAAAGGGTCAATCATTTCCTTCTCTTGAACGATCCCCAACCTTTCCTGTACTACGCACTGGGATCACAGGGATGGACCTGCAAAAAATTATTTCTAGGATACTGCATCCACTTGTTAGTCCAAAAATTATTTCTATGCATAAGAATAACATATCTTTCATTAACTTTATCAAATATATTCATATCAAATCTTTTTTCTTCTAGTTGTGCCCTAGTTTTCAGACTAGGACAAATTCTATCAAACATACCTAGATCCATACTTTCGAAGAAAAAATTTCCACTTTTCTTACCTTTATCAAAGAACAAAGCTTCAAGATCTTACCTCTTTTCTTTAGATTAGACTTATCTTCTTAGCACAGAGCTTCACAAGTCAAGTATAATATTATGCACTAGAGCGACAGATCTACACACAAAGCTTTCTCTTTTCTTTAGTTCCTGGATCACAGTTTCAAGTCCCAACAATGGAACCATTTGTTGGCACAGGGGAAAACCCAGGGTTCAATGCTTCAACAATGCACCAACAAAACCCTAACTATCGGCCCTTTTGGAAAGACCTGTGAAGCAGATGAAGTCTCACTGGAGGTAGAGGCAGGGAGGGTGGCAGGACTCAAGTGTCTACAACCTAGCTGGGACACAAATATGTGATCACAATACTTAACACAACAGTTAGCAGTTAACATTCATTAGTCTTTAACCCTTATTCACATCACAGGTAAAACCCTAATTACACGACACCGCAGTATTCGACAAGATCTACCACATCCAAGAACTTAGCAAATAGAAATAGATCAGATATAGCATTCATTCATATCACTAAGCATTAAGCATTCATTCAAAATAATCACTAAGTAAATAAACACACTAATACATGAACAACATAGCACAAAGCACCATAACATAGGATATACGTGGTTCACCCCCAATGTGGGGCTACGTCCACCAACTCTTTCTCTTCTTTATTATCTTCTTTCAATCTTCTTACATGCACAGAGCCTAAAGACCAACTCCACATAGGACAGGAGATTTGTGTGCACCTTTCCAGATCCTCCCTCCCCAAGCTAGGTCATAGCACAAATCCTTTTACAATTTGTCCACACAAAGCCTTACACGGACTCTTACAATCACGTGCACTAGCTCTGCAAGTCTTACACAATATGCACAAAGCGTTCACAACTATTCACACTTCGAAAAAGTATTACTTCTTACATCATCTAGCTACTTATCTATACATTACAAAAAGTCCTAATCATGGGTAAACCCATGGGCCAACATCCCATACCCATTACATAAACCCTAACCCCAAAATGTTCACAAAAGGGGGCGAGATCCCGCGATCTCTGCTTCGTCTTGGCACTCCGTCTTCAACCAGCCTGTCAAAGACCCAAAAATGGTCAAACACAACCAAGGTTCTCCAAAACTTTGATCAGCGCCGGATCCACAGTGATGCGCCTATCCAACCATAGGTACCTGCCATGGAAGCATGACATGAGGATTTTAACGCACGCGTTAACCTTTTGATGTCTGTCGAAGTGTGGTAGCTTCATCACATTGAGGATGGTGGACCTCGCGATGTCCATGGTCCATAGTTGGGGGATTATCTTCGACTTCTTCCCCGTTTTCTTGGTCAAATACTTGTGTGGTGCGATCATTCCATAGTTCTTGCAGTTTCCTAAGTTGTAATCACTAATATTGAGCATCATAATCTGTCCTAATTGTTGCTTAACTATGTGTATCCCCTTCGAGAGGTACGCGGTGATCAATGTATAGTCAAATTCCCTCGGGACTCTGTCATGACTAACCGCGCCAGCTAGATGCGGGATGTAGTCAGGCAGGACCAACGGGATGAGCTTCACGTTCACCAAGTCATCACGATGCTTGCTTCTCTTCTCTGTCGTAGTTCGGGAGGGCCCAGATCAATGTCCATTCGACGGGGATTCTTTCACTCCTCTCGTCGACGAGGCTTGTGCTCTTGCAGACATGACCTTCTCATCCATGTGGTCTATGGGGATTTATTCGATGGATTTTTCTACTACGCTAAGGTCGTCCGACATACATGCTCGAGATCAGGTATCTCGGGTCGGTGAAAAAATAATCAAGGTAGAAGAACAGATGGTGAGGTCTCAATAATCACTGCGCGAAAGCGATTAGTTCTCTTTGGGATTATATAATCACAATTTGAAAAAGTGTCCATGGTAATACATTTGATGGGTTAAATAGATAACATTGTAACGGACTCCTCCAATGGGTAGGAATGCCTCAATCAATGTGATTTCATCTTTTATGGTGTGGTTCCAACGGTCCGATGGAGAATGTTCTGGTAATAACTGTGTTTCTACTTGTTCTGGAGCATCGTTATAATGGTCAATATGAATTCAACGGTCATATTTCTTCATCTTTGTGAAGTACCAATCTGCATTGTTCTGCTATTCTGGCGAGGTTCAAGTTTTGCAAGCCTTCCTTCTGTGAAGTCCTCTCTGGAACCTCCTGCAATTTTTCTAGTTTTGCTTTCTTCTTACTGAGATTTCTAGCTTTCTTTCCTATGATCTTCATCTCTAGATTCCTCCTTCCATTCTTGTTCTTATCTACTTTTGGCATAGTAACTTCGCACTGCTGAGGGTATTTCACAGGTTTCGAGGGTAATACTTCCTCTCTTACGGTTTTTGGAGTAGGTTCTCTACTCTCCTTCATGGACAGCTTCTTTAAGCCTCCTTGCATTCTTTCAACTTCAACAGCCAAGTCTCCAGCCCTAAGTTGCTTCGAATTGTCCTCTTGTTCTTGTATTAAGCACGCTATTATCCTATCCATGAAATCCCTTAATTCTTGTCTTTTATGTTCTATAGATTCTTCTTCTTCTTTCCTTCAGATCTAGTCTTTCTCAATCCAAGTATTACATAACAAAAGTGGAAATGGGGAGTTGTTCTCAACAAACTTAATAACCTCGAATTCTTCTTATGTCGATGTTCCATGAGCAATCATAGGTACATGAGTAATTCTTCCACATAGGGTTATCATCTTTCCTTTAAACAATCCTATTCCTCCCAATGAGGGAACCATAACAGGGTTTCCTAATATTTCCCAAGTTCTTTCTGTCATAATGTTCACCTATGTGTCTGCATCCAATACACATTCTATGTTGAAGTCTCCTATTCTTGTTTCTATTTTCTCTTTCTCTTTTAAGGTCTCTGATAAATTGATGTCTCTGTGATCATTCAGTGTGTCTTTCATCTGTAATAATATAGCCTATGATTCTTTCTGGTTATTGATAATATTCTTAGTCTCTTGACCTTCCTCGTGATTTTCTTGTTTCATATTCATTTTCTTGACTTTAGTAATCATTCTAGGGAAATCCAAAAATTCATGTCCAGTAGCTTTACAACAAAGTCAAATAGGACCTCTACCAGGGAATTCCTTAGAAAGATGTCTCAGTCTTTTGCAACTATAACAAAGGGTCAATCCTCTCCTTCTCTTGAACGATCCCCAACCTTTCTTGTACTGTGCACTGGGATCACAGGGATGGACCTACAAAAAATTCTTTCTAGGATCCTGCATCCACTTGTTAGTCCAAAAATTCTTTCTATGCATAGGAATAACATATCTTTCATTAACTTTATCAAATATATTCATATCAAATCTTTTTTCTTCTAGTTGTGCCCTAGTTTTCAGACTAGGACAAATTCTATCAAACATACCTAGATCCATACTTTCGAAACAAAAATTTCCACTTTTCTTACCTTTATCAGAGAACAAAGCTTCCAAATCTTACCTCTTTTCTTCAGATTAGACTTATCTTCTTAGCACAGAGCTTCACAATTCAAGTATAATATTGCACACTATAGCAACAGATCTGCACACAAAGCTTTCTCTTTTCTTCAATTCCCAGCAATCACAGTTTCAGGTCCCGGCAATGAAACCATTTGTTGGCATAGGGGAAAACCCAGGGTTCAATGCTTCAACAATGCACCAACAAAACCCTAACTATCGGCCCTTTCAGCAAGACATGTGAAGCATATGAAGTCTCACTCGAGGTAGAGGTAGGGGGGGTTGTAGGACTCAAGTGTCTACAACCTAGCTGGGACACAGATCTGCGATCACAATACTTAACACAACACTTAGCAGTTAACATTCATTAGTCTTTAGCCCTTATTCACATCACAGGTAAAACCCTAATTACAGGACAATGCAGTATTCGACAAGATCTACCACATCCAAGCACTTAGCACATAGAAATAGATCAGATATAGCATTCATTCATATCACTAAGCATTAAGCATTCATTTAGAATAATCACTAAGTAAATAAATACATTAATACATGAACAACATAGCACAAAGCACCATAACACAGGATATATGTGGTTCACCCCCAGTGTGGGGCTACGTCCACCAACTCTTTGTCTTCTTTATTATCTTATTTCAATCTTCTTACATGCACAGAGCCTAAAGACCAACTCTGCATAGGACAGGAGATCTGCGTGCACCTCGCAAGATCCTCCTTCCCTGAGCTAGGTCATAGCACAAATCCTTTTACAATTTGTCCACACAAAGCCTTACATAGTCTCTTACAATCACTTGCACTAGCTCTGCAAGTCTTACACAATATGCACAAAGTGTTCACAACTATTCACACTTAGAAATAGTATTACTTCTTAGATCACCTAGCTACTTATGTATACATTACAAAAGGGCCTAATCATGGGTAAACCCATGGGTCAACATCCCATACTAGTTACATAAACCCTAACCCCAAAAATCTCACAAAAGGGGGTGAGATCCTGCGATCTCCGCTTCGCCTTGGCACTTCGTCTTCGACTAGCCTGTCAAAGTCCCAAAAATGGTTAAACACGACCAAGGTTCTCCAAAACTTCGATCAGTGCCAGATCCACATTGATGCGCCTATCCAACCATAGGTACCCACCATGGAAGCATGACATGAGGATTTTAACGCACTTGTTAACCTTCTGATGTCTGTCAAACTATGGTAGCTTCATCACATTGAGGATGGTGGACCTCGCGATGTCCATGGTCCACAGTTGGGGGATTATCTTCAACTTCTTCCCCATTTTCTTGGTAAAATACTTGTGTGGTGCGAGCATTCCATAGTTCTTGCAATATCCTAAGTTGTAATCACTAATATTGAGTGTCATAGTCTGTGATAATTGTTGCTTAACTGTGCATATCCCCTTCGAGAGGTACGCGATGATCAATGTATAGTCAAATTCCCTTGGAACTTTGTCATGACTAACCAGCCAGAGGCGGGATGTAGTCAGGAAAGACCAACGGGATGAGCTTCACGTTCACCAAGTCATCACAATGCTTGCTCCTCTTCTCTATCGTAGTTCGGGAGGGCCCAGATCGATGTCCAATCGATGGGGATGCTTTCACTCCTCTCATCGATGAGGCTTGTGCTCCTGCGGACAGGACCTTCTCATCCATGTGGTCTATGGGGATTTATTTGACAGATTTTTCTACTGCAATAAGGTCATCTGACATACATGCTCGAGATCAGGTATCTCGGGTCGGTGAAAAAACAATCAAGGTAGCAGAACGGATGGCGAGGTCTCAATAAACACTACGCGAAAGCGATTAGTTCTCTTTGGGATCGGCTAATCACAATTGGCAAAATTTTCCATGGTAATACATTCGACAGGTTAAATAGATAACATTGTAATGGACTCCTCCAACGGGCAGGAATGCCTCAATCAATGTGATTTCATCTATTATGGCGTGGTTCCAACAGTCCGATGGAGAACGTTCCGGTAATAACTGTGTTTCTAGTCGTTCTGGAGCATTGTTATAATGGTTGAGAAACATCCAACGATCATATTGCTTCACCGTTGTGAAGTACCAATCTGCATTGTTCTGCTATTCTGGCGAGGTTCAAGTTTTGCAAGCCTTCCTTCTGTGAAGTCCTCTCTAGAACCTCCTGCAATTTTTCTAGTTTTTCTTTTTTCTTACTGAGCTTTCTATCTTTCTTTCTTGTGATCTGCATCTCTGGATTCCTCTTTCCATTCTTGTTCTTATCTACTTTTGGCATAGTAACTTCACACCGCTGAGGGTATTTCACAAGTTTCGAGGGTAATACTTCCTCTCTTATAGTTTCTGGAGTAGGTTCTCTACTCTCCTTCATGGACATGTTCTTTAAGCCTCCTTGCATTCTTTCAACATAGACAGCCAAGTCTCCGGCCCTGAGTTGCTTCGAATTGTCCTCTTGTTCTTGTATTAAGCACGCTATTATCCTAGCCATGAAATCCCTTAATTCTTGCTTTTTATGTTCTATAGATTCTTTTTCTTCTTTCCTTCGGATCTGGTCTTTCTCGATCCAAGTATTACATAACAAAAGTGGAAATGGGGATTTGTTCTCAACAAACTTAATAACCTCAAATTCTTCTTATGTCGATGTTCCATGAACAATCATAGGTACATGAGTAATTCTTCCACATAGGGTTATCATCTTTCCTTTAAACAATCCTATTCCTCCCAATGAGGGAACCATACCAGGATTTCCTAAGATTTCCCAAGTTCTTTTTGTCATAATGTTCACCTATGTGTCTGCATCCAATACAGAGTCTATGTTGAAGTCTCTTATTCTTGTTTCTATTTTCTCTTTCTCTTTTAAGGTCTCCGATAAATTGATGTCTCTGTGATCATTCAATGTGTCTTTCATCTGTAATAATATAGCCTCTGATTCTTTCTGGTTCTTTATCATATTCTTAGTCTCTTGACCTTCCTCGTGGTTTTCTTGTTTCATATTCATCTTCTTGACTTTAGCAATCATTCTAGGGAAATCCAAAACTTCATGTCTAGTAGCTTTACAGCAAAGGAAAATAGGACCTCTACCAGGGAATTCCTTAGAAATATGTCTCAGTCTTCTGCAACTATAACAAAGGGTCAATCCTCTCCTTCTCTTGAAAAATCCCCAACCTTTCCTGTACTGCGCATTGAGATAACAGGGATGGACCTGCAAAAAATTCTTTCTAGGATACTGCATCCACTTGTTAGTCCAAAAATTCTTTCTATGCATAGGAATAACATATCTTTCATTAACTTTATCAAATATATTCATATCAAATATTTTTTCTTCTAGTTGTGCCCTAGTTTTCAAACTAAGACAAATTCTATCAAACATACCTAGATCCATACTTTCGAAACAAAAATTTCCAGTTTTCTTACCTTTATCAGAGAACAAAGCTTCAAGATCTTACCTCTTTTCTTCAGATTAGACTTCTCTTCTTAGCACAGAGCTTCACAAGTTAAGTATAATATTGTGCACTATAGCGATAGATCTACACACAAAGCTTTCTCTTTTCTTTAGTTCCCAGCAATCACAGTTTCATGTCCCAACAATGGAACCATTTGTTGGCACAGGGGAAAACCCAGGGTTCAACACTTCAACAATGCACCAACAAAACCCTAACTATCGACCCTTTCGGCAAGACCTATGAAGCAGATGAAGTCTCACCCGAGGTAGAGGCAGGGGGGTTGCAGGACCCAAGTGTCTACAACCTAGCTGGGACACAGATCTGTGATCACAATACTTAACACAACACTTAGAAGTTAACATTCATTAGTCTTTAACCCTTATTCACATCACAGGTAAAACCCTAATTACAAGACAATGCAGTATTCAACAAGATCTACCACATCCAAGCACTTAGCACATAGAAATAGATTAGATATAGCATTCCTTCATATCACTAAGAATTAAGAATTCATTCAAAATAATCACTAAGTAAATAAATACACTAATACATGAACAACATAGCACAAAGCACCATAACACAGGATATATGTGGTTCACCCCCAGTGTGGGGCTATGTCCACCAACTCTTTGTCTTCTTTCTTAGCTTCTTTCAATCTTCTTACATGCACAGAGCCTAAATACCAACTCTGCATAGGACAGGAGATCTACACGCACCTCGCAAGATCCTCCTTCCCCGAGCTAGGTCATAGCACAAAGCCTTTTACAATTTGTCCACACAAATCCTTACACAGTCTCTTACAATCACTTGCACTAGCTCTGCAAGTCTTACACAATATGCACAAAGCGTTCACAACTATTCACACTTAGAAAAAGTATTACTTCTTACATCACCTAGCTACTTATGTATACATTACAAAAGGGCCTAATCATGGGTAAATCCATGGGCCAACATCCCATACCCATTACATAAACCCTAACCCCAAAAAGCTCACAAAATGGGTCGATATCCCGCAATCTTTGCTTCGCTTGGGCACTCCGTCTTTGATCAGCCGGTCGAAGTCCCAAAAAATGGTTAAACATGACCAAGGTTCTCCAAAAATTGGTCAAGGGACAACACTTGGCAAGCATCCATAAGAGAAATTTCATAAGGGGAAGGCATGGAGGACCTTTTCACCCCTTGATATTGTTCACAATGACATCCTGGGCTAATTCTCTCACCCATCCATTGTCGATTTTTCAATAATCTAGGTTAAGCATGAAGTTCATTCCATTTTTATCATTTAACCATAACCATAAATGTTGCAGCAACCAAGATCACAAGAAGAAGCACCATGCACAAGAACACAAGAAGTATCTTGGGAAACCCTTCTCAACAAGGGAAGAAAACCCAGCCAAATCCTTTGCTATATTCTTCAAGAGAAATATCTTCACCACCAAGACAAACCCTAGCACACAAGAGGGTGCTCAAACCCTAGAACACAAGAGGTTGCTCAAAACCTAGAAATCTAGCACCCAAGAGAGGTGTGAACCTTTTCCCAAGTAGATGTACATGCTGAAATTTCCAAACTCACAAGAAAGATATGATTCCACAATGGAGAATCTTCCTTTACTTATATTAGACTTGTCCTATCAACAAAAGTGTCTATTGGCTCAATAGGGATGACCTCTCTAAGTCACAATATTATTATTATTATTATTATTATTATTATTATTAATATTAACCAGATTAATTATCTTTTACATTTATTATTAATCACATTAAGGTGGGGCCGACCTGTGCCCTTTACATAACAATTAGGGTTATAGGCAGGTCTGACTCTTGAATAATATATAGCAAAGGATCCGATACACTTGTTGGTGCTCATCCACTAGGGGCACATCCATATGGATGTCATATCTCTGGTTCACTGCATTACACAGAAGAACTAGATCTTCACACGTTCATCTATGCTCGTCCATAGGCACGTCCACTCTACAGATCTTCTTTCCCAGATCTTCTTTCCCACTGCCTCACATAGGAGAATCATCTGGAGTCTTCTCATCAACTCTGCTTCTCAGAGGAGGCTAATACATCATCTTCATTTCTATTCACATGACGATGCACCCAGCACTTTGGGATTTCACACGTTCACCTTGTGCTCAGCCACAGGCACGTCTAACTCAATAGATCATCTTTCCCACTGGATAATCATCTGGATTTATTCTCAACTCTCTGAATGGAGGAGGTCATCTCTATGTTCCTATCTCTGTCTTAGGAAAGAACCACGTACCCTTCTTAAGGGCTTTCTCTAAGGTTTGTAAGATGAGAGAAAGACTCACATAGTTGCACTGATCCACATCTCATAGGTTTGTAAGTTGGATAATGTCTCGCATAGTTACAATCATCAACACTCCCTCTCAGCTAGGGAGGCATTCTTCATCATGCCAAGTCTCACACGGATGTATTTTGAATTTTTTCTTGGCTGGAGTCATCAATACTCCCTCTCAATGAGGAAGGTGTTATTCACCAAATTTGTTTGGTGTAGATGTCTGCAATCTGCTCAGGTGTAGGGAGGTATTGCAAGTGTACGCTTTTCCTCTACATCATATCTCTGATATAAGAATATTTCATCTCATCGTGTTTCAATCCATCAGGAAACACTGGGTTCTTAAGGAGATTTACACACGGCTCTTGGTTATCATCATAGGATCCATCTCATGGTCAAGTAAATCTACCAGAAGCTTGTGAAGATACATTGCTTCGCACTCTCAATGTTATATACTCTGCCTCTGTGGTTCTCAAGGCCATATATTTTTGTTTCCTACTGCATCAGGAAACCATGTCAAAATTCATGATAGAAAATCAATCAGATGTGCTCTTATGGTCCACTATACTTTCTGCTCAATCTGAATCGACATATCCTACAACTTCAAGTTCACACTGGAGGCATATCTCAGGCCATATCCAACTGTGCCTCGAATATATCTCAATACAGGTTTTGTTATTGTCTAATGAGTCTGTCTTGGTTGACTCATGAAATGACTAAGCACATTCACTGCATGGAATGAATCAAGTCTATTGTTAACTAGATACATCAGTGATCCAATCAACTGTGGATTAGTCCCGTATGAATCATCATCAATCTTCTTCTTTAAATCCATCATGGTGGATTTGCATTCTATCATACTAAACTTCTTTAATATTCCCACTGTATATTTTCCTTGAATCGGGAAAATGTCATTGGTCCTCTGTCATAATTCGTGTTCTAAGAAGTAGTGCATCATACTCATATCCTTCATAAAAAATAAGAAGTCAATGCTTTCTTGTTTTCAACAACAAGGGTTTCTGAATAAGTCATCAAAATCAGGCTCTTGTCACCAACATTGTAATAATATAGGTTTGGATCATAAATACTCTTGTTGAAACCCAAACTCATCAAGAATCCATCCATCTGATATAGTTTCCAACTCATGGATGGTAGTATGGATGAAAGTGTATCGGGCTTACTGGATCAAGTGTCTCATCATAGGCAACTCCCTTTGTTTGTGAGAATCCTTTGACTATAGATATCGCTTTGTATTTCTCGACACTTCCTCCAGCTGCATGTTTGATCTTATAGATCTACTTGGAAGTTACCACAGAGTTCCCTTCTGGTCTCTGAACAATATCTTGAACATCATTATTTTAAGATATATTGGTATTCTTTTGTTATGGCATCTTGCCATACATGTTCTCTTGTTGCTTCTTCAAGACAAGGAGGCTCAAAATCAATGAAGTGGTTCATGACTGAAGGATAGCTCGAAAATCTCTTTTGATTTCTCGAGATGTGCCTTAAGGGGCTTGTATGTTCCTCTTCCTCTTGCAGAGTGAGCCTAGGCAGGAATTTTATGCCCTACTGCAATATCTCTGGACATATCAAGTGGAGCAATTGGATCAGCTTGAATAATGTCTGTCTCCCTCTGAAATGCTAAAGGGGAGAAGTTATTGTCTCACTGTTAATATCCATCTGATATTCTTTGGATCTTTGAAAGGTCGTCTATTCTTTAAGGACAACATCTCTGCTTGTCTCAATCTTTCTCTGACTAGGGATGTAGATATGCAATGTCTTTGAAGATTCACTGTTGTATCCCATAAATGTACACTTTATCCCTAAAGGGTCTATCTTGGACTTCTTCTCTTTTGGTACATGAAAATACACTGGGCACCCAACTATCCTGAAGTGTTCAATCTCAGGCTTCACTCTGGTGAAGGTTTCTTTGGGAGTTATGTTTTTCAAATTCTGATGAAGACTCTTGTTCTGAGCATATATTGTGTCATGCATGTTTATGCCCATGGAATCATAGAAGGATTCTGATCATGCATTATTTCATTGGTTGTCTCAATGATGGTTCTATTCTTCCTCTTTCTCAAATAGTTTTGACTCCCCCTGAGTCAAGTGACTCCCTTTGAAGGATGAGCATCTTCCTTTGTTCTTAACCTGTCTAGAACAAGAAAACAAGAGGAACCAAAAAAAAGAATATCTCCTAAAGGAGAATAATGGGTACATATCTAGAATCAAAACAATTTAAGGATTGTTGTCACATCTACAACACCTATTTGTAATGTAGCAAACTTTAGAAATATAGGTTAGAGGAATGAAAATTACAACAATCAAACCTAGAGTCTTCACTTCTAGTGTGTTGTTCCTCTGAATGCACTAAGATCCCTCTGGATCCAAGACTTCAACAAAAGGTTCCTTCATCCTTCAATTACCCTCATGACAATGATACAAATAATAAATATACAAGTGCATACATGAGGGTGCTGAAATGATTTCTCTAATGGCACATGGTTGATCTATGTCCTCTGGCATATTTATGAAGGAGGTGGTCACAGTGACACCTTTTTGTATCACCCATAATAAGTCTTCCTTAGAAGTCTTGTCTTCCAGGAACTTGAAGTTGCTTGATTCATCAAGCTTATCTTCCAACATAATTTTGTTCATCATAATTTCAGATTCTTCACAACCCTTTTTCAACTGGGCTAGAAAACCTAACGACTAGGATAGGCTAGAACTTTTATTTTTTGTTGCACTTATGACTGCCAAAAATAATCCTTTGAAATATAGGAGAACACTGGTGAGCTAAAGAGCTCCTTCAATGAGTTGTAGAAATCCTAATTCTAAAATTTCTGCAGAAATTAGCGAAACCCTAGAAACCCTAGGGCCAAAATTTCAAAATGCTTAGAATTTCACTCTGAATGTCTCTGGAGATGCGGTGGAGGAGGATGTACCCTCCCATGCCAAAATTAGACCCAACTTTCAAGTACTAATGGCTAAAACACCTCATAAAGGAGGGTCGTATGGATTTTTCTGGAAACCCTAGAAGGGTCGTACAGTTCTGCGAAAGGTGAGAGGAGACTTGGTGGATGCTTGTGCAATGGATTCTTTCAAGACCTGTGATCTGGTACAATGTTGATTTTTCAATAATATAGGTTAAGCATGAATTTCATTCCATTTTAATAATTTAACCATAACCATAAATGTTGCAGCAACCAAGATCACAAGAAGAAGCACCATGCACAAGAACACAAGAAGTATCCTGGGAAACCCTTCTCAACAAGGGAAGAAAACCCAGACAAATCCTTTGCTATATTATTCAAGATAAATACCTTCACCACCAAGATAAACCCTATCAAACAAGAGGGTGCTCAAACCCTAGAACTCTAGCACCCAAGAGAGGTGCGCACCTTTTCCCAAGTAGATGTACTTGCTAAAATTTCCAAACTGACATGAAAGATATGATTCCATAATGGGGAATCTTCCTTTACTTATATTAGACTTGTCCTATAAACATAAGTGTCTATTGGCTCAATAGGGCCGACCTCTCTAAGTCACAATATTATTATTATTATTATTATTATTAACCAAATTAATTATCTTTTACATTTATTATTAATCACATTAAGGTGGGGCTGACCTATACCCTTTACATAACAATTAGGGTTACAGGCAGGTCTGAATCTTGAACAATATATAGCAAAGGATCTGATACACCCACTAGTGCTCATCCACTAGGGGCACATCCATAGGGATGTCATATCTTTGGTTAAATGCATTACACAAAAGAACCATATCTTCACACATTCACCTGTGCTCGTCCACAGGCACGCCCACTCTACAAATCTTTTTTCCCACTGCCTCACACAAGAGAATCATATGGAGTCTTCTCGTCAACTTTATTGCTCAAAGGAGGCTAATACATCATCTTCATTTATGTTCACATGACGATGCACCCAGCCCTTTGGGATTTCACACATTCACCTTGTGCTCAGCCACAGGCATGTCTAACTCAACAGATCGCCTTTCCGACTGGATAATCATATGGAGTTTTTCTCAACTCTCTGAATGGAGGAGGTCATCTCTACGTTCCTAGCTCTGTCTCAGGTAGGAACCATGTACCCTTCTTAGGGGCTTTCTCTCAGGTTTGTAAGATGAGTGAAAGACTCACATAGCTGCAATGATCCACATCTCATAGGTTTGTAAGCTGGAGAATGTATCACATAGCTACAATCATCAACATCCATGAGTAGGTTCAACTATGTGTTGACCTTTATTGTTGATTAATCAAGGTACACCTGGGTGTGTTTTCTCAATAAAAAATATGAAGTTTTGAGTATCTCAAAGACTTCAAAGCAATTGCAGGGAAGCGACTAGGTAAGGGGATCAATATCCTACATACAAATAATGGGAGTATGTGAACAAATATGTCTAGCATCTATGTGCAGAAGTGGGTATTGGTCAGTTGCAATCACTTCACCAAATCCTTCCAAATATCTACATCTTTACCAAATCCTTCACTGAGCAAAATTTCAAAAACTTGTAAACACACTTGGGAGGGGTGAAGACTTTAGAGGATACTGCATAGTCCACTCTGCATCATCCTTTATTGAAAGTGGGGTTCTTTCTAGGTTTTCCCTTTTTCTTCACTTTTTGGGGATATTTTTTGTACTTTGGTATCTAACATGTCTTCACATTTCCAAGACCCCCAAAAAAACAATCATGCGTCATATTCACCTAAGTTAGGATTAAGGTGGTGTGTTGGTGTAAAAGCATCATTTTCCCTCACATGCATACTCATTTTTCAGTGCATGCATGATATATTTCACTCCACTTTGAATGCATGTGCTAGTTCATTCTACTTTGTATGCATGAGCTAGTTCACTCCGCTTTGCATGCATGAGCTAGTTCACTCCACTTCACCTGGACAATCTAGTTTACTACCTTCACATGCATGAGTTAGTTCACTCCACTTTTCATGCATGAGTTAGTTTACTCTACTTTGCATGCATGATCTAGTTCACTCCACTTTTCATGTAGTTAAGTCTATCATAGTTGCATGACTAACTCTTATATATTGGATTCTAGTCCATTGCATTGTATCCAGATTATTCATTCATCATTAGATGATTATTATTCTTTCAAAGTTTAATGAGAATTAAGATTGCTCTATTATTTCGTTCTCTTTTCTTCTTCTCAATTTCTATTGTATTACTTTTCAATTAGATTCTAGATCTTGTAGGTTTGTAGCAATTTCTACATGGTATCAAAGCTTGATCAATTCCTACACTCATACCACCACATAGGAGCATGGATGATTTTTGGGGCCATAATCATCGTCAAATACTAAAAAAATGTGTATTAGGATCTTATTGAAGCTTCTCAAGCTCAAGATCCTTGAAAAAGTACTTGAACCAACATGTTGAAGTTTATACAGGGTCTTTAGCCTTTCAGTGGGATACATGTACGTTTTTTTCACCCGAGATGTGTGTTGAAGCATAAACATGGTCAATAGGGAAACAATGGTCCTAATCCCTAATTGAACATTCCCAAGCTCAAGAACAATGAACAACACCTAGAAACCATGACAAGCACCCTCTAGTCCTTAACATTTGAGTTGAATATGGGTGTCATTATGAGGTTTTGGGCATCATGGATGGGTCTTGGGTATGTGACCATAATTGGGGGACGATAACAAGAGATTATGGACCAAAAATTGTTTCTCAAGATCAAGAACCATGGATGAGTCCTCAAACCTCCACATCTGACCTATGTTTGTTAACAATCACCTCCAAGGGTGCTGTGAGCACCATCACTAGGTTAGTTGTGCACCAAGAATTCATGAATAGGTATAACTTGTTGAGTTTTCGTTAATTACATTAACATTAGATTTACCATAGAAATTTGAACTCATTTTGTATTCCTGTTTCTTCATAGGCGATATTACACCATCACCACACAACCATAGGCACCTACTCGTGCCACCCCCGAGCATAACATATACATCCTAGGAAACCCTTTTACACAAGGGGAGAAAACCCATCAAACCTTCTTATAGAGAATATCCTTTCCAATTTAAAATAACCAAGAACTATCTCTATCCACTAGAGAAAACCACAAGAAAGAATCCCAACAACATAGATGAATCACACCCTAGCTAGAGCACTAGGGTGTCTAGCCTCCACTATCACACCGCAAAGAGATAACCAACTATGCAACTGCAACTTACTCTAGCCAAAGCATTAGAGTGGCTCTACCAATAAATCACCAAGACAAACCACAAGATATAGACCCTCCATATGCACCCTTCTTCCTTCTACAGCTACAGCTGCAGCTATATCCACCAAAATTTCACTATAGATCAATGAGTGAGTGTGTCAAATGAGGAAGGCGTCACCCTTATTTATACTAATATGTCCAGTGACTTCTTTGGCAGGGCCAACCTGACTTTTTGGAACTTATATTTTATGTTTATCTTTTCTAGCAAGGCCGACTTGACTTCTAGAGCAATATAATTCTTCTTTATTTTTTTCTGTGAGGTCAACTGGGATCTTATTGAGTTCTTGACATATTAATCTATAATAAAGGTTATCCATGAGGTGAATACCTCTCGCAGCTACCCGAAACATCAACACTCCCTCTTAGCTAGGGAGGTATTCTCCATGATGTTTTTCCTCTAGTCCTCATAGCCTTGCAGGCTATGCCATGGTCCTCTGACCATGACATGGTCATGAAGAACATGCTACTAGTAGCATCATCACGTTGCACATGGCTACACCCAATGCTGACCTTTTCTATGGTCTCATAACCAATAGAATATACTAGTTCCTACATGCCCATAGGACCTTCTTTTTCTAATACATTATGAAAACTGGCCATAGTTACACTTTCAACACTCCCTCTCAACGAGGAAGGCATTCTCCGAGCATATCTTATATTTTTCTTGGTATTCTTCTATTATAGAAAATTTTCTCCATGAGCCTCATTAGCTATGTTGATGATCCATCTTCACAACCTTATTTCTAACATCTTGGGTCATTATTGTCCCATGACAAGAATCAAGACCACATTAGCGCCACATTCACTTCATGATCAAATGATCATGATTGGTCTTGGAATGTACATATTCCCATAGGATCAATCCGTGAATGTATTTAGCTCAATGCTATCAGGCATGTGGAATTTCACCTCAAGAACCTCGAGTCTTCATTCCATCGAAGACTACGTTGGGGAACATCTACTCCATATGTAGATCTTCTCTATATCCCCTGGTATGTAGCCCAGTACTGGGAGAAGGGTCAGCCTGATGCTTATCAGGGCCACTTACCTCTACAAGTATACACTTGTAAGTGAGTATTCTTTAAGAGAATGATTCACGATGCAAGTCACAAACACTAGAGGAGTCCTCAGTCCATCAAGAACTACGTAACTTCATTCCATCGAAGAGTGTATAGGGCCTCGAGTCTTTAGTCCATCGAAGACTATACCAGGGTCCCAAGACTTCATTCCATCGAAGACTACCCTAAGATCATTCCCACATGGTCAAGTCCATCTGACCAATATTGGAATTTATGTCTAATACTTTCCTCCTGGAGATATAGACACAACTCGAATCTTCAGTCCATCGAATATTACATCTAGGACATTTCCACATGATAAAGTCTGTCTGATCAATATTGGAATGTTTTCCTAATGCTGCAATCATCAACACTCCTTGAGGGAAACATTTCCATTACTACTAAGCTTGTCCCTAACAAAGGCTTGGTGCAAATGTTAGTTGTTTTCTTACCTGTGGATATGTGTTGGAGCCTCACTTCTCCCTCTTACACCATGTCTCTGATTAAGTCTTGCAATATCCTTCGAAATCCACCATGCTTCATGATTTGCATCATCGACTGTGATATATGAGTGATAAATATATCTGTGTCATGTCTCAAACTAGAGACTATATAATATGTTTCTTTATGAAACCATCACTATAGCACCCTCTTAGAGATATCACTATTATCCTGCCTCCTGTCCGGAACAAGAAACAAGAACAACAACATTTCCATGGCAACCTCCATGGAATTTAACAATATAACTTGCCCGGAACAGACAACAAAACAAGAATATCTCCTAGAGTGGAGATCAACAAATGTATCTCTAGTATTAAGGGGTTAGTATAATAATCATAACTTCAATAGATCAAAATACAAATATATGTTCATAATATCAAAATAATTTCATAACATCTAGAGGCGTATCAAAACAATCAAACCTAGAGTGCATTGTTCCTTTGAATGTATTGGATCTGAGATCCCTCTGGATCTATGATTGTTGCTTGGAAAAAAGATGCCTTCTCTTGAAAATACCCTCAATATAGTGATATAGTTTAAACATATACAAGTACATACCTCCCACAATAACGACAAATAGTGGCACCATCTTGTAGCAGCGGAAAGTAGCGATAAACCCTAAAACTTCAAAGTGCTCCAACTTGCAATATGAAGGTAGATGGTGATGCACTAGGGTAGGGAGTAAATTTTGGTGAATGAATTAGGACAAATGACCTAGGGAAAGGTTCTCAATGAGCTCGAAAAAATAAAATTGTGCAACGACAAGGTAATGCGGAAAACTACAGCGACAAACTGCAACAACAAGGTAAATCCCACGATCTTACTTCTAGAAATTAGATTGTTATGAAGGAAACCAAGCTCTGACACCATGTTGAGTTTTCATTAATTGCATTAACATTAGATTTACCATATCAATTTGAACTTCTTGTGTATGCTCATTTCTCCATAGGCAATGTTACACCATCGCCACCCAACAAGAGGTACCTACTCGTGCCACCCATGAGCATAACATATACAACCCCTGGGAAACCTTTCTACACAAGGAGAGACAACCCAACAAACCTTATTATAGATAATATGTATGCAAATATAAAATAACCAAGAACTAGCTCTATCTACTAGAGCAAACCGTAAGAAATAATCCCAACATAGATGCAACACACACTAGCCAGAGCACTAGGGTGTCTAGCCTCCACCAGCACACCACCAAGAGATAAAAAAATTATGCAACTGTAGCTTACTCTAGCCAGAGCGCTAGAGTCTCTCTACCAACACATCACCAAGACAAACCATAAGAGATAGACCCTCCATATGCACCCTTCTTCCTTCTGCAGCTGCAATTGCATCTCTCTCCACCAAAATTGCATTTTATATCAATGAGTGATTGTGTCAAATGAGGAAGGCACCACCCTTATTTATACTAATATGTCTAGTGACTGATGATCCAGGTGGATCTCGGTGGCCATCCACCTTTTCCACTGAATCAACATTTCAAGCATATGGTTTTGATAAACCATGATATTCACCCTTTTTATGGGGAATGGAATGTAATTCCATCTTCATTTGTTAACTACATACATCATGTAATGATTTCCTAGTGGTATTGTGTACATGATTACAACATAGCGTTAATGCATCAGATCCCATTAGAACTATGAAGTTAAGCGCGCTCGGGATAGTGTAGTACTGGGATGGGTGACCTCTTGGGAAGTCCTAGTATTTTACATGTCTATGGAATTTTATAAACTTTGACTGATTTATCCCACATGCATCATGGTAATTTTTCTCTCGTCACTCTCTCATATATAATTGAGGTGAAGGAGGCCCTTCAAGCAGGAAATAGAGTGTGATGTAAAGCTTGTTGTGAATGAAGTGTAGCCAACATCTCTTTGTTTTTAGAGATAAGCTACCCCATTCTGCCAATTTGTGTTCTATAATGTTTTCCTCTCTATTCATTAATAGAAGTTGGGTTTCCCTATATTTCTGTGTTTCTTGCAATATCTTTGTGTATTTCCTTGTTATATCTCCACTATATTTTTGTCTTCATGTCCTTCTCAAAATAATCCAGATCATTGTGTCAAATGAGGAAGGCGTTACCCTTATTTATATTAATCTGTCCAATGAATTTTCTGGCAGGGTTGACCTGACTTTCTGAAAATTATATTTTTTGTTTATCTTTTCTAACAGGGTCGACTTGACTTCTGAAGCAATATAATTCTTATTTATTATTTTCTTTGAGGTAAACTCAGATCTTCTTGAGTTCTTGACATCTTCATATATAAGAAAGGTTATCCCGGAGGTGAATACCTCCCACATCTACCAGAAACATCAACATAACCAAGGTCACAAGAGGAGAATAATTGGCATTATTCCCTACATGACACTTGTCACACTCAATTTCCATGAACAACACCTATTACCCAAAAATATTCCATGGCTATGGTGTTGAAAGCATTCTCAAATGACCACATAAGACCCTTGTGCATTTTCTTTGGCTTACTATAGGTATATGGGCACATTGATTAAGCCACAACACATGCCCTAAACAAGAATTATGTTGGACCCACACCATGAATCATTATTTGTTCCATGGTTGGTGTTCTTAGCATTTGAGCATGGTATGGGTGCCATGAAACATTTTTGTGCACTGGAAATGGGAATTGAGGTGTAAACATGGTCATGGTAGAGGGAAAAAGGGTCTTAATATCCAAGAGGAGGAAAAAATGTGGGCCTTAGGCCCTAAACATTATGTCTCAAGGTCAATCACCATGAACAACATCCAAAAATCATAACAAAAACCCTTTTTAGGGGGTATTATCCATCAAATTTAGATATGGATGTGATTAGGATATTTTTTTGCATCAAGGATGGATTGTAGGGCATTGAACATGGTCAAGGAAGGAAGGAAAGTGCCTCGAGATATTTTTGAATATTCTCAGTATCAAGAGCCTTTAACGATTCCTTTAACCAACACATGAGTCCTATGTAGGGGTTCTTTGTAGGCCTTCAGGTGGGATACAAGTTCCAAGAGTAGGTTTTATACACTAGAAATGGCTTTGGATTCCTAAACATGGTCAAGAAAGTAAACAAGGGTCTTAAGCCCTAATTGAACCTTCTTGAGCTCAAGTGCCATGAACAAAACCTAAACATAGTGACATGATCCCTCATTAGGGGGTATTTTCCCTAGGAGTTGGATATGGGTGCCACTAAGATGTTTCATGCGTTGTAGTTGGATCTTGAGTCCTTGATTATAGTTGTGGTAGGGAAACAACATCATTGGGCCCTTGACATTGATTAGGGGAGGAAAAAAACAACCTCGGGACCTAAACATAACTTCTCAGGCCCAAACACCATTAACACATCCTCAGACCACCACATAGGAGAATATATGGTTTGTAGGACCTTGACCATCATCAAAGACTGAAAACAAGTGTCTTAGGATCTTGCTGAAGATTCTCGAGATCAAGAGCCCTGAACAAGTACTCGAACCAACATGCATGAACTTTGTAAGGGGTCCTTGGCCTTCGAGTGGGATACATTAACTATGAGTAGGTTTTTTCACTCAAATGTGTGCTAAGGCATAAACGTGGTCTAGGGGTAAATAATGACCTAATTAAACCTTCTTGCTTTTAAGCACCATGAACACCACCTAGAAACAATGACACAAGCCCTCTCCAAGGAGTTTCTCACATCTAAGTTGAATATGGGTTTCTTTATGAGTCTAGAGTTCCTAACCGTGGTCAAGGGAGGGAAACAAGAGAATTTGGCCCTAAACCTTTCTTCTCAAACTCAAGCATCATGGGCAAATCCTTGAACTGTCATGATTATCTTAGTTGTGCACCATATTGTTAGGCTAGTTGTGCATCACGAATGGGTCTATAGGTCTAACCAAGGTAATAAGATGAAAACAATGAAATTTTCCCCTAATTGATGCTTCTTGGTCTCAACCACCATGAAAAACACCCACAATCCAAAAAACATTACATCTCTTGAGATTTGTTTTTACTATGAGTGGTTTTCTGGGGGACATTATGTTGTTTTTGCTAATAATAATGGGTTTTTCCATCTTTATAATGGTCAAATAAGCATAACAAGGTCCTTCAAATTTTAACAAATCTTTTCAGGCTCAATTATGGCGAAAGATGCATTGAAACACCACTTAAGACCTTGTTATGTGATATTTGGCCTCTATGTGCGATATGGTTGTCATTAATTGGTTTTGGGTAGTAGTGATGGGTCTAGGGGCCTAAACCATGGTCAAAGAGAAAAATAACGACCTTACATAGGAAAATGAACCTTTTATGCCTCAAGCATTGTGGTCAAGGCCTCCAACCATGACATATGTCCTCTCTATTGGGCTTTTGACCCCCCAAGTGGTATTTTGGGTGACATTAGGTGGTTTTGCACAAAGACGATGAGCCTAGGGCCCTGACTATGGTCGACATAGAAAAATAGGTCCTAATGCTAAGATTTCCTTTTGAAACATGTAAAATAAAAACTCTTGCATGAATAACAGGTTCTTCTTGTTGTAAATTTAAAATCACTAATGAAACTACTCACACAGAGAGTTGATTCTCTCTCCTTCTTGTTGTAAATTTAAAATCACTAATGAAAATACTCACACAAAGAGTTGATTCTCTCTCTCTCTCTCTCTCTCTCTCTCTCTCTCTCTGTGTGTGTGTGTGTGTAAATTTTAAGGTTTTTTTTCTGTTTTTTATTGATTTTTATTTGTACATATATCATAAGTCTAATATACATGGGCCTTTTATTTCTAGAGTAGATTTTTATTATCTCACTCACATAGAAACAAAATTATATGGTGCGGTTGAATTTAATAATTTTAAATATATATAAAATCAATATTAAAAAGTATGAAAAAATAGTGGCCCATGAGTACCGATTGTTATCTACAACTATACAAATTTGTTTCAAGAAATTCTAGCATTTAGATACTAAATCTATGCCTTAAAATGAACATATGCATTATAATATAGAGGAAAAGCATCATACCATAGTTATTTAGAACTAATCGACATTTCCATTACCACTAAACTCAATGATAATTTTATACAAAACGATATTTCATTTCCATCAAGACTAAAAAATTGTAAATAAAAAAATTTAATAATATTATAATTTTTAAAGAAAAAAAAAATCTATAATTGAAATAAGACCAAATTTACACTTAAATAATCTTGAAAATCTAATAAAAAATATACATTCAAAATATTTCATATCATTGTCCTTACATAAAGGATAAAATTGAAAAGAAAAAGTTCACTTCCCCATGTCTCTATGTCATAAAGAGAAAATCTAGTACCTTCACCTTGCATGTAGCACATGTAATTTGTTAGAGCTTCTATAGCTCTTTCTGTGTCGACCTGAGACATTGTCACTATTATTTTTTTGTTTTCTTTATGATTTTCTAATTTTTTTATTAATAGTGAATTGTTATAAATTCTTAATTTTTTAAGAATTTTTAGATTTAAATAACTTTCTGATAATATTTTTAGCTGGGAACATGTCATTATAGTAAAAAATTGTAAAGGCATTGTCTCTTCTCTACGAGGGGTAACTCTTCCAATCTAGATAAAAAAGCAAGTGAAAACATTTCCAAAGAAGGAAATGCCCCTCTACCACCGCATTCTCTGGGAAGCTTCCTCAACATAGGACACTGAATCATCTCTAATTTCCTCAAACTCCTAAGCATATGCAAATGTGAAAGTTCTTTCAGCTTATTGCACCCAATCAATCGAATAGAGATCAAATTTTGAATATCACAAAAATTTCTTCCCATTTTGACCAAGTGAGAACATTCAGTGAGAGTCTTCTCAACTTTGACATGTTATTCATGTCACCTGGTAAATTTTCCATCTATGCGAGTACCAAAAACAAAGTGTCCATTTCGATCATACTACTTAATCATCTTCTCTAATTAATAATTTTCCCATTATTTTGATGCATCGATAGTTTTAGTTTCTTTAGACTCACTATATCATAAATGAAAACACCTTTTTCCATCTATTTCCAACAGGTTTTTTCCACAAGATTTCACAACCATCCATACACAAGTACTGCAAAGAAGTAATCTTTGATATGCAACAAGGTAGATATTGCAAATATTTACAACCCCCAACGTCCAAAAACTTGAGATATGCCAACATATGAAAATCATATGGTAGTCTTTTAATGTTGTTGTACATAAGATCAAGGATCTCGATGTTTACAAGATTTGTAAGAGATGAATGTAGTCTTTTGATGGGCGTGCTTTCTAAATCCAGGTATACTAGTTGTTTCAACCACCCAAAACTATTTGAAAATGAATTCAGTGACATAAGAGATAGACACAAAATCCTAAGAGAGATCATACTCCCAATCACCCTTTTTGAAATTTTAGTTAAATATTTGTTTTTTTCCATCAACAATGAACGGATTTGTGGAGCTTTCAAAGACTTGGGAAGCCTACTCAATTTGTTCCTGCTCAAAAATATCTGAGTGTGTTCAGTGAACTCATTTTTATTTAATGTCGTCAAATATATGCCCACATGGTAATAGAAACTTTTTTCTTCCTCAGTAGCTCTGACTACCAAATCATGCAGCACGAACCATGCTACTTTCCCTTCAAAGTCTCTCATGATCGGTTCAATCAAACAACGATCTGTTAAATTATGGATTTGGCCCAAATTTTCTCAGGTCAACTCAAAAAATTCATTAGTTCAGCCAATTTGACCTCCCTAGACTCAATTTCCAAGGATTCCATCCAAAAATTGGGCTTCATTTGCCCAATTTCTCCAATTTCACCCAGGAAATTCTCTCAATTTGCAAGCATATTATACAAATTTTGTCTATGCAAATTTCAATTTTATTTTTTTTGCACGTTGTACCTCTTTTCTAATACCACCATGTAATGTACCCAAACTCCTATCTGAGCCATGTTACTACCAATTCAATCTACCATACTGTACAATTTAAAAATTCCTTAAACCTGGCTTATTATTTCTCTCACACCATGATGTTTGAAAAAATAGGGTACTCCCACAATGTCTAGAACATATAGTGACCATTGGATTACATAATTACAAATGCATACTTAATAAACACACTAAGAAACACACTTTTACCTAAAGACACATTATACCAAGTTGATCTTAACTAACTCCGAAGTGTCTAAATATCCTAACAAATTATGCCCATGTAAGGTTGTATACCAAATATGTAATATGCCATGCATATTATACAATTATGCATGTCAAATAATATGCAATCACATATAACACATAATAACATACAAAAATTTAAATGTGCACAACAACATAAATTAAGCACATAAAAGGACACATCATGAACATGATATAAAAGATATAACAAGAACACTTATATTGTTATAAAATTTCACCAATTATTTGTAGACCTTAGAGGTTCCACATAGTCGTAGACTCTATTGCTCCATTTTTCTCTCTCATAATAAAGTCAACCCTGAGTTGGGGCTATGACTCCAAAAGGGAAAAGGAACTATCTTTACGCCAACTAAGGTTTCACAATCAGTAATGGGGTCAAACCAGGCCAAGGTACCAAACTCCAACAAAAACTCTAACTAATAAGTTCGCATCCCCCTCAACCTACACAACCCAAGGAAATGTACAATATTCTCTGCATCGTAGTCCCTCTGATTGTCCCACTTCCCTTCTAGGGCTCCAAAAAAGGCTAGACATGAAGTATCAAAGTTGTGGTTCCAGGAGCTCCAACTACTCTCTTGGAGTCTCTAGGTACCCTCCAAGTCTCACACCAAGGGAAACCTGTCTGAGACAATTCTCCCTCTATGATCCAGATTTGGATCTAGGAGCTTGATGGGGCTCAGAAAGGCCTAAAAATAAAAGTTCTCAGAATGGCTTCAAAACAAACATGTGTGTAGGCCTCATTGATACAAACCCAACACAACTTGAACGGGCTCAAATAGACATTGTATGCTTTTGATATGGCGATCTGTTCATTTTTCCAAACATGGGAAAAAAATGATGATTGTACAATCCGTACAGTGCCACGTGGTAGCTGACTGTACAGACCGTACGGTTGTGTAGCTGATGTGGCAGGCACAGTTGGAGATGATGTGGTAGGTTCCATACAGCTGACGTAGCAGGCTAACTGGGTGTATGAACTGATGACATGGCAGGTACATGTGGACCAATTTGGGAGTGACACATGTCACCACTACAAGGGTGACAAGTGGCACCTCTATACGATGTACGTACGACATGTGGCAGACAGTGACTGGGAAAGATTGTTGGCTGGGTAGCAGATGTGGTCCAATCATGTGCTGACAAGTGGCAGATCTCTGGGCATATGGGGAGGTGCCATGTGGCCCAAACATGGGCTGCCACGTGGCACCCATTATTTGGCTAACGCAGTTGGTAAAATTTTGTGGAGTTTATGGGATTTGAACCATGGACCTGCCTGGGCACCATGATCTCGTGTAGGCCTAGCTACCAGCCTGCCTACCAGGTGTGACTTAACCGTATGCGGCATAACTTTATTTTAAAGTTGAGTGTTGATTCATTTGGGCGGAGAAATGGTTGGGGCTAGCCCCAGCTCTCGGCGTAAACCACTCCACACGACCACGCAATATGACCATGGATCATCCCTTTGATAGTTTGCGCAAGTGTTATGGGTTTTAGCCCCCACTTTTTAGGCTATATAGTTTGGCCTCCATAGGACTCGGTTCTAAAACAAAATGCGTGCGGAGTTTGGGTGGTTAGCCCCAGCCGGTCGGTCTAGCCCACCAACCAGGGGCATAACCATGGCCTTTTCAGTCGGGGGGATAAACAGTTGATAGCACGTGGATGTACTAGGGTCTGGCCGCATGGCCTAGCACACGACTAGGTCTGAGAGGTAAGGGGCCAACGCATGGGTGCTTGGCCACATGGAACGTGTTAATAGGACCAGGAGCCAATGTTTTGGGGGCTACGCCCAATATTAGCTATAAATTGGGTTTTTCACTTTAATATAGTGATTTTTATTAGATTATAGGCCTGTTTTTAGAGATTTTGGTCATTATTGGGAGATATTGGGCCATTTTTAGGCCATATATTGGGGGGAAGTTGGGAGATGGTTACCAACTTCAGATCTATATAAACCAGGACTTCTTGAGGCCATGGAGGAGAGGTTCACAACAGGTATATGCTGCCAAATTGTTGAGCCAAATCCATTCTCATGCAAAGAAGTTATTGAGGAGTGCACCTTTGCGGGCCATTTCTAGGAGCTTCGTTCATCCAATTTGGGTGTTGTTTCTTTTGATGGGTTCATGAGATCTAGTCCAAAACAACCAATGCATTGTTGTAATCCATTGTAACTTTCATGATGTACATTTAAATCTTCAAACATAAATAAGAAATCCCACTGAGACAAGGCTCAAAGACGTAGGCGAGAATGTCAAACTCCATTATCACATTGGTGTTATGGTTTGTTGTTCTTTTTTCTTTATTTCAGATCTGTATATGTGTATATGGATTTCATGATTCTTCTATAAATTCTTCCTCTTTCTTTAAGATTCTTAAATGGTTAATAAACACTTGCATAAAAACTCAACCATTGTTGTGTAAAAGATCTTTTTGGATCAAGTGGTATCAGAGCTAGTTGATGGTTGGAATTTGAATTTTTCATGTTTACCAGGGAAGAGCTCATCTCAGTTGAGAAAATGGAATCTAAGGAGGGGCTTTTTCAAGATGAGAAGGATTTCCAAAATTCGTTGTTTTCCATGGCCGAGATGGTGAAAGTGTTGTATGAAGACTACTTGGAACGAAAGAGAACAGTTCAAGAGAAAGATTCAAAGAACAACAAAGGCAAAGAAGGATTGAAGGAAGTATCTTCTACATTTGTTTCAGAAAACATCTTTGAGGTATGCAGTGAAGGGCATTCATCAAATTCTCCTTATTTCCATCAAGATGGTTTTGGTGCATTTGAAAAACATACAAGAGGTATAGGTTTGAGATTGCTAACCAAGATGGCTTATGATGGAAAGGGCCTTGGAATTGAGGGCCAAGGTACTGTTAATCCCATTGATGTTTTGGAAAGGCCTCGATATTTAGGATTGGGATATGGCAAAGTGGATATTGGAGCATCCTCCAAGATGGGTTCCAAAACTTCGGAAGTAAGTAATGCTTCAAATGGCCATCTTAAGTCATTGCAGGAACACTTCACGAAAGGTGATGGCATATCACTCCTTGATTGTGGTAGTGAATGCAATTCATCTCAAAAAAAAATTGAAGATCAGCAATGAAGGTATAATGGTCATGTTTTTACCAATTCTCTTTTTTATTATAAAAAACATAATCATGTAATCCAAAACTTGTGGAATATGTATTCATGTACTTTTTGTCATTCACCCAAGCATTGTGTTGCCAAGTGTTGGAAGAGACAATCTATATACAAGAAATCTATGTCGACCAGGAAGGAAACACGACATAAAGACTCAACTCCACAACAAAAGAAAGAGAAAGGAAAACAGGTCTAGATTCCAAAAACTCACTGCACATTTTGCAACACGGGTGGACATCAAAAGGTTAATTGTTGGAATCTTAATCCGGAGCTTCGTCCAAAAAAGGAAAAAAGGATTGTGCATGTACTCATGAAGGAAGAAGGATTACCAATGAAGCAAGAAGAACACCATGAAGGAAAGAAACTAGCCACTTGGTTTTTCCAGAAGTGGATGTCCCAACTTCATTGTATTTTGCTTCCATTAATGTAATCACACATGTTGAAATGATGACATGTTATAACATCATTTTTGTACAACATCGTGTTTTGTTTTTGTCCTTATGAGTATGTAATCAATAAGGTTCATTTTGTAACCTTTTGGAGGACCAAAAGGTATTTAGTGTGGAGGTATGATCCAGATTTGGATCCAAGAACTTAATGGGGCTCAAAAAGGCCTAAAAATAAAAGTTCTCATAATGGCTTCAAAACGGACGTGTGTGTAGGCCTCATTGATATGAACCCAACGCAACTTGAACAGGCTCAAACAGACATTGTATGATCCTGATATGGCGATCTGTTTGTTTTTCCAAACTGGCAAAAACAATGATGAATGTACAGTCCGTATAGTGCCACGTGGAACTGACTATACAGACCGTACGATTGTACAAATGACATGGCAAGAATAGTTGGTGATGATGTGGCAGATTCTGTACAACTAATGTGGCAGGATGACTGGGCATACAGACTAATGACATAGAAAGTACAGGTGGACCAATCTGAGAGTGACACATGTCACCACTGTAAGGGTGACACGTGGCACGCCCTTACAATGTACGTACGAAACGTGGCAGACAGTGATTGGGAAAGCTTGTTGTTTGGGTAGCATACGTGGTCTAATCGTGTGCTGACAAGTGGCATATCTTTGGGCATATGATGAGGTGCCATGTGGCACCCAGTGGTTGACTAATGCAGTTGGTAAAATTTTATGGATTTTATGGGATTCAAACCATGGACCTGCCTGGGCGCCAAGCTCTGTCGTAGGTTGGGCTACCAGCCCACCTACCAGGTGTGAATTAACTGTATGCGACATAACTTTATTTTAAAGTTGAGTGTTGATTCATTTGGGCGAAGAAAGGGTTGGGGATAGCCCCAACCCTCGGCGTAAACCACTCCACATGACCGCACAATATGACCATGGATCATCCCTTTGACAGTTGGTGCAAGTCTTATGGGTTTTAGCCCCCGATTTTTGGGCTATACAGTTTGGCCTCCATAGGACTCGGTTCTAAAACAAAATGTGCATGGAGTTTGGGTGGTTAGCCCCAGTCAGTCAAGCTAGCCCACCAACCAAGGGCATAACCATGGCCTTTTCAATTGAGGGGCTCAACTCTTGATAGCGCGTGGATCTATTGGGGTCTGGGTACATGGCCAGCACAGGACCAAGGTTGAGAGGTAAGGGGCCAGGGAATGGGTGCTTGGCCACATGGAATGCGTTAATAGGACCAGGAGATAGTGTTTTGGGGGCTGCGCCCAATATTATTTATAAAGTGGGTTTTTTAGTTTAATATAGTGATTTTTATTAGATTATAGGCTTGTTTTTTGAGATTTTGGTCATTATTGGGAGACATTGGGCCCTTTTTGAGGCAAGATATTGTGGGGAAGTTGGGATATGGTTACAAATTTTAGATCTATATAAAATGGGGCTTCTTGAGGCCATGGAGGAGAGGTTCAGAATAGGTATATGCTACAGAATTGTTGAGCCAAATCCATTGTCATGCAGGGAAGCTATTGAGGAGCACACCTTTGCATACCATTTATGGGAGCTTCGTTCATCTTATTTGGGTTTTGTTTGTTTTGATGGGTTCATGAGATCTGGTAGAACACGACCAACTCATTGTTGTAATCCACTGGCACTTTTATGATGTACATTTAAAGATTCAAACATAAATAAAAAAATCCCACTGAGACAAGGCCCAAAGACGTAGGCGAGATTGTCGAACTCCGTTATCACATTGGTGTTATGGTTTGTTGTTCTTTTTTCTTTATTTCAAATATGTATATGTGTATATGGTTGTCATTATTCTTCTATAAATTATTCCTCTTTCTTTAATCTTCCTAAATGGTTAATAAACACTTGCATAATAACTCAACCATTGTCATGTAAAAGATCTTTTCGGATCACTCTAGGGATCCAATCTTCCCTAAGGCAACCCAAGGAGAATTTTTTACCCAAATCCAACTAGGATTTCACTGGTGCTACACATCAAAACTCCTCACTTCGATAATGTCACATTCTCATTTTCATAAGTGTCGCAAGTGTCGCACTTTTGTCGTAAGTGTCGTAAGTGTTTTTCTATGAGAATTGATCATCTTGGCAACTTTTGGGAAGATCAACGCTCCCCTGCTCATATGCAGGGAGCACTAGTACTCCTTTGCCTTCTTACATGGAGTGTTGTAGCACTTTGTTCCCCATTCTAATGGAGAGCCGAATTGGTTGAGCAAATCTTGGAAGAAATCCCCTTTTTTTCTAAAGATAGTTATGGATGGATCGAGTTGGTTTGGCTCGAATCTAACCCCTAGGTTGCATCTAAGGGAGATATCACAACTGATGGAGCCATATCCTCAACTAATCCAAAAATATAACCAAGGTGTTTGAGCCTCTCAAAGCTTATAAAAGGAGGCATTCTCATGGTGAATAGAGAGGAGAAAATCAGCAAAAGCATTGTTATTTTGACTGTGGATATTTCGAGCAAGGGGTTGAACGAGGAGGACTTGGAGAGGCTATTGCAACATCATATGAAGATTGTAAGTGTATTTTTGAAGTTCTCATTAATTTACTTGGCCTATTTCCTTCTAGTATTTGTTTACATGTACTTGTCTATGCTTGTCTTAATCTTCATAGATAGATTGATTTTGTCTAATCCATTAGAGTATGAGATAGTCGTTTGTCTCTTGTTATCCATTGCAGTTATTGTTTGGAACTCATGGATTGGAGAAACTTGGACAATCTTTGAAAGTAAGGTACATCATACTATCCCTCCTTATCTCTTTTTCGATGGATAAAATTAATCTATAGGAATGGTAGTGTCCAAAGGTAGTTTTCTGTCTTGGTAGAGGGGTCTGTATTCCAAGGGAAATTTCTGTTGGATTACTGAGAGGGGGGGTGAATCAGTAATAACGTAATTTTAATCCTTTTTCTTCAAATGTTATATCAATGTAGAATTATTATCCAATAATGAGCAGTAATAAATAAGTAATGAACAAATGAACAATCATACACATA
>ML780660.1:806603-817333 GCA_009831015.1 Picea engelmannii | reverse complement strand
TTCTCATCAAGGACAATACATATTATATTACATCAATCATCAATCAATCAATCCTTTGACATCAATCAATCACTTGACATCAATCAATGACATCAATCAATCAAACCATTGGCATCAATGACAACATGATCCAACAATTTCACCTATCCACAGGGGAATATTTCCATAACAAAAATTGGTGACCATACTAGGGAATATTTCCTCTCAACGATCATTTGATGCTCTTAAGCATGCCTTAATGAACACACCTCTTTTGCAACCACCGAATTATGCGAAAGATTATATCCTTTATTTGGTTTCCTCCACTTCCACTATTGCTATGGTGTTATTCCAAGAGGATGATGACGGCACCGAACATGTGATCTATTGTCTGATTAAAAGTATATCAGGTCCCAAACTCCAGTATTCACATGTCAAAAAAAATTCTTTGGCGGCAGTTATTTCCGTCCAAATATTTCACCACTACATTATGTTATGCACTACGACAGTCATTGCAGACTCGAACCCCATGTACCAAATATTGAATCATCAAGTACTTGGGGGAAAATATTCAAAATGAATCATCATTATCCAAGAATTTGATCTCGAGTTTGCCAAATCCAAGGCTAAGAAATTGTTGGTTTTGCGGAATTAATTTGCGATCTTCCCCAGACTTATGAGAATACTGATTCTGGTGATTATCTTCCCGATGAATCCCTGTTCCTCATTAGTACGTCTGATCCTTGGTATGGACATATTATTCTCTATCTCCAAACCCAACGCTTTCATCCTAGCATTTCACGTGATGAACGATGTCACATTAGAAACCACTCAAAGTGTTACCTTATCATTGGTGACACCTTGTACTGTCAGAGCATTGATATTTTCCTATGACACTGCTTAACCCACGAAGAGGATGAACAAGTTTTAAATGAATGTCACCTTGGAACTTGTGGTGGTCATCTTCCTGGTATGGCTACATCCCAAAATGTTTTATGTGCTAGTTATTTTTGGCCTTCCATATTCAAAGATTGCATTGAGGCCGTTAAAAAATGCCCACTCTGTCAGATATTTCCGAACAAAGCATGTACCCACCCAGCTCCACTTCATCCCATTTTTGTCATGGGACCCTTTGCAAAATGGGGCATCGATTTTATGAAATTTAAGCCTACCTTAGCAATGGGCATGGTTATATTATCGTTGTCGATGATTGTTTCACTAAATGGGTTGAGGCTATGCCTACATTCCTTAACAATGGTAGCACTACATCACCTTTTGTGTTCAATCACATCATCGCTCAATTTAGTGCCCCACAAGTTGTTGTAACTGATCATGGATCCTATTTCCAGAACCAGATGATGGGCGAATTACACACCAAGTTAGGTTTTTTCCATGAAAATTCATCTCCTTACTACCCTCAGGAAAATGGACAAGTTTGAAGCCATCAAAAAAGTCCTAAAAACCATGCTTCAATGCATGGTGAGAGTGAAAAAAAACTCTTGGAACTTGCAACTCTTCTCTGCACTCTGGGCTTATCTAACTTTAGTTAAAACCACGACTATATTTACACCCTTCCAGTTGGTATACAGGATAGAAGTGGTGCTACCGATCGAATGAGAGATTCCTTCATTGAAACTTACCGCAGAACTCCTACCCCATACTTCTATTGAAGAGGAAGGATTCTTATATCTAACCAAGTTGGATGAAACATGTTGCGATGTTGCTCTCATCAACGAGACATACCAGAAACGCATCAAAAATCAATATGATAAGTTTGTCTAACCTCCCTCTTTTACAAAAGGAGATCTAGTCCTAGTCTATGATCAAGATCATGACAAGTTGAAGGCAGGAAAGTTAGAACCCATGTGGCATGGGCCATACATCATAAAATGTGTGTTACATAGAGACGCCTATGAGTTAGTAGACTACAATGGAATATCTCTCAATGAGCCCTGAAATGGGCTTTACCTCAAGAAGTACTATGCATAGAATATCTCACATGTGTGCTTTGTACATTACTGTACTATATACTTTTGACTTGGTGTGTATTTTCTTTTGCGTGCACGATTTTTCCCCAGTTTCTTATACTTATATTTGTGATTGAATGTGCAGATGACATCATCCTTTCCCATTTATTTCAGGTTTGCGGATGGCGCTAGTCGACATACCCAGAACATCACTTATGTAGCTTGGGTCATCTACCACTCTGGCGAGTTAGTGAGTTCATGAGAAATTTTCCTCGGATCTGCAACCAATAACATTGCAGAGTATCATGTCATCGTCGAAATTTTAATCGAAGCCTCCTCTCTAGGTATAACTCAATTGATTATCAACCTTAATTATCAACTCGTGGTCCATCAACTAAATCATGAGTATGTCGTTCGCAACTTGGTTTTACTACGTCTCCACCTAAGGGTTCGTCATCTCGAAAGATCATTTGAATTCTTAGAATACAGACATATATCAAGAGAAATCAACATGATTACGGATTGGTTAGTGAATTACATGTTGTATTGGTATATTGCACATAGATAAACATTTGGAACATAAAGCATATGTATAAAAAACATCACTTAAAACAAAAAAATACAACATAAGTAGCCACCGTAAAATTCGTTTATATATATAATCTTGATAGCAAAAGTTTTTGTCAAAATACATGATACAAAAGTACATGACAGGGAAAAACATGGGCCTTCATGCCCATAGAATCATCATAAAGACTACAAAATGACTGGAGACACTACTTGTTCCCCTGCACAACGTTGTGTTCCGCATGGCACACTACTGCCCTTACCACTTGTTGTAGCAAATGATTAAGGCCTTCGGAGACCCCAATTGTATGTCACTAAAGGTGTAGAGGCACGGAGGTTCCTCTCCAACTCTCAGAGTCCTCTCACTACGACATCATGCTCTGTCGCTGCATGTGCATCTTCACGATGTCCTAATGTCGGTATCTCTATTGGACATGATGCACCTCTGTCTGCATGATGAAAACAAAATGAATTAGATCCCTCGTCATACAACCAAAAACATATAAAAAAAAACAAAAATATTGTTACAAGGTTATACCCTCGGGAAGTACCAAATCCTCACTGCCCCTGAAATCCAGCCCAACATATGGGAAATCCTTGATCACCACCATCTTCCTCCTCCACCATGCAAAGAAGTCGATAGTAAATCTAAAAGTTGAGGGCTCATTCCCCAACCTAGGGGAGAGACTGGTCCACCTCTCCATGCGAGGCTCAGTCACAGAGTGTGCTATCATTGCAACATGTGGTTGCATTTGTGGAATCTACTCCAAAAAAAATGAGACCAAGAAATAACCATATCCAAACTGTTTTTGCCTGCCAGTTCTACATTTGGATATCTGCTCTTTAATGTTCCTCAAGAACCATGCACTCCAGTTGAACAGCCTAGGTTTCAAGAACTGAATGGCATAAGAAATTTGGGACTTAGAAGTGAGATGGGAACTAGTGATTCCTGCCAACTTGGTGATGGAAAATAGCACAGATCGGAGAGACATATCCATCATGTATTTTATAACGATCTTTCCTCCTACCAACCATGACCCTGATATGCAATATTTGACAACATATGCCTCGGTTTGTCAGGGAGTAACCCAGTGTCCGGACAAAAGAATGGGTGCTCCTCTCCTTGAGATCCTCGTCAAAAATTACACATCATCCATCTCGATCTCAAGCATATGCGTTCCTATTCGAAATGCTTCCTCACCGCCATCCCACAAACCGATCAAATATTTGAGCAATAACACTTCTTTCCTCATATTCTAAAGTTTGAATTACGTAAGCAAGACGCATTTGCGTAAGGCCGCCCTCACTTGAGGGTCTCATAGAGCAGCGATGTCATCAAATTTGTGTTCATGTTCTTTCCACTCAATCATGATTAGCAATGAGTGAAACCTGCAAATGCTTCAATTAAACATCATTAGCTAAGTTTTTGAAGAAAATTTGCCCTTCTTTCCATCCAAATAATCAATTTTTTGCGCCTATCACTCCCTTAAAGAAGAAAAAAGAGCGCTAGCACACCCTCAATGCACACACCAGGGTATTGAAATCATGATCAGCGCTCCCCTCGACTCCTTGAAGGAGCATTGATCCAGCTCGACGCTTTAGGGCTTATCAAGGAGCCTAAGCACAGAAAATAAGGGCTGAAATGCAATAAAAAGACATGGAAATGAATGAGGAGGAGGAAAGAACCAACCTGATCTAGACGGTTTCAAAAATGGTCGCCCACAATCCCCACAATCAATGCTCAAACAAACGCTCCAAAGAGGCAAAAACTCAAAAATGAGAGGAGAATAGTAAAAACAAAGGTAAAAATGAATTTTTTCCCTAATTTGATATTTGATATGTTCAAATTTGGTCATTTATCCTTATTATAAAGTTTATTTTTGGTTTTTTGTCATTTTTTGAGAAGCTGCTACTGTCTTTTGCCCAGAATAGCTTGATTTTATAGGAATTTGAGTAAAGTTCTTCGATGACCTTGTAACGCCAATGATTTTAGTCTTTGTTCTTTTTTGCACTCATAAATACATGATAATGTAATCAAGTATACGTTTATCACTTTTTCAAACTCATAAAGGTTATACGAAAAAGGAACCCCCTAGAGTCTCCTTTAATCTCTTTTCGGATTCTCTAAACATGAAAATATTGTTGAGTGATCTTGCTTCCTTTCACACTCATTAAAAGGTTCGAAAGGGCATCCTCTAAGTAATAGTTTATCTCTTTTTCGGACCTCGGGGACTAAAATTACGAAAAATGACAACTCTGGATTCGCCTTTAAGTTCTTTTCAGACTCTCCAAACATGAAAAAACATCGAGTTTTCCTTCTCTGGACTCGCTAAAGGGCCCATCTGGGGACGAACCCTTACTTCTTCCAACTCGTTAAAAAAGGGAAGAGATACTTACTGAAGGTGAGTTATATCGAGCATGTGTTATCCTCCTCGAGCTCGTTAAATTAAAAAGAGGTACTCATCTATCTAGATGGGGGAAAAAATTGAAGGAAGTAGGTCAATTTTCTTGAAAACTTTTGTAAAGAGCTCTTGCAGTCACCCTTGAACACGACACTTGTTTTAACCTACATTGAACACTTGGATAATTCGCTAAACCTCAGCAGTGAACCAATCCTATGATTCTTTCCACTCCTTTGACCCATCTAAGTCCACTCGTTGTATTATGTTTTGGTCCACTCTGAGTTTATGCTGCCAAGTCTCATGTCATGCCTTAGTGGTCAAGTGAATTTTTCATCTCGAAAGTCAACCATCTACAAAATTACTAGTTTCCACACCTGTGTCAGTTTGTGTTCATCTACTATATTTTATCACTTTTCTCTATTAGTTTTGTGTTGATGATGGGAGATACATCAAGGCCCTCCTTCGACGAGTCTTTTCCCATCGACTTCAACACATCATCTGAGAATTAGAATTAGAAACCAGTTAGTACCTTGGGACCCACATGCCTCAATGGTAGGCCTCCTCACTTCCAACAATAAGTTTACATCATTGACCTCTGATCAGATGATTCCACAAATGTTCGACCTCAGCTCATTTATTCACATTTGTTGGAATTTACTAGGGTACATTGGGAATCATTGACATCATTGGTAATTTCCCTCGCACTTGTTAACGATTTACCTCAATGACCAGTAATCAAGTGGTTTATACCATGTTTGACATCAAATCATCTATTCACATGGCTAGATTCGTACTACATCGAGAATGGGACGAAGACCCTAGGTTGAGCATCCACTCTAATATCTTCTTCGTCCAAGCTACGAAGGAAGTCATTTGAGCATGCTGATACATATGCTGCCACATAGATCCACGTTGTATTTGTTTTTGGATATGTTTTATCATCTCGTAGCTCCACTGTGTATTTTGCGTGGCTACGATCAGTTCATGTCATAGAAGTATGTATCCACATTGTATCTCTGGTGGCCATACCCTTATTCAATATCATCAGTGATCCATGGCGTATTTATTAGCAGCCATACTTTGAGTCACTTATAGTCGAAGCATAGGTATGCATGCCTCAGGAATGGAACACATATTAACATTGTTTGATGGTTGTCTGCAGCTTCTACCAGGTTCTCTAACTCCATATCCTTGCTTCTAAGAATCTACAAAGTGTTTTAGACCATCAACTTTCATCTTTTGGCTTCACACTTTGGAGGGAAATATGTTACACATCAAAATTCCTCACTTCAATAATGTCACATTCTCATTGTCGTAAGTGTCGCACTTTTGTTGCAAGTGTCACATTCTCGTTCCGCAAGTGTTGCATCACGAACGAAACCAAGAAAACACTTGATACAACCACTAAAACATGTTAGAATAATAAGCCCCATCATTTGACAATCAAAACAAATGTTTTTCTATGAGAATTGCTCATCTTGGCAACTTTTGGGAAGATCAACGCTCCCCTGCTCTTATGCAGGGAGTGTTAGCACTCCTTTCCCATATTACAGGGAGTGTTGTAGTGTTATGTTCTCCATTCTAAGGGAGCATTGAATTGGCTGAGAAAATCTTGGAAGAAATCCCCTTTTTCTCTAAAGACAACTATGGATGGATCAAGTTGGTTTGGCTCGAATCTAACCCCTAGGATGCATCTAAGGGAGATATCACAACTGATGGGGCCATAAGCTCAACTAATGCCAAATATAACCAAGGTGGTTGAGCCTCTCAAAGCCTATAAATGGAGGCATTCTCATTGTGAACAGAGAGGAGAAAATCAACAAAAGCATTGTTATTTTGATTGTGGATCTTTCAAGCAAGGGGTTGGATGAGGAAGACTTGGAGAGGCTATTGCAACATCATCTGAAGATTGTAAGTGTCTTTCTAAAGTTCTCATTAATATACTTGGCCTATTTCCTTCTAGTATGTGTTTACATGTACTTGTCTATGCTTGTATTAATCTTGATAGATAGATTGATTATGTATAATCCATTAGAGTAGGAGATAGTCGTCTGTCTCATGTTATCCATTGCAGGTATTGTTTGGAACTCACAGATTGGAGCAGCTTGGACAAACTTCGAAAGTGAGGTACATCATACTATCCCTCCTTCTCTCTTTTTTGATGGATAAAATTAATCTATAGGAATGGTAGTGTCCAAAGGTAGTTTTATGTCTTGGTAGAGGGGTTTGTACTTCAAGGGAAAGTTCACCTGTCCACAGGGGAATATTTCCGTAACAACTGGGTTCACAATGTTCAACAATGTTACAGTGGCTCATTAGCTCACACCCCACATTCCCTAGCAAGATTGGAAAGTGCAATCCTTAGAATGAATGGCTTTTCCACTAGCCCATAAATTTATATATGCATGCCTCTATTTTGACACATGACACTCAAGGAACTAATCTCCCACCACTTGGGAGCTCATCCCATCACTTATGAACTTATGATATAATAATATGAGTTTATTACTTAGGAATTAGGAATATTTTAATATTTCTTGGCTTAGCCCTTAGTCCCTTTCCTTAATCATTTAGCCCCCTTTTTCCTCTTGTGGAGTCCTAGCTCCCCATACTCTTTGGTCTGACTTGGTCTACAACCATGGTGTATTTTATTAATATATATGAGTGTGATTACAATGTACAATGCTACGCTCATCGGTCTTTCAGCATACAAGTTATCTAACCTAATATCACATTGGCACTCCGGCCAAACATGCACTCTGACCCAAACATAAGTGACTCACTAGCCTAAAATATCATATGTACACATACACATACAATTAGAGATCCAAAAGTGGGGTATTACAACTCACATTTAGACAACTAAATATGTATAATTTTTAAGGAATATTTTTTCTATTTGTTTAATGATCTTTATTTGTACATATATCATAAGTCTAAAATACATAAGCTTTTTATTTATGGCTTAAATTTTTGTTATTTCACTCATAAAAGCAAACTATATGGTGCACAAATACAAGTGACTATCTACAATTTAAAAAATGATTGATCATATTAAGACCCTCAGATGGATGTTTGACTTTATTAATTTTTAAAAAATAATTTGAACTTATTAATTTTAAAAATATATATAAACTAACACAATCACATTATTAAAAGTGATTGATATAAGACATCATTTTCTATTTCAAACTAACACATTAATTTTCTTATATGGACTATTTTTAATAATTTATTTACAATTAATAATTATAATTAAAATAAAATTGAAAAAAATAATTTTAAATATCCATATACCATTAATACTTCATAATAATAATAATAATAATCTATTTTTAAGGTCACGGCCAAGCCAGCACACCAAATTGGTATATGAGACCCCCTTGTTTGTGGGACAAGGGACCCCCCTCCACCCAACGATTTGACTGGTAAAATCTACGAAGGTATACATACCCTACCCCCCTCTCAATTTGAACCTGAGGAAACACATGTTCTTAACCATTGATTAAATAAAAATATTTTAAATAACAAATATAAAAACAATTTTTGCCATGCATTAATAAAACCCTACCATGCATAAAACAAGTTGGGGATATAGACTCCGTCGTTATGCTTAGTAGCAATAAAATGTACTCCCGCTCTCCCATGGAGTCTTCCTTACTAGTGTGTCACCTTCATCGTGTTCACTCCATTTGTCTACAATGATGTTTGGAGGGCCTCTTCATTCTGTCCACTTGCACTATTTCAAGGGTCTTAGGCATGTTTAGCTTCTATTTACAATGATGTTTGGTGGGTCCGTTCACGTTAAATTTTAAATAATAAGTATAGAAACAATGATATATTTTTCTAGTATACATTATGAACAATGATATGTTAGAAAATGTTTTTCTAGCATGGAAAATAAAAGACAAACCTTAAAATTTTACAAGTAAATAATAAACTAATTACAAATAAATAAATCAAAATTGAAAATTCATTAAAAAACCATTAATTTACATAATAAGTATTGACCAAAAACCATTAACTTATATAATAAGTATTGACCATAATGAAAAATGAACTTTCAAAACTTAGGATACCTCCACAATTTGTAAAGAGACTGAAGTTAAATAGTAAGTTGAACAACTGTAAATTCTTTTGTACATCACACTCCCTCAAAACATAACTGTAATTCTAAAAACACTTTGAACATCGTGCACAGTATTTTTAGAATGCACACTTAAAAAAAGGTGAGCTAGCGTTACAAACTCAGTCGGTTTCTCTCACACTATTCCAACAAATGGAATAGAAAACAACCTTTGCTACTGAATAGAGGCATGCTAAGTGGCAATACCTATTAATCAAGTCAATAATCACAAATGGCCCAATTATAAAATGCAAGCAAGTTAATCAATTTAATCACAATCATCCATTAAACAGAGGAAGAATATTCTATGTCATTCAATGGAGATACACTTAATATTTTTAATAAAAAGACTCTAAAATCTAGCATCCCAAATGGAGATACACTTAATATTTTTAATAAAAAGATTCTAAAATCTGGCATCCCATTTCCAATATAAGGTCTTCTATCTATAGTAATTAACATTAAAATGTATAAAAAAATTACAATTGTACAAATTTGTTTTAAGAAATTATGACATTTAAATAGTACATGGTTTTCTTGAATTCAACATCTGAGATATAATTTAGAAGAAAGTAACATATTACTTTTAGAAGAATGTGAATTTTTGTAAGTTATGCCAATTTACTATAAATAAAAGTTTTAAATTTAGTAAAATAATTCAATTACTCACGTTTCAACTTTTTACAATATATTCTAATAAATTGTGCATGTATTTCTAATAATTATTTTTAATTAATTTTTATTTTTCTAAATTTTCAATTTCATTTAACCCAATAATAACATTATACAAAACAATATTATATTTTTATCAAAATTAAAAATTTATAAATCAAAAACTTTAATAATATTATAATTTCCAAGTAAAAAAATAATTTCCATAACTAAAATAAAACCCAATTTACATAGCTAAAATAAAACCCAATTTACACATAAATGGTGTTGAAAGTTTCATACAAAATATCTACATTCAAGATATGTCGTATTATTTTCCTAAAAAAATCCACTTGTCCAAGTAAAATAATAGGATTGGAAAAATTCACTTCCCCATGTTTCTGTACCATACATCCTAAATGCACTATTGGGACCATCGATGTAATTTACAAAAGCTTGTTCAGCACTTTCTGTCTCGACCTCAGACATTGTCACCACATCTATTTTCTTGTTTGTTTTATGATTTTCTAATTTTTTTATTAATACTGAGTTACCATAAATTCTTAATTTTTTAAGTGTTTTCAAATTTAAATATGTTTCTGACAATATTTCTAACTGAGGGCACCTTATTATTGTAAAAACTTGAAGTAAAGGCATTGCCGCCTCTTCTACCACGGGTAACTCTTCCAATCCAGATAAAAAAGAGAGTGAAAGTATTTCTAATGAAGGAAATGCCCCGCTGCCACCAAATTCTTTCGGAAGCTTCCTCAACATAGGACAACCCAGAATCTCTAATTCCCTCAAATGCTTAAGCATATGCAGATGTGGAAGTTCTTCAAGCTGATCGCACTGAATCAATCTAAGAGAACTCAAATTTTGAAGGTCACAAAAACTACTCTCCATTTGAACCAAGTGAGAGCATCTGAGAGAGAGCCTTCTCAACTTTGACATTTTACACATGTCACCGGGTAAATTTTCCATCTCTGTGAGTGTCAAAGATAAAGTGTCCATTTCAAACATAGTCCCCAATGTTCCCTC
>ML780660.1:778778-792717 GCA_009831015.1 Picea engelmannii | reverse complement strand
AGGGTCCCACACTTGCCCAATAGAATTTCCCTCAATCTCCACAACCATCCAAACTCCACAACCCCTTCCCCCAATAAGGAGTTGTTGTTACACAACAAGAAATTGGGTCATCTACCCAACCAATGAGACAATGCCCAACCTTAGGTCAAGATCAACTTGACAATTCTGCTTGTCATAGAAATCTTATGAATTCCACATATATCCATTTGCAAACCCATAACTGTCAATATGGTATGCCTCTTGACTTCCCTCCGACCACATTGGATGCCACTCAATAATCGGCTAGTGCACCTTTGATGATCCTATGTCCTAGTGGTGTGTTATGAGGAAAATCACTCTATGGCATGGGGTAAACCACAACAGACAAAATCACTACAGAAATCAACTCTAATCCCAAGTATGCTATATAAATGAAAATGCTAACAAGACAAGATAAAAATCCCACCTCGTCTGGACGTTCAATGTAGACCACCATTGAGCATTCGACTCAAAGCTTTATACTTGCAACTTGTCCTCAACAACCAAGATACACAAGAATATGGTGATCATATATAATGTTAGCACATATAATAGCATAATACATCAACATCCATAACATATAAGCCCATGGAATAACAATTCAAATATTTGCAAGATATTAATTGGACGAGAAAAGAGTATTTCTATTAAAATATGATTAATAGACGTGTATGAGTGACAAACTTCTGTGTCAACACGTCTCAGAACCAAGAAACTAAGTCCCTTCCAGCTGGATCTCCACCACTTCAATCCTCCACCAAAGGCAAGCTCATATAAGAGAGACAATGAGGTTCTCCATCAAAGAGGGAAGATCTTGGGGGATGAACAATGTGTTCAGACTTTAAAGGACAAAGGGATGCAGACTCAATGTGAAGTGAAAATCCCTCGAGAGTATCTTTTCTCTCAAAAGTTGAATTCTCTCTTATTCCTTGGTTTGGATATGGCCCAATTTATAGCCTTGAAATGGAATTGAAGGGTCGATTCAGAACGTTTCCAGTATATGGGAAAGAGCCTTGAAATGCAACATCTCTAACTTTGGGAATCCATTTCTAATCCATGATCCCCTATCACCAAGTCCTTCACAATGGGGTGCTCGCTTAATTTTAAAAATTTCAAATTGGGCAAGCTCTCCAATGGAGGAAGATTTTTCACATTGTGCCAAGAATCCAACTCTAACCTTTCTAATTGTTGAAACTCACATATCCATTTTGGTAACCACGTTCCTCTGTAATCACATAACACAAGACTCTGCAAGTTCTTCATATTCTGCATCCCCTTAGGAAGATTGCACTTCAGAGGAATCATGTGGTTATAATGCAAATATAAAAGTCTCATTTTCACCCATGATCCCATTATGGTTCCCATTATTTCATGGTTTTCAAACTTAAACAACATGTATAGATGGATCTCTATGAGATTTTTAAGATCCTTGAGGGCTATTACATATTTGTGATGGTCCACAACATTTTCCATAACCAAGCTCAAATATAGTGTTTTCAATGAAGTGAGTTGAGATATCTCTGTCGGTACTGATGTGAAATATTTACACTCTGAAATATCTAAAAATTGAAGGTTAGAAAGATTACCTATGTCTCTCAGTAATTCCCTGATGCAAGTACACCTTAATTTGAGAAACTCGAGTTGACTGAAAGATGTTGGCACCGACTCTATTTGGGTATTCGACAGATCAAGAACCCTCAAAGCAGTGAGATTGGTTAGAAAACTCCATCCAACATTATATGTCAATGGATTTTTGGATAAGATTAGACTCAAAAGTTGTGTGTATGGGAAATCCTCTGGCACGGATTCAATTTGATTACGATGGAGTGACATCCTTTTCCAATCCCGAGTTTGACTGTGTGAGAAATCTTCGAGTTGTAATCCTGCGTGGCACAAAGAATTTTTCTGCTGCTCCCCGATATAGATAGAGACGTTACGAATAACATCGTGCACTCTTATAAACCGCTTTTTCCAGACATTCACAAGTTTCCCCCGCATTTCAAAATTTACACTCTGAAACAAACCACGATCTATTAGAAGTTTTACATACATGTGCCTGAGCTGCATGCTCATTGAATAGGTTTCCCTACTGTTGTTAACAAATCCCTTAGCGATCCACATTTGCACTAATTCATCCACCCAAATCTCCTCATCCTCTGGATACATAGCACAATAAAGAAAACAACTATGCAAGTGTGTGGGCAAGTCCTCATACCTCCATCTTATTCGTCGATAGAGTCGTTGGTTAACATGGGGATGTGTATCTGCAAAAGAAGTATCTGCATTTTCCATTAAAGACAAACAAGTATTCCAGTCTTCTACTGTTGTTCCTTTACCTCTCATTAATGTGGCCACAACGGTTATGGCTAAGGGAAAACATTCGCACTCGTCTGTTATTTTCCTGGCACACTCCTTCAATTCCTCTGGAACATGGATGCTTTTGAAATCTACTCTTTTGAACAATTCCCAGCCTTCCTCCTTCGACAAGGGATCCACTTTTATGGACTTCTCTTCCTTCATTAACGTTAAATCTCTGTTGCGTGTAGAGAATACTACTTTGCTCCCTTTAGTAGTCCCAAATGCCACACCTAATTCTACTAAAATGCCACAGCTAATTCTTGCAGGACCATTGCATCCCATATGTCATCCAATATTAAAATAAATGTCCTCTTAAGAAGACTTCCAGACAATGTCATCTTCAGCTTATCAGTATTAAGATCAGAAATGTTGAAAAGGTCTAGTTTGAGTTCCTTTGAAATACAACCTTGCAAGTCTCGAACTCCATAGTCTCGAGAAACTGTTATCCAGATCACAACATCAAAGACATTACTGACCTTGTAAAAGTTGTAGACCCTTTGGAGCAGCAACGTCTTTCCAACGACGGGCATACTATAGACACAAATCGATCGAACTTTTGGAGGTTCAGCACTAATCCACGTCTTGAGCTGAGTCTCAACAATTTTAATTTCCTTTCCTACAAAGCCAAATCCTGGCATGGGCTGAAGTAGGACATCTACCTCTTGTGGCGACATCGTCGCCCAAGCATATGCAGATATTGATAAGTCAATCGACAAGTCATTTAAGAGCTTGTCCATTTCGGCGGCCAATTTTGGAATTCGTCTTGGAATTCTGGCGTTGGAGATGCCTTTTGCCTTTTGCATGACATTGTGCATCCTCCCCAACCAAGATTAGATGATCGACAAGGGCGTTGTGTTCTCATTATCTCGAAAGACATTGGAGATATCTTGTGAAAGGTTCTTCAAACGATCTTTGTTATGTCGCATTAACTGATTGTTTGGCTCCATGTGAATAATAGCATCTAGTTGTTTCGTTATTGGAGTAAAAATGCCCTTCTTTATAATGTCCACCAGAACTTGACTAGCAACTCCAGTTCCTATGGACATGGCGTTACTCAAAGAGAAGAGAGAGTTATGGGCCATGGAGCAGAGAGAGAAGCAGGTGCGAATATATCCAGTATAAAAACTGAGAAATCTAAGCTTGAATGTACAAGGACGACTACTGCAACTGCAGGGAAAAGAGGATGTGTGATTGAGGGAGGACAGGCAATATGCCATTAATAGGCGGAGGCAATGGCTGGTATCGTGGAATGTGGAATGCTATGGCATCGAGTTTGTCGGTGTGGGTGCCACTGACAACGCCTTTATGAGGGTGGTATGATAAAAAACAAAGTGAGTGAATTGGAATCCATCATAAAAGGCAGCGGTGCATGTCCTATAATTTCAGTGCAAAGATGAAGGTTTTTTTATTTTCAAGTCGAGACAAGTAACACGTCAAATCAAAGTTATGATCTATTTAATACAAAATGCATTTTGTGTCGGGACTCGGGCTCATTTCATTTATTCACAGGTTAGTCTTTGTATTTCTGGATTTGTGTGCTCTTTGGTGTGGAAGGAGTTTTATAGGTGGACAAATATGGTTTTCTACAAAACCTAACACTAAAATATGCCTTCGGCATAATAAACAATATGAAAATGCTTAACTATTATTCCTACCATATTAACTTACTCTTGTATATTTGATCCCATGACACATGAACCATAATTACAATAAATGTCTATCTCTGTTATTTGTCAAATAGTAATGATATATTTCACTTTAATACTCTCTAGAAGGATGAAATTTGTATCTTTTTTATTTTTAAGCCGAAAGGCGTACACCTATTGACAATGGGCACATTTAATAGGTTTTTAGTGCTTAATCAATTTTGTATGGACAAGATTAAATATTGATGGAATATTTTACATGTTTATTTTTTTACTTTTACTTGATCATATTTAAAATTTACTATGGTGGCTAGTTGATTGCCATGTCTGAGTGATTAACAAAGATTAAGGTTTTGTTACAGAGTGGAGAGATGTGAATATGGAACGCAACCATTTATGGCCATGTGTAACCGTGAGTTTCATTTTATGGCCACGTTTCATTTATGACCGTGTTTCATTTTTTGAACCAGCCGAAACCTTTCCGCTTTCACCAGCCACTAGTTTGTTGTTGTGCTAGAATAGTAATGATATATTTCACTTTAATACTCTCTACAAGGATGTAATTTGTATCTTTGTTATTTGTTAAATAATAAATATATATTTTACTTGAATATTCTTTACGACGATGAAATTGCTAGCCATTTACCCATCAAATAAATCCTACGGACTCACCATCAAATTGCTAGCCATTTACCCATCAAATAAATCCTAGGGACTCACCATCAATGTAAAAGAAAATGCTTAATACGTTTAATAAAATTGTTAAAAATATAAATCGATTAGATTTCAAATTCCTCAACGCTATCATATCGTGATTGTTCATAAGTGGAATGCTTTAATATGTAAATGATGGTGTTGTGTAAAAGTTTCTCCTGGGAACAAGTGAAACCCCCTTTGGATCAAGATCCCTTTGATCCAAGACAGAGAGAAAGAAATGGTTTTCTACTTTCCCCTTAGATCCACTATATATGTCAACAATCAGAATGAAAAAAGAAGGATAGATGACTTACCTCTTTTACGTCGGTTCTCTTCGCTGCTCCAACCCTTAATCTTGATGTCCAAGCTCTTGGTGCAAAACAAGTCCTGCAAAGAACAAAGCAATACTTCCTTCTTCTTATACGATATGTTGTAAAGGAGAATAGATCTGTCTATATTGAATTAGACGAAAATAGACATGCATATAGTGGGAAACATAAACATGAGGGGAATAGGCCAAGTTATATTATGGAAAGAAATAAATAGTGAAGCGTTTACAACCTTAATGTCGATGTTACACCACATCCTCCAAGCTCTACTTTCCATCCCCTTGAATGCAAAAAGATCAATAGTATAGTATTCTCCACTTCTTCCCCTTTCACTCAAGAATGGACACCATTATATAGAAATTGAGGCATCACAACCATAGGGTAGTTTTAAGGAGTGAATGTGATCAAATGAGGATTTGGATGAACAAACAAGATTGGCCTTGCCTTGAATAGAGGGTAGCTAGAACCAATCCCTTAACCAACTAAAATATCCTGAAAACAAACTCATAAAACAAGGCATGATGGTTGCAACTACTTGAGCACAGGGTGAGACTACCAGTCTCTTATAACTAATCAAGGAGTGATAATCAAGGTTTATCTCTCCTTGTATATTTGAAGGGGAGCGATGAAGCTTAATCAGGGCCAAAATCTCAAGGAAAAAGATAGTATTTCGACCTCCAACTGATATATTTCCTCTTCAACATGTCTAGGGATTATGACAAAAACTCCACATGGTGATAAAATTGCAACACTTAAGTGTGGCATTTGGTAAAGTATGACACTTAAGTTTGACACTTAGGTGCGACATTTGGCAGTACGACAATTAGGCATGTAACAAATGCGACATTTGATAGTCCGAAAATCAGGTGTGTAACATATGCCCCCTAAGTGTGAAGTCAGAAGAAAAGTTGTTGGTCGAATCACTTTATGAAAATATGTATGTGAGGGTGATGAAATAGGAGAGCCGGGTGGAAGTTGCAAACAAGCATCAAACAATATATGCGTATCATTCCCGAGGTAGGCATACCCATGCTAGCAATAAATTGACTCAAAGCATGGTTGCCGACCAATACACTGCGGATCCATGAAAGCACTAACTGAGGATATGGCCACCAGAGATACAATGTGGATCCATACCTTCCATTACGTAATCAGGTCGTAGCCATGAAAGAATACACAGTGGATCTACGATACGATAAAAAAATAACCATAGACCAATACAAAGTGGATCTATACACAACATATACATCAGTGAGATCGCCAGAATGATGACCATATTGGAATCTTCTTAAGTACTCAAATAATATTTATTGCAACTTGGGTGAGGCATGTAATAGAGGTGGGTTCCCAGGGTCTTCGTCTCGATCCCAAAATGGTACGATTCTAGCCATGTGAATAGATGTTTTAATATCAAACATGGTAGAAACCACTTGATGACCGGTCATTGGTGTATACCTTTAACAAGTGTGAGGGAAATCACCAATGATGACAAAGACTCCCAAGGTACCCTAGTACATTCCAATGAATGTGAACAAATGAACCGAAGTCGAATATTCATGGAATCATTCGATCTGAGGCCAATGATGTAAACCTACTGTCGAAATCAAGGAGGCCTACCATTGAGGCATGCATGTTCCAAGGTACTAACTAGTTTCTTAGTGAAATTCTCGGCTAATGTGTTGAAGTTGAGATGAATATACTCATCGAAGGAGGTCCATGATGTGTCCCCCATCATCGATAAAAAACTAACACAGGAAAGTGATGTAGGATAATAGATCAAATGAGCATGAACTGACCCAAGGATGAAGGTTGGTAATATTACAGAGTGGTTGATTTGGGCTAAAACTTCCCTTGAACATTGTGAGGAAAGACAAATGGATTGGAAACATTGAATTGATTAAGAGATAGACCAAAACATAGTATGATGATAATTAGGGCACTCTTCGGGTGGGTCAAAGGAGTATAATGAATCATAGGATTGGTATGACTCAGAGACAATGAAATTACGCAATTGTGAGACAAGACAAAAATAGGTTCCATGTTCAAGGGTGACAAAAAACAACTACCATAATGCTTTCCAAAAAACTGACCCACTTCCCTCAAATCCCCCCCTCCATCATGAATGGTGAGTACCTCTTTGTTTTTTAACAAGCTTGAGGAGGATTAAAGATGCTCGATATAGCTCATCTTCAATGAGTCCCTCATCACATGTTTAATGAACCCGAAGAAGGAGGGATTTGATCCCATAGGGGTCCTTCAATGTATAATTTTACGAGCCCAAAGAAGGTAGACTCGGCAGTATTTTCACATTTAGAGAGTCTAAAAATATCTTAAATAAGACTCCAAGGGTGTTCTCTTTTGTAAATTTAGTCCCCTAAGCCCGAAAAAACATAAAACAATAAAAGGGAGAACTCTTGTAGTCGATATTAACTAGAGTATTCTTTTTTCGTAGTTATTCTTACAAGGTATAAAAAGAGATAATCTACCACTCAAAAGATGACTCTTCATTGTTTAATGAGATTGAAGAAAGACGAAGCACGCTCTCATGAACAAGGTCATTGGAAAGGAAAAATTCTTTCCTCTTGAATTCCTGCACGAGTGGGATATGGATTGATGGAGATAAGGTTAGAAATCCCCATAAATACTATCAAATAATGTTTACACTCAAAGAAATAGCTTGTATGGAAGAAAAAAAAGGCAACGTGAACATAGAAAAATAACTAGTTCCAATGGATTAAAGAACAATTGGTGAAAATACCTAGTTTATTTTACCTCTTAGCTTTGCCTTGTTGATAATTTCCTCCTTTTAGGGAAGATCTTGGAGTGTTGATCGTGGGAGATACAAGAGAACATTTCACAAGCCATCTGACGCAGGTTAGTCCTCTCATCATGCTCTTTCATTTCATTGTGCTTTTATTTCATATTGTGCAATTTTAGGGATGATTTGAGCTGATTTAGGTCTCTCTTGGCGCCCCTAGGGATTATTGATCCCCTATCACATCGATAGGAGTGATGTTGTAGGCTTCATCACCATGTCTATAGCTAGCAGGGGGAGACTATTTCCTTGTAACCCTCTCTAGGGGGGCAATAGACCCAATTTATATAAAGAAATTTTTGCAAATATATGGTCAAGAAAGCATTGGATGAAGCTCAAATTTGGACTAATGATTCTTCTTGTCATGTGTAGGAAGTTCTTGGAAAAAATGATTGAATGGAAAGAGAGGGATCATGAGGCTGAAGACATGGCTGCTTTTCATGATCCAAACACCATAGAAGCACTAAGGGACTTTAGTTTACTTGAATTCTTCAAGATTCAGATCATGAGGAAGAAAGTACTTCTTTTGGAGCATCTGACAAGGATGTGGGATGCAAATTACCAGCTTTTAAATGTGGGTCCCCATACTCTTGATATAGAGATGAAGGACATTTACTTCTTAATAGGGCTCTCCAAGTGGAGGGAACCTATTATTTTGGTCGGTTATTGGGGCAATGAAGTCTGAGATGTCGACTGATGAATACATTTCTCAATAATATAGGGAAGGTACTCGAAAAAGTAGCAGGAATATTCCCATCAAGGACATCATAGATCGCCCATTACACATGATCGTATTCATTATTACAGAGCTATCGAGTAGCACAAGGCCGCATATATCTTCAAAAGCATAGATGGCATATTCCATTGAATGTCTTGAGCCTAGAGTGTTCAATTGGTGTGGGGGTGTGTTGTTGAATTTGAAAGATCAAATCACCAAATGCAAGACAAGGAGGCATACATAGTTTGGATATGGATCCATCTTGGTGTCATTCTTCTTAGATCAGGCACCTTTGATGCACCCATGGATAGAGATTCCCATGCTACCTTTGACCGAGCCATGGAAAGAGCGTTAGACCAATCTTATGTTCCGGTTAGGGGGTGGTCCCCATATTTTTTCATTTGATGCATGTTTCTTCGCATTGTGGGAATATCAGATCCCCATGATTGAGGACTTCTTCTATGCCAGGATGGATTTCAAAGGAGACATAGATCTAGTGCTTCCTAAGGGAGCATGGTGGGACGAGACATGTATGTCTTTGAAGAATGTGACCTTGCAACATGTTTGTTTTGTATTTTTGATATATATATATATATATATATATATATATATATTTTCTACAAAGGGGATCTAAAAAATGTTTTTGTTTTTGTTTCGCAGATCGAGGAGCAACATGGTCGGTAGGTATGTCACCATTATATGACGCGAAGAGGCACATCAGATGGAGGAAGTTGACATTGGGGGGCTTCGTGACGTGGAAATGAACTTGAGGGGGATAACCATGGGTGTCCCTGCGATGCGGATGCAAGAGATTCCTTATCATCTCTAGAGGAATACAATGGGGTGCCTGAAGGTTTTAGTCATTGTTTATGATGAGTGGCCTGAGCAGTCGTCTGTTACCATGAGCACAATGTGCCATAGGACGAGGAGTAGAGTCTCATTTCTTCACATTGTCCTATTTTTGCAATGATGTATGGGGAATGTGGCCCAGTTTTTGGCCCCGATGTACCTTTTTGGACTTATGATGTGGAAAAAACTATTTCTATTATATGTGTGTGTGTGTGGATTTCATTTAGGCTGCATATTCCTAAGTGTTTAATTGAATGATGGATTTCGTTTTTGCATTTTCATATGCTTTGTGATTTTATGTATGCACTAGATGCCAATCTAACATGAAATTCACAAGTGAATCAATCATCGTGCTAAAATCCCTTGGTATATGTTGATATTGACTGTAATCGAATGATCTTTCAAGGAGACAAACCCTTAAGTAGATACGAAACAACATAGGATCACATATGGAATAAATATGGTTCATTTGAAAGACCACGAGTTGAGAATCGAGACTAACAATCATGCGAGATATGACAAAAAAGGAAGCCTCAATCAAAAGTCCATTTACGTCGTGATATTTTGTGATGTTGTTTGTTGCAGGACCGAGGAAAAATCCTCCCGAACTCAATCACATGTTATTGGGGAAAAAGGCCTCCCAAGCTGCAGAAGCCAGGTTCTTGGTACGTTGACTAGCACCATCCGCAAATCCAAAATATATGGAAGAGGACGCTGACATTTGCACATTCAAGCACAAAGCGAGATAAGTGGCCATAGGTGAAAAAAATATTACACGCAAAAGAAAAACACACCAAATCTATGGTACAATAATGTGCAAAGAATGAATGCATGATGACCCTAAGAATAGTACTTTTTCAGGTAGATCCCATTCTGGGGCACTTCCAATGGGTTTCCATCATAGTCAACTAGCTCATAAGCACCCTTTTGTAGTGCTTGTTTTTACAATGTAAGGGTCGTGCCACATGGGTTCTAACTTACCTGCCCCCAACTTATTGTGGTCTTGGTCATAGACTAAAATTATGTCACCTTCGTCAAAGACAGGAGGACAGACATATTTTTCATATTGTATTTTAATGCATTTTTTATGTGTCTCATTAGCGAGAGAATCATCACGACAGGTCTCATTGCGTTTGGTCAAGTACACGAACCTTTCTTCCTCGGTAGAGGTTTTTGGTAGGATTTCAATGGCTAGCTTGAGTGATGGAATTTCACATTCAATAGGTAGGACTACTTCTAGGCCATAAGTCAATTGAAATGGTATAAACTCATTGGCAGTCTTTACATAAGACCTATAAGCCAAAAGTGTCAAGAAAATTTTCGAGTGCTAGTTTGATTTTTGTGCCCCGACCATCCATTGAATCATGGTTTTTAAGACCTTATTAATGGCCTATACTTGTCCATTTTCTTGGGGGTATTATGGGGATGAGTTTTCATGGTGAAAACCCAATTTTTCTCTTAACTCGACCATCATATGGTTTCGAAAGTGTGAGCTATGATCAATAGTGATGGCTTGCAGGAATCTGAATCTAGTGTTAATGTGATTAAATATGAATAGGGAAATAATTTTTCCATCATCTATGAATGTAGGCATAGCCTCAACCCATTTAGTGAAATATTCAACTACAACTATTATATAACCATGCCCCCCAACCAAGGTAGGCTTACATTGCATAAAATAGATGCCCCATTTGGTTAAAGGGCCGACGACAACTACTAGATGAAGTGGAGCGGAATGAGAGTGTGTTTTAGGATGAAAATATTGATAGGGTTGGAATTTCTTGATGGCTTCCATATAATCTTTGAAGATAGAGGGCCAAAAATACCCTACAATCAATATTTTCTAGGTTGTATCCATCCCAGAAAGATGACTACCACATGCTCTAGAGTGACAGTCATTGAGAACATGTTCAACTTCCTCATGGTTTAAACATCATCGTAATGTAGAGTCAGTATCATGACAATATAAAGTGTCGCCAATGATGAGGTAATGTTTTGCATGATGGCGAATGCGACGATGATCTTCATGAGATAGCTCAGGCTGAAAGTGTTGGGTTTGGAGATATAGAGTGATGTCTCCATACCACGGGTCATATGTGATAATGAGGAACAATGACTCATCAAGAAGAGAGTTGATGGGAATAGTTTCTTCATTAGTACAGGGAAGGTCACACATAAGCTCAACAAAAACCAAAGATTTMTTTGATTTGGATTTGGAAAATTCTAGATCAAATTCTTGGAGAATAATGATCCATCATGAGTTTTTTCCCCCTAGTACTTGATCTGTAAATATATGGTACRTAGGGTTGGAATTTGCAATGATTGAGATTTTACGGAGTAAAATGTAATGTCAAAATCTTTAGACGACAATGGCTGCTACCAAAGCCAACTTCTCAACATGCGAATACTGAATTTTAGGGTCCTCTAGGCTCTTACTTAGGTAATAAATGATGTGTTCTTCATCATCATCCTCCTCTTGAATCAATACCATTCTGATGGTGGAAATGGATGCAACAAGGCAAAGGGTATAATCTCGCATGTAATTGGGGGGATGTAGTAACGGAGTATGTGTCAATGCATGTTTGAGAGCATCAAATGAGTGTTGGGCTTGGTCATCCCAAATTAAAGGGACATACTTTTTCAACAAACACACAAATCCTTTCATAATCTCAACATAATTAGGATGAAGCGGCATAAGAAGTTTTCCTTCCCTTGAAAAATTTGAAGTCCATGTAGGGTTGAAGGAGGAGGTTATGATTAGATAACCTCAACCTTTAAGGGATCAACCTGAATGCCATTTTTGGAGACAGTGAAGCCCAGGAGTCTTTCGATTTCAATGCAAAATATGCACTTGTGCGGATTCAAGAGAATATTATAATGTCGACATCGAAGAAAAATGGCACTAAGATGCTCAATATGATGCTCTTGAGGAGATGAATGGGAAGGTAAATCATCGAGGTAAGGTTCTGTAAAATGCTTGATATCATGAAAGGCATACGACATGGCTCGTTGGAAAGTGGCCCCGACATTTTTAAGGCCAAAGGGTAGCTTGCGATAAGAAAATGTCCCCCAAGGGCAGATAAAGGTAGTCTTGTGTTGTTCAAATAAGAGTATATGATCTGATTATAGCCAGAAAAATCATCCATAAATGAAAAGATGACACTTTTAGCACAACTATCGATGATTTGGTTGATACAGGGAGTAGGGTAATTTCCTTTGGGGCAAGCCTTGTTAAGGTCCCTGTAATCGACGCAAACTCTGATAGTCCCCTATTTTTTCATAACTAGAACGATGTTCGACACGTAGTATGTTAATGGTATAGGGTAAATAAACCTATCTTTCAAGAGTTTTTCGACTTCTACCTTAATGATTGTAGTCTTCCAAAAATGCACTTATTGATAGTAGTTTTAACAAGATTGTTAAAATTTAAAAAAAATAATGAAATTGTAAATATCAATTGTTGAGATTGCAAAAGCTAATTACATTAAAAGTTTTTCAGAATACTCAATTCATTTATATCTTCAAAAATATAATTTAAATAATAAAAAATTACAATTCCACTAACAATCATGATAATTTAAAATATCCAAAAAAAAAAAAATTAAAATATTTAAAGTTATAAAAAGCAATTAAAACATCATCTATACACAACATACAACTAATAAATCCATAGTCTATGGTTGTTCTTAACCATTAGACCCACTCAAGCTGTATAAGTTAATATGCATGAGTGAATAAGTTAATCTTGCAGTAATAACCGTTAATATGCATGAGTGAGTAAGTTAATCTTGCAGTAATAACAATAATAGTTAGACTTTTTTTGTTGTTGTTTATATAAACAATATGTTAGTTGTTGATGAATTTTATGCAATTTAAAGAGAGGTTTCATAACATATTCATGGTTTAAAACATAGATTCGTGGTTTAAAACATAATACAACTAATGACTGTGACATGCTTTGTCTGTGAGATCTGTGCTTCTATCACCAAATCAAGCCGCGCAAATCACCTTTCTCACAAGATTTTGCTTACTTTTCATTTCAGATTGCAGTTAGGGAAGATTTACTTTTTATGCACTTTGTAACACTCAAAAAATCGTCTTTAGTTCATTCTTGGATAAGTAGATAGTCAACTTAGCTTGGTAGGGAGGTTAAAAAGAACCGTGATTCATTTCCTTACCACTTAAAAGGCACATGAACTATTAACTAGAACTGTTTTTATCACTTGGATTTTTGAGGACTAGGAATGACTCTTCCTAACTTAGTACTCTCTACCTCACACCTTAGGGTGATCTTGGTCGATCAGAAAGGTTAAAGATCTCTTCATATCCCTTACAATTCAACCAACATTTAGGAAATTAGTTAGTTTGAGTAACACACCCCCATATGTGCACATCTTCATGTTTTTATTTTTGCAAATTGAAATTAGGAAGTTTGAAGGATTGAAAGGACCACCATTGTCCATATCTTGTGCAAACTAGGCTAGTTTCATTTTTCTCAAAGTAGTTGCAA
>ML780660.1:767040-777883 GCA_009831015.1 Picea engelmannii | reverse complement strand
AAATCCCATCCTATCAAAACACTCTACTTACTAAATTCAAATTTGTTCTTTTCTTTGATTTAGTTATTTCATTTCAAAAGCAAAAGTTAGCATTATTTCACTTGCAATTCACACACACACTGCAAGTTTAGAATCATAGAGGACCCATCGTCACCTCAATGTTCTAGATGTTAGGAAGGCCTCCCACCCTTGTTGGGAGGTATCAATGATCTTACTGCTTCACCAATTTGACCTCCCCATTCACAGTCACATATGAGCGTAGCAGTGCTCGACTCAAACTTGCTCGGATCAACCTTGTTACCCATGAATTATCCAAAGAATCCATTTAGTGGTCCTTCCTCATCAAGAATTGACCATCAAACCTCAGGAAATACAACATTTACACCCAATCTAACATACATGGATTTGTTGAATCTTCCTGATTTGAAAAATCTAACCAACGACCCCATCTTACATGATCCACCTTGTTTTCCCATTCTGACCAAGTTCCTCTCAGATATCCCTAAATTTGAAGGAAATTCAGGTGAGAATTTGACAAATCATGTCATGACGTTTCATCTTTGGTGCTTATCTAACAACATCACCGATGATTACATCTAGTTGAGACTTTTCCAAAGAACCTTGGCTGGTCCCTCTACAAAATGGTACATAGATGAGAAAGGAGGTTCCCATGTGACATTTGCATCATTAGTAAAAGATTTTTTATCCCTTTTTCAATTACCAATTCACCATGAAAATGGTCTCAAAATCATCACATATCGTGGATCATATCCACGAATGGTGTTTATGGAGAATCTTATTGAAGATCGAAGTTACCTATGAACTCGTCCTAGACCGGTTCCTCAAATCTCCTTTGCCTCTCATCACAAAATATGTTGCCACCACCATCCCTCATAGTGAAGAAGAGACCATAACCAAAGCCTGTCACATTGACTTGATTTATTCTCAATCTGGCTATCTACATATCGTGCTCCCGATGCTCCTCGGTCTCAACAATTTGGTCAAGTAGAACTGGGGACATCCCATTCTATTGATGGATTGATTGGGTCTATGAACCATTTTAACCCATATGATGGACCCTCACCCTCATACAGTACTAGTCACCATGGTAACCCTTACGAAGGAGGCAACGGTTATCAGCCTCCAATGGACATACCTTATGCATCCGACAATCTATTTACAAAACCCCTCCTTCAATGGTTTGGGGACATAACCCAGCATGTCCCGGGAATCCCTTACCACCTTTAGGTATGTCAATTCCCTCACACACATATGGGCCTTTATGCAATCCAAATTGCAATGGAGGGGAATTAACATCATACAACCAATATGGGACTCCAAAGCATAACAACATACAATCCATTCCCTAGTCCTCCACAACCCAGTGCTATGCCACCATAGGCCCAACAAGATGTTTGTGTAAACGTTTTCCAACCTTTACCAATATAGAAAGTTCAAGAATTTGAATAACTGAACATGGTCAACCTTGTTACCCAACAAAATAATACTAAGAAGGGAAAGAATAAACCAAACACCAACCAGGGATGGGGGGAATCTCCAACACCAAAATACCCAAACCGGGGGCAATGCTAATGTTGGTAATAAAAACCAAACATTGGTAATAACAACAACTAGCAAAAACAGAGAAAGAACAACAACCTTCCTACAAAATTCCCTCGCATATTATGTGGTGAGTACGACCATTGTACTCACCATTGCCTCAAAGTCTACATCATGTGAATAAAGGAGTTGAGGTCGAGCACAATGAGACTTCGTTTGATTACTGGTCATTGAGGTATATCGTTAACAAACGTGAGAAAACCTACCGATAATGAAAGTAGGTATTAAGGCACTGAGTATATTCTTTCAAGTGCAAATAGAGGTGTTGAGGTCGAACACTTGAAGAATCCATCAATCAGGAGACATCGATGTATTCCCAACTGTCGATGGAGAGAGAACCTGCCACTGATGACTGCAAGCCTCTAGATACTCATAGGACTCTAGGCCTTATTTCCATAATAGATGAGTTGAATTCGATGGAAGGAGACCCACTGAAAGTAGAGCATTAAGGAATATCTTATCAGTCAACACGAGGTACAACGCAATATCTTGATGATTTGGAGGAACTCAAATGAAGAACATGTTCACAAACCAATGACCCTATGCATCTTTTGCATGCACTAGATGAAAGTAGTGCATGAAAAAGACCCTCTAAATAACAACTAATAAGAAAAATTGTTGACAAAGGCGAGGAAACCACCAATAAGGATAATGGCATATGAGACACTACATGAATCCCAATGTGTGAATAGATTTCTTGCCTTCGAACACAAGAGAAACTCCCCAGTCACTGACCAATGTGGAGATGTCAATTGTTGGGTTCAAGGTTACCTACCCATAATGAAAGTAGGACCAGGGTGCATGGTAGGAATACAACTTCATGTAACTCTGAGACACACTGAGGGTATGGCCGACATGCAAAGTAAAGAGTTCTGAGGAATGGATGACACAGGCTTATAGACTTCCTTTGAACAAGAGCATGAGACATATGGAGGACTCGGACTTCGACAACATAGACTTGATAATGAAACTTTGTGATGCAAGAGGCACCAATCAAACTCTCCAGAGGGACTGGAAGAGTAACCTGTCGAAGGATTAAACTCTATGTAATGATCTCAACTTCCTAAGGTCATGCTAAACCGAAACTTTGGATGACAAGTGGACTCAAAAGTTTGTGCTCTGTTCAAAGGTGTCACGACTGTTCCCAACATGAGATAATATTTGTTTCCTACCCATCTTTTTTTTTTTTTTTTTCATAGACAAATGGATGATATGATATAGTTGAGGAAACAAGTGTCGCAAGTAAGAAACTAGTTCCAACAGTGGAACAAACCTATTCTCAATGCAAGGAGGTGCATGCATGACATGGACACTTAGGGGAATGTTTCCTTTTAGGGTACAGGGTGTCAAGATGCAAAGGATAAACAAGGCTCTGCTTGGATGGTGATGCAAATTGTTGAGGTAATAGGCTTGTAACAAGAAAGAGGGAACCAACAATAAGATGAATACTACAAGCAAGAGAATGATATGCAATTACAAATTAACTCCAAAGAATGTCCTCTTTTCATAAATTTAGTCCCCTAGGCCCAAAAAAGTATAAAAGAATACCCAGGAAAACTCTTCTAGCCATTCCTTTTTTGAAATTAGTCTACTTGGTCCGAAAAAGGGTTAAAATTACACCAAATAGACGTCCTTTCAAAGCCAATTAATGAGTGTGAAAGAGACAAGTTCAATATACAATCTTTTCTCTTTTTGAGGGAGTCGGAAAAGAGATTAAACAAGACTTGGTGGGAGTCCCATAGGTATAGGTCAACATGCTTATGAGGAAGAATATGAAGCTTGAACACAAAGTCATATTGGAACTATAAGTGGCTCCCGGTTTTTATGGAATAATCTTTGCATGGGCACCAGATGGCACAAAGTTTCTAACTAGGGAACCCATGTTTGGTAAGCCTATACTATTCAATAAAGACACTTCTAATAGCAATAAGGAGGTTCCATGTTGCTAATAAATGGGTTCATACCTAAGGCATATGGATAACGGTCATAGGATAATGCAAATATCCAAGATGGAGTGGTGACCTATCTTATATGTTGGTCAAAGAAAATACCTTCCGAAGTCATGAACAGGCAAAATGATGCTAGAAACCGCAAAAATCCCTCGAAAAAACCACCAAAACCAACTTCTTCCATTGTTCTATTAGTCCATTAGGTCGAAAAATTAGTAGAAACTATGTAAAGTGGGTAAAATTTTTCTACTAGTAGTAAAAATAACCAATTTTACCATACCATTTGAATTTTTTACCCACATAGTGCATTTTGGACCAATTTTCCTACAATATTCAAGTGCTAATTGCGGGAGCTACGAGTGAAAATATTGACAACTGTCTGGACCAAGTAAGTGCTCTTTCCCTCCTCTTCATTTCTAGTGGTTTACAATTTTAAGTTTGACCCCATTTTTTGAGTATTAAAGGGTGCACATTATGAAATAGGGTGTATGCGGGTTGTAGTTCACCGGGTCGTGTATATGAAGACATGTATGTGGTCAAGGAAAATCCTTATCACGTATATGTGGCCCTACATGTGACTGTTAACATTGCATCCCATGTACAAGTCCACAAACAAGTTGTTTTTAAAAAGTTTGACTCAAAAAAGGGCTTTCCTTTTGCAGGATGGTACTTGAATGGAGAGAGAGAGAGCATGAGGAAGTAGATGTAGCAGTGGAAAGATATACGAGGGGCCAACTTGCCCTAAAAATATGTGGGCTTTACAAGTTTTGGGCTCTCAAAGGAATGAGGTATCAAGTGAGTTTTCTTCAAATGCTAGTAAAATTATGGGATCTGGATACATAGGCCTTCAATCTCGATGGGAAACCATTTAGGATTGAAGTAGAGGTGTTGGCCCTTGGTTTTGGAAGAAAGTGAAGAAGAATGAAGAAAAGGAAAAATGTGAACTGCGCGAAAGACATAGTGACTGATACTGGGGCGAAGTGAGCAAAAGAGCAGAAAAGACGAAGCGAAGTAATGTAAAGCAAGACATTAGACAAGGAGATCGAGGAAGACAGATCAACAAGATAGATGGATCATGGACAACTTGACAAATGGAAAAAGCCACCATTGGATGCTTTGGAGCACCACGCGAGAAGGAAGGAAAGACAGGCCGGTGAAGCCTTGAAAATATGGGTCAAATTGACCTAGGGTTTTAGACACCTAGGGTTTTGGGATTTAGGGTTTTGGACACTTAGGTTTCGGCCTAAGGTTGTCAGTGAGCTATTGTAATGTATAAATAAAGGTCAACAAGACTTGGGATGGGGTCGATTATGTTATGAGGAGAGATTTCTATTGAGGGAGAACTATTGTATTGTGAGAGGAGTCTGTATTGTAAGATCTTCAGCTGGGTGTGAAGATCAACCCTGCAGCTCGGTGTGCAGCTTGGTGTGTAGGGAGGGGAGAAAGAGAGAGAACAAGAGAGATCTACAGCTAAGTGCGCAGATAGAACTGTATGATTTTACTTAATATATCATAAAGCACAGGTTTGTGGACGTAGCCCTAGAGAGAGGGTGAACTATGTATATCTCGTGTTATGTGTGATTGATGTTGAGTTCTTTTGCTTATGTTATACTGTTATTGCATTATTGTGTTAGATCTGAGATAAAGATTGTGTAGTAGGCTTAAAGGAGATAGGAGATAACTAAATTACTGTGTGTTATTGTTCTAGATCCACTTGCAATCCTTCTGGTTGTAGACACCTGTGCCCTGTAACCCCCTATAGCTACTTTGGGTGAGACTGCATCTGCTTCGCAGGTGTTGCCGAAAGGGCCAGTAGTTAGGACTTGTTGGTGCACTCTTGAGTGTTGAACCCTGGGTCTGCCCCTGTGCCAACAAATGGTTTCGTTTCCGGGACCAGGATCTTCTTGAGGGAATGTCAAGGTGGTTTCCATCGAAGACAGAGATTCAGAAGTGGATATAATATCAAGAAAAGGACTTCGCTGAAGCCCAGAACAAGAACCCTAATCTTAGCATAGAGGATTGGTTGGGGAGGTATATCTTCACTGATATACAGGAGATTTTCTTTGGAGTAATCCATCATGAGCTATATGAGTGGCTAGCCAGATTAGAAGATACCCAGTTTGATATTAGACTCATACCACTTGTGGTTTGGACGTCGATGCTGGTCAAGAAGGTCAAGAGAGTTTACAACATCGTGTCAAGAGCAGTAGATCACTGGTTTAATAGCACCATTGGAGGGAATATCACTGAGTTTGTTGTTGATAGAGTTGAGTCATATAGCCAAGCTGAGAGATATTTCTTTAAGGGACCTAGGGGAAAAATTTTACACTTTTTGAAGTTGAAGATCAAGATGCTATTGCATGAGAAGAACATCTTGAAGATACAATAATTAGTCAGATTGGAAGAGCTAATGTTCAAGAATTCAGACAGTGACAGGGACATAGAGGTTGGACATCGAGAGAGCATTCAGAGAAGTTCATCTCGCGAACCTGTTTAAGCAGAACAACGAAGATGAGGGAATCTGTAGTGGAGAAGAGGCAGATCTGATGGACGAAGAGAATTCAGAGTCCGCTAGGATAGAGGAAGAGAAGACTGAATAACCTCGCCAAGAAGAGCCAGAAACTTCAGGAACTGCACCGACTATTGAAGTAAGTACTGTTACTCCTCTTGTTGTTTTAACATCGTTAAGCAACCAGAGTAACCTAAGTCACCAGAACACTCAGAGCACTGGTACAAGTAGTTCAATACCTATTCAGTTAGGAAACCTAGGAAGATCTATGGCAGATGAGATTAGGCTCCCTATCTTTAGGGGAGATGAATCTGAAGATCCCGATCAACATGGGTTTTTATGTGAAGTTGTATGAAGTATTAATAATGTCACTGAGGAAGCAGTTAAGAGAGATCAGTTTAGTACTACCCTAAGGGACCGTGCACTGAGATGGTACATGAAACTTGTCCAAGGAATTGCACAGCCTAAACCGCTGAATGAGATCAAGAATGCGTTGGTCACAGAGTTCAAGAAACCCAAGTCAGAGTCACAATTCATTACAGAGCTGAAAGAAATCAAGAAGAGAGTAGATGAACCTGTGTGGGAATTTGATCAGAGGTTTAAGACCTTGACGGGTCGGTTGACTTTTAAGATCCCAGACGAGAAAAACAAGGAATGGTTCATTGCTTCTCTCTTGCCACACATCAGATTTCCTCTTATGCAACAAAATATTACTTCGCAGGTTGAGGCATTGCAGATCGCTATGAAACTAGAATCAACCCCTATGGGAGAATCTAGCTCAGGTATGAGTCAAATATTGAGTCAACTAACTAGTTTGTCTCTGCAGGTAGAAGATATGAAGAAAGACAAGGGAAAATATAAAAGAGAATACATCTGGTGTGTCAGATGAAAATCAGAAGGCCATGACAAGGAACATTGTCCCTTATTTCATGAATACTTGGCCTCTAGAGCTCCGAGCCCCTTGAAGCAAGTCACCCTACCCTGGTGTGAGGTATTTAGAAATCGACATCTCCCTGGTGAATGTTACTATTTGCAAAAGTATGTCCAAACACCCACAAATTTGTATTGCACGTTCTGTAAGTCAGAGGGGAATGATGATAGGGATTGTAGGGCTTATGACCTCATGCATGAAAGGTCAAGGGATATATACAAAATTCAAGGTGAAGTACAACAAGAAGGAAACACTGCACAATATAACTCCCCAGGAAGAGGAAACTTCAACCCTCGCGGGGGATTCAGAGGAAGAAGAAGAGGAGGAGGTATGGGCCGAGGTCGAGGAAACATCATTTGTTATAATTGCACACAACCAAGAAACTTGGCAAGGGACTGTCAGAACCCTTGTAGCACTTGCAGCTACTACAACTCATTTGAACATGTCATTGAAGATTTCCTTGTGTTGTTATCCATACTTCAGGACAGACGAGGAGGAAACCAACAAATACAACTGATCAAAGCAGAACCTCGTGGAGAAGATCCCAGAGTCGCTATTATCACTAGAGGCGGCTCTATTATAGGAGAAGACAGAGTGACTCTAGAGAAGAATACAAAAGGTTCATGAGTTAGAAAAGATGCAGAGAAGACACAAGAGTTTGATCCAAGGAAAGAAAATCATACATTTGAGGAATCCATAAAAGAATTCGGAGGAGACCAAGCTTCTTCATCAAATTTTCGACCATAGGTAAGAGAATATGGAATTCCCCTAGCCTTTGATCAATCTACTTTGCCCAGAGATGGAAAAGAGGTGAGTAAACTTGTCAGTTTCTTGTACATGTTTATTGAGTTGATTAAGGATGAAAAATCCATACAAGAACTACAAAACTTGGTCAGACAATATGAGATAGGAAGGGTAGACCCTTTGTTGAATAAAGTAGTACATCAACTATCCAAGAAGAGAAGGACAAATAAGGAATTACACCTTAATGCTCAGATAGGAGATTATGATATAGATTATGTGGTCCTTGACTTAGGGTCAGAAGTCAATGTCATGACGAAGAGGACCTGGGCACTGATGGGAAAACCTAAGTTGATCTATTCCCCTATCAGGCTTAGGATGGCTAATCAGCAGGAAGTAAGCCGATGAGTGAGATTGATGTGGGAGACTGGAGCATGTCCCTGTGGACATTGATCGAGTGAGGACATTTGCATATTTTGAAGTAATTGAGATAGTTGATGAGAGTTGTTCTTATCCTACACTGTTAGGAATTGATTAGGCTTTCAAAAATTCAACTGTGGCTCATTTAAAGAAAATAAGAATGATGTTTGAAGGAGATGGCCTTAGGGTCATTTCACCTTTGGATCCCGATGAAGGTCGCAGATACACAGAGCCAATCAAAGAAGAAGATCGTGCATATGAATTAGAAAACATATACAAGTTGACAACTAGACAACAAGATTACATTAATCCTACAGGAGATGGGAATTTAAGCTGGCAAAGTGACAGTGCATGTTCATGAGAATAAAAAGAATCACTAGAGAACTAACATGATAAGATGTATGAAGTGTCTACGTAGAGATGCGCCAGATTGACCAGAGAAGTTCGCTGGTTCGGCACAATAGTAAGTAATTTGCCCACCTTTGATGGGTTGAATCACTCAGAAACTTTCTTGTTGGAATTTGAAGAATTTGTATCAACACAATAGAGGTTGTTGGCATTGGACGAAGCTCTGAAAGAAACTCCATCAAGAAGGTGGAAAACACATCAGACGAGCATCGCAGAATGGGTGAAATACCGCACTTTGATGACAACACAATTTTTAGACAACATCGTAGGATGCACAGTTCGATACATAGGTCAAAGATGTCCGAAAGACCATGTACGTAGTTGTGAGGAGGCCTGGAGCAACATTCCTCAAGAACAGTGGGTGCATAAATTTATCAAGACTCTGGACACAACACCTATTAATTGGTATCTACAAGCCGAACTGCGCCTCATCATCGCAAATTAGGAAGGTATGAATCATAACTTTGTAACCACCTTTTTGTTTGAAAGCCAGTATCCTACAGTGGATCAAGCGTTACAGATTGTAAGGCAGAAAGTTTTGGAGGAGGCACCTAGCCTCCCTGTGGAGAAAGAAGAGGATGAATGGACTGTGCCTCTTCATAAATTGAAAGGATGTTACAATATCAATGCCGATGAAGACGACGATCCTAGGAACGTGAACATCACAGAAACAGAAGGGTAGAGAGACATAGAAGGACCTAGGGTCGAATTTCCTTTAATTGGGAAGCCCATTAAAATAAAGAAAGTTAATATAGGAATGGAGGAAACACCTAAACTAGAAAACGTCGGAGATTACTGGGATGAGGCCACTATTGATAATATCACAGAGTTGTTGCATGAATATCAATACCTTTTTCCAACAAAATTCACAGATATGAAGGGTATTAAAGGGCCCATGGGAGAGATGAAGATCCCCTTCAAACCATATGCAAGGCCAGTCAAGTAGAGACCCTACAGATTGAACCCAAAGTATAAGGAGAAAGTCAGGATTGAGCTCGACAGAATGTTAGAAGCAGGAATCATAGAGCCTATTGAAGAGTCAGAATGGATCAGCCCTATGGTGGTCCAAGACAAGAAAACAGAAGAGATCAAGATCTGTGTAGACTTGAGGAAGTTGAATGATGCATGCTTACATCATCCCTTTCCTACATCGTGTTGGTTGTGGAGCCTGATTATCTTCCTGATTTAGAGGTCTTTTACTTTCAGCCGTGTTTATACCCCATGAAGTATTTACACCCCAGAAGTATGTACACTCTTCCACGTGGGGGAGTGCAAAGGGGGGGTAATTTCATTGTAAATATGGACCATTCATTATAAGGTTGCAGATCTAATGATAAAGATTATGTTAGGGTTTTTTTCCCTAGAAGGCAACCCGCTTTTATGAGGGAAATTTATTTCGGCTATGTATGTTGGCGAGTATTGTATTCTGAGAGAGGACACTGTAAGAGAAAGAAGAGGAAGTTACAGCGGGTTTTTCTATAGGTTGTATCCCTTCATTTTGCTGGATAATAATAAAGAAAGGACTTGGCAATTTCTCCGGTGGACATAGCCCACACTGGGTGAACCACGTAAATCTGTGTCTCTCTTGTATTGTGTATCTTCTGTGTTTTGTTTCCACGTTTGTTTTATTTTATTGCTTCGCGGTCCTATTTTTCTAACAATTGGTATCATAGCGTAAGGTAACTCGCAGGAAAAGAGGGTTCCTGGTTCAAGTGGGAGCAATGTTGGAAGATGGAAAGTTTAGGGTCGAGAAATTTAACGGCCAAAACTACCAGTTATGGAAGATGCAGATGGAAGATTATTTATATCAGAAGGATCTATTCCTACCATTGAGCGGAGTAGCAAAGGAGCCGACGGCCATGAAGGACGAAGAATGGGAGATTCTTGACAGAAAGGCTCTAGGAATGATATGGCTGAGCCTGGCAGTGTCGGTGGCTTTCAATATCTCGAAAGAAAAGACAACGAAGGGTTTGATGGACGCATTGGCCAAATTTTATGAAAAACCCTCTGCGTCCGATAAGGTATTTCTAATGAAGAGATTATTTAATATGAATATGTCGGAAGGTGGGTCTGTTGCAGATCATTTAAATGAATTTAATACAGTTACTATTCAACTAAGTTATGTAAAAGTGGACTTTGATGATGAGGTTAGGGCTCTTCTAATCTTGTGCTCATTGCCAAAAAGTTGGAATGGCTTGGTCATGGCTGTAAGTAACTCTGTCTCTGGTTCAAATACTTTAAAATTTGATGATGTTGTTGGTGTTA
>ML780660.1:720661-754061 GCA_009831015.1 Picea engelmannii | reverse complement strand
CGCAGTCAGACTGAATGCAGCCTGCGGAAATCAAGTACTTCCGCAAGACAATATATGTGCAGCCTGCGTACTATCTTCAAAAGTGTAATTTTGAGAAGCTGATAAGTGTAACTTTCTTCATGAAAATGATCTTAATGAAGAGTTAGATCTTCTATAACCATGTCATTATTATGTCATCATCTCGATAACCAAAAATGTGGATAACAGCCATGGCGGATCATGACGCATCGGGTCATTCATTAATCTTGACAAGTATGGAAAATTAAGTGTGGCTAGAAAATGGATTCGGGGTTGAGTCATCTGACCCCATGCTCCTGAGAAAGATTGACACTGAGGGATCATAGCCTACACAGGGTTCTGATATGCACCATGGCCCTGTCTGGGATTGTAATACCCCCCTCCAAACTGATTCATAAGAGTTTGGGTGGGCACCATTCCTGTAGGAATTTTATAATGAGGGTTAAAAACATTAGCCTCAACTAGAGGAGCTCCAGCTTGGGGGGTGCCCATAGTATGAAACTTACTCTCTCTAGGTGGAAATATGGAGGATATAGGTGGATTTTCCATACCAAACGTGTTGGTTGGAATCAATGTGGAGGAGGAAGGTGTAAAGGAAAGGACATAGGAAATATCTTGTCTGCCTGGTTGATTACTCCATCCAGGAGCATTAATACTAGGATTAGACCCAGGATGAAAAGGAGGTTGGCTTCCAGTCGTAGGAGTCATCTAGGGAATATGAGCTCCACCAAATGAGAGTGGAATATGTGGAGGATCCATGCCCCAAGGTCCAATACTAGGATTTTGTATTATTCGCTGGAATGGAAGACGAAAATTGCGATGTGATATTCGACATACCAAAAGAGAAAGGGTTAGATACTAAGGGAATGGACTGAACATTGTATGCAAGTGTACCTAAAAGGGACCCAAAAGGGTTCATTACTATGGGTTGCCTATCATCCATAAGATGGATAGGAGTAAGGACGAGGATCTCCGACACCATAACCAAAGTGGTTGAAGGAGTCGAAGGAGTCCCATTAACTATGTTAGGTATGGGAGTTGAAGGAATCTTAGTATCTTTCTGACTCGACTAAATACTCATACTTGTATAATCATAAGTCTGGTAGGTGTAGGTGTGTGTACCACTTTTGATAACTTTACACCTTTTAGATGGAAAAGAATCAAGATGCGGTGGTAACTTGAAAAAATGACGAGACCGACAAGGAAGTTGGTATGGTTGCACGATGAATCAAGACTCTAGATATAAAAACAAATCCTAAGGTCAACTAACAATCAAAGAGCACACCAAAATAAACAAAAAGGCCAATATGTACACAAACAAGATATAGTAGCTAAAAAGGGGCCTCCCTCACTAGAGTAGGTATGCCTCTCCCAAGAGGGGCCTGATACTCCCTTCAAAATATCGGAGGTATTTGAATCATTTATAGGGGCCCTCATGGGATTAACAACTTAGTCGGTCAGATCCCCCTGGAGAGGTAATTGTCCATAAAGGTTGTGTGTTGTCTGAACCTTATCTGACTCAGGGTACCTGTAGAATAACCCTTGCAAGTAATATATGTGGCTACCTATGTAAAGAAACTAAAGCCACCATGATATAACCAATGTGCAGGAGAACAGTCGTAAGTCAAGTCCACCGTATGGGCAGGGTAACAAAGCCCAAAATATTGAAAGAACCACCTCTCACAGAGGTAAAGGTACTAGCAAGACCCCCATATACGAGTATATCCCCCAAAATATCTCTGACGCTAAGAAGGTATTAGAGGGATATCTCTACAACCAACTTCGTGCAACCTAGTGCTTAACTCCGGTGTGAGCGGAGCGTCCTGACCTCACTAATTACAAAATGGATTTCACCACTCCCTTAGTCAGACACATATGTTGAGTTTAATATCCTTGGAGGATTTTGCTCACAAAATCCTATTCCAAGGCCCTATATCCTATACTTGTTTGTGTACATTGAAAAATGAAATAATTTCTAATCAATTTTAATTAATCAACATTACTTTTAATGGATTTTTTTACTCAAAATATGTGGTCGTGAAACTAATGATGTTATGAATCGACATATAAAAGAAATGAATATGAACATGAAGCTAAGTCCTAAATTTCAATTCTCAAAAGATGATAAGGTTTTTCAAAATGCAACTTTCAATTCAATTCGGCAATTTCAATGAGATGCAATCTTTCCATATATGTATCAAGATCAATACTAAACAACCAAAAGAGAAAATGCCAATATGAAAAATGTAATATTTTTGTATTTTCAATATAAAGAAATGAAAACGCAAGGACATAATAACAACTTGATATATAGACCCTAGTGCAAGCAAAAAGAGACAATCCAAGAAGGATACCAAGAAGAAAACACTCAGACCAATATGCAAGGACAACTAATGAAAAAGATGATGAGAAAGAAAAATTGCCCAAACATTTAACCAAAGAAAGGTTTCCTATCACTCTGCAGGCACTCAACAGTTATGACAGAGACCCAAGAAGACTCAGTAACCATCAAAACTCACCCAACAAACACCAAACTCAACAATTAAGATAAAAAGGTTGATGTATGCGACTGTTTAAGAAAAAACCACGTATGTGCGCGCCCTATAGAAAGACAACTCGTGTATGTATGTGTCTGTCAAGGGAAAAAATGTGTATATGTATTAAAGCATGCCAGGGTAAGGATGACGCTAATAAACTCAAATACAAAGTAAAAACAGGTTGTCGAGCAATCATGTGACACAGAAACTCAGGCAAACAGAGAGCAATCAAAGGAGAAAATCACTCCAAACCCCAAAAAGAAGATTCATTCCCCAGTATGGTCGTCAATTATGTTATGAGAAAAATCACTCTATGGCATGGGGTAAACCAAAATAGATGGAATGAATGCAGAAATCAACTCTAGTCCCAAGTATGCTATATAAATGAAAATGATAACAAGACAAGATAAAGAGCCTACCTTGTTCGGACGTTCGATGAAGACCACCGTTTTGACTCAAAGATTTATACCTACAACTTTTCCTCAAAAACCAATATACACAAGCATATGTTGATAATATATAATGTTATCACATATAATAGCACAATCCACCAACATTCATAACATATACACCCATGGAATAACAATTCAAATATTTGCAAGATATTAATTGGGAAAGAAAAGAGTATTTCTATTAAAATATGATCAACATAAGTGTATGAGTGACAAACTTTTGTGTCGGCACGTCTCGGAACCGAAAAACTAAGTCCCTTCTAGCTTGACCTCCACCACTTCAATCCTCCACCAAAGGAAAGCTCATATAAGAGAGACAATAAGGTTCTCCATCAAAGAGGGAAGAGCTTGGGGGCTGAACAATGTGTTCAGACTTTAAAGGACAAAGGGATGCAAACTCATTGTGAAGCAAAAATTTCTCTAGAGTATATTTTCTCTCTTCTTCCACGGTTTGGATATGGCCCAATTTATAGCCTTTAAATGGAACTAAAGGGACGAGTCTGAACGTTTCCAGTATATGGAAGGTCAAGGATCATGGATCTCGTGACGTGACATTGAAACCCAACACAATTTTTAATTTTGAGAACCAAACAAGATGTACGTGGGATGTAGTGGTGCAACCTACGTATACACATGTTGTATAACTATTAGGGAGTCTATATGTGGAAAAATATTATTTTTTAGCTCTGGGAAGTGCAAAAGGGGACCTCAAGTTTGCATAGGGAAATGGAAAAGGCTTTCTAAGCAAGTTGCATGGGGTGAGGAAAATCTTGCTATAACATGGTGACCCTACTCCAAGAGTACCAAATGTGCCTCTACAATGTACTTGTTGGAAATATTGTTTTCATTGATGTCAAATACAGAGGGAGACAATACATGTCCAAGATAAATATTGCAAGAAGGAGATTGTTGGAAATATTATTTTTGGATTTGTTATGCTCAGTTTGGATATCCTATCTTTGAAGGTAGTTTTACCCTAGATACCTATCTCAAATGAGAGAATAGCTTATATGGTTGGAAAGCGTATTTTGATTCCTTTCCAATGATATATGACATTCCCTCTAACTCCCTAGGAATGAGGAGATAAATGATTGTTTTTGTCAGACAACCCAACTAGAAAATTCAGGTCAGCTCAACCAATCTTCACAGGTAGTCCCTAAAAGTGAAGACATAAATATTATAAATATAGGATAGATGTGTGCATTTGAAGTGAATCCAAGTAATATATCAAGTCTAAGGTGCGTATAATATATTTAAGGTGCTCTAGAGGAGTTGGGGTGTCTTTTTGGTATGTAAAGACATGCAAGAGAAGTTTTGAGGGATTTTCTTGGGGTTTTCCTTGTTCTTAGGGTGTACTATGAAGGATTGAAGGTTTGTGATTCTACAAAGTGTTTTGTTTTGAGATTATGATGTTGCAATATGGGATCATATTATGGAAGTGATTCTATGAGGCACGTTAGGGAATGGAGGCACAATGTGACTATGGTTTGAAGGTATTTTTGAAATATGAAGCATGAAAGTGAAGCCATAAGAACTATATGTATGAAGATCTTGGATTGGTGTCTATACAAGTTTTACTGAGTTGGTTCTTATCTTAGGATATTGGTGTCTTCAATAGGTTGGTGTCTACACAATATCTTGTTGAGTTGGTGCTCAGTTGAAGAGATTGATGTCTCTAGTAGGTTGGTTCCTACAGGTGCTGCTGAGTTGGTGCTCAACTGAGGGGATTGGTGTCTCCAATAGGTAGGTTCCTACAAATATTGTAACAATAGGTTGGTGCCTACATTAATTTATAAATATAGGTTTTATGGTTTTCTCGATTAGGTTTCCCTGATAAAATCTATGCATTGTTATTTGAGTTTATATGTGATTATTGTTTCTCAGTTGATGAATGATTGATGAGTGGTTAAATAAAGTAAAAATTATCTTATACTGATTCACTACCCCCATCTCAGTATAAGCATAAGTTCAACAATTGGTATCAGAGTGGGTTCCTTCAAAAATAGTTTAACCACTACAAGGAATATCTTGAGCAAATATGGATTGTAAGGAAGGTCTCCCTATAAACAAAACTCCATTTTTCGATGGAAAAAACTATGCATCATGGAGTATACGAATTAAGATATATTTGAAGGTCCTTGGGTTTGGTATTTGAGAATTAGTCACAACAGGTTATAGAGATGAAGATGGGAAGGATTCAAATGAAAACAATGCAAAATCAATAGATTTCATTTTGAGTGTGTTAGGGACCTAACCTCCCTACCCCCTCACGTAGATAGAATAATATATTTTCCAAGTAATAAAGGACGAAATTAGTTAATAAGGCCTATTTAATAAATGTGAAAAAGTCAATGTAAGAAGACCTAATAGAAGCTTCCACTTCTAGAAATATCTTCCTATAGAATGCTCTTTAGAAGACATAATTAATATAAATAAGAGTAGGAGGCATGGAGAAGATTGTCTTGAGAATTATTGTAATAGAGTTCTTCTCTAGTGGAGGTTTCTCCCTTGAAGAGGCAAGTGAACATTGCTTTCTTTGAATACAAGTATTATTTATGGTGTTTCTCTTCTCAATATTTTGCTGTTCCATTAATATCTGCTAAATATTCTTGTTTCTGCATATTATATTACATTTGGTACCCTACATAGTGGCCTATCATATTATGAGACTATCAAGTAATGAAGTGTACACCAACTAAACAAATTTGGGACAAGCTACAAAAACTTTATGAAGAGAGATATAGTGATTGTTCCAGTTGTGAATTAGAGATAGAAGAAGTACAATTTGTGAAAAATTTAAAAAGAGGAACTGACAAATACAAAGGTAAGCTACCCTTCAAATTATTTAGTTGTGGTAGAAAAGGAAATTTTTCTGCTAAGTGCCCATATGCAGAAAGGGAAGATAGTGATGATGAAGAAGAATGTCTCTCGATAACCATGGAAACAATTCTTGTTGATGAATAAAATGAAGATAATTAGAAAGAAAAGATAGATTCAAAAGAATAATATCTTGAAGCAGAACTCGTTAGTGCCCAACAATAAATAGATAGGATTAGAAAAGAGAAAATAAAGTAGAAGGATCAATTGCAAAAACATGAGAAGAAGGATCATAATCTTGAATAAATAGAGAAGATAACTCTCAACCTAAATATTTAGCTAAAAGAGGAAAAAGGAATGTAACACACCCGAACCCCTTCAAATATTTCAAGGGAAAGGGGTATTAAAAATTTTCTTCCCTTAACCATATCAAAATCCATTTTTAACAACACTAACATCTTCTACTCGTCAAGGGATTTCCAATGACTGTAATTTCTCTAAAAAATGATCTCGAGATCAAAAGTTATGGCTTCCCAAAGTTATTAGGCCTCTATTGGCCCAAGGCCACTTTACTTCCACATGGCATCCATGTGACTACTGCCACATGAGTCATCCAACCTGGTGTTATCATGGAATCTGCCACCTATCTCACTAGATCCTTGATCTATTCGTTCCTCCAATTCAATGACTAGGATCTAATAAGAGTTCTCCACTTGTGCAATGGTTAACGTTCATCATGCTTCCTTTTCTTTCCTAGGTTCTTGTGATAATTGCGAAGACCGAAGGGTGAGATCATATCTAACCATTACACCAACCGACTGCCCAAACTGGCTTTGAGATTCATGCTTCGAGCTCTTTGGAGTGGTAATCTGAAACAATCAACACAAAAAAGAGGCCACTGTGTACCTTCCACCTAAGCATCTATTTCCATGTGTACTTGCCTGTTGGAATGACATGTGGCACACATGTTCCCAAGAAGAATCTACCTTAAAAGGGCCAAAACTGTGTGAAATGTGGCACGATCTTTACTTGACATGTAGATTTTCCACGTGATCTATCGTGGTGTACACTTCATCACTGAACACTTGGTTCGCCTATCCAGGTGTTGACACCTGTCCACCATATATTGGTTAGGTGATGTCACTTATCCTTACCATTACTCACCATGGAAATCTGGTAGGACCCACAATGAATCAATGACTGAGATTTGATCTTTCCCATACACTGATCAATGGTCTAGATCTCCTTTCGAAGTTCCTCCATTCCTGACAAATCAATGGTATAGTTCTTCATTCTCAACAGATCAACAATCCAGATGTCCTTTCATATTTATACTTTGAACCCTTCAGAGTGGCACTCTGAACCTTTCAGAGTTGTACTTAGTACTCTCCAGAGTCAACTCTATCTCACGTGGTATATTCTGTGTTGGACATGTGGCACCAATGTCACTTCGCATGTTTCATTCGTTTTCCCATGGACTCCCGCCTATAGGTACCAAATCATCATGACACATGGAACCACTCTTGCTTGACACATGGCACCATCCATGTCACCTTCTTAAGCCCTTGGGTAGGGTATCAATGCTATAGATCTCCTTTTAGAGTTCCTTTGACCATTAAAAATCAACGGTTCAAATCTTTGTTCAAAGTTCCTCCTTCAAAGTTCTTCTACAGTCGCTCAAGAATTTCCTCCAAAAGTCAACTCCAACCAACTCTTTTTCAATGGATTTCTCCCCATTGTAATGATGGCTAGATCCAACGATGGTATATATTCTACCTTTCTACTCCAATTGATCAATGACTCTGGTTAGTTTGGTGTCTTATCTCGGCCTAAAAATGGACTACACCGATGGATGCACCACCCATCAATGGTCATATTTACTTACCACGCATATCCAGTGACTCTCATATTTTCTCAGAGCTCTCCTCCATCGGAGTGCCACCAATACCCTACACTTAAATACTCCGACGACCAAGTCCAACTAATAGTCGAGATCGCATCGTTGTTCAATACTCTGATAGATCAATGGATATCATGTCTCGGGGTACATCCTATCCATGCATCATATCCTATTGCAATCGAAGGGTCAGGATCTATTTGTTATTCCTATCCAATGGCTGCAAATCCTTTAGGCTCAAAACATGCATTTTATATATATCATCAGTCTAGATCGAGACTTATCCATTCAAGGATTTCCTCCAGATATTTTCTAAGGCTTATCAGGTCTTCAGGGTATTTGTAGTTCTCCTTTGAACCAACTAAGGCATTCTGTCCTCACTGCTTTAGGTGGAGATTCACATCCTGCGAAATACCTATACCAGGAGAAGGGATTACACAGAAGAATTAAGACTCTTTGAACCACACAGGGGATTTCTCAGGAACTGATAGGTTTCCATGCCTATCTCAAGACACGTTGTCCATTCCTCCTAGGGAGTACTATGCATTCTTAGATTAATAACCTATTTTCCTTTCACATGTATCGCACTATAGCAATTCTTTGATACACACCAAAGAAACACAAACATATCGATATATCTAAGGTTATTTTCACAAGAGGAAACCGATTGTATTATTTCATTAATCAATTAATATAAAACACATGGTCCTCTTTCTCATACATTCCATTCCCCAATTCAATTCAGATGTATTATTATACAAGTACAATGAATTCCAATAGAACAATATCAACACCGTTGATCATGTATACACAATTACACACAGCCATAGACATCCAACCATACCATTAATTCTATTACACATTGTATATGATATACTTATCTGTACAGAATATGTAGCCCGCCAATTGACTGTGGGTGTTCACCTTTCCACCCAACCATAGGCTCAGATGCATTCACTCTTAGAACTTTGTCCACCCATGTGCTAGGCCATGATACCACTAGGGAACTTCTCTCTTTGGTTCTCAACAATTTGTGAAGAACACTCATCTTCAAACCCCTCTTGGTAGATATTTTCCCACACCCACCTAGGTTAGGCATAGACGAGGTTTTTCATATACCTTCCTAGTATCAAGCTCACATCCTTCTCAACTCAGTTCGGGTTCCTGGACTCTCCCTTGAGTCTTGATTCCTTCCCCCCTTCCTCGAGATTCTCATTTCCTCTATCTAAAATCGTGTGCTTATCTTGCATGCATAGCTTGGGAAGGTTCTCAACCTATCCTTCCATTTATTCTGTCATAAGGAAACTCATGGGTCAATCATGGGGACCCGTGGTGATATTTCCTGTTGTCCTATGGCTGAAATCTTCCTGTCCCTTATGGAAGCCCTCCATACTTACATTCATTGGGGTGGTTGGTTGTTCAACTATCAATCCACCCTCATTAACTGATTTTCCTTGAAATTGGGGCTAAGGGAAATAATATGAATAGGGCTTGAGGTCCTTTAGCTTAATAGGGCCTCCTCTTATTCCTCTAGTGATACCATGGTCATTACTTTAAGTCTTCACTCCCCACAACCAACTGTTGGCATTTTCAATTGATCATTAATACACTTGCTTTGTTTGCATGCCATATCATGGAAATCAATAATTACAATTAATTACATATAATCAAAGGTTTAGGGTGGGGATGTTACAATCCCCTCCCCCTTTAAAGGAACACCGTCCTTGGTGTTCTTTTCTCAGTAACACCTGCCATACCTTGTCTTTTAGCTGCTTCAACATTGTTTTCTTCTTCTTGATCTGGTCCTTTCTGGGACTCTTGGAATTTGTCACATGCCTACAATAATTTCAAACAACAAGCATATTAATCATAGTTTCATACAAAAAAATTACTGTTTTTCAAAAATCAAGGGAAAATTTTACATATCAACACAGTACTTATCTATGAAGTTCATGGATCTGCATACATATGTATATCATATTTACTTGACTCACTGTTTTCCTTGTCATACCCATTGTGTGCATGATCCCAGTCAATAGATGAAATTTTTTTAAAGACTCCACCAAATCTTTCACATGAGCTATCAAATTATCCCCTTCCTTTTCGTCACTCACCTTTCAGGCTCATGCTCAATCATCCCCTTCTCTGCTATATAGTCCGTCAAGTGATCAATCTTTCCATGCCAAGTATTTATCACATAAGAAGAGTTTCTGAAACTTCACCAAGTCTTACAGTCAAGGCGTCCCTCTGACTTGCAATGCCGAGGCGTACCTCCAACCTGTCTTACCACAAAAAAACATATTCTATGGCGATCCTGACTTATCATAGGGTTCTCATGTCACAACAGTAGCCTTTTTCCATGCTTTACAACCTGAAAAACAATCATTTGTCTATCCACGATAGATCTTTCATCTCACATGTATTCACATGTATACAATAATTTGTGAGATATTATCATGAACTTCTCATTAAAATTTTCTTTCAAATTTGTTAACCATAGATTTCTAAATTCACATTTTCATTTTTTAGATCTATTCCACACAAGAACCATATTCCACTTGTATGAGACTCCCTACTCATAACAATTTGGCTCTTTCATAACCAACAATAATTGGTCCCCATTATGGACTTATTTTCCTGCCATAGCCAAGAACGTCTTCTTGCAATTCAATCTTCACACATCTAAACAAACTGTTAGTTTCTCATGCACATCTATACTTTCATTGCACACTTGCAATGGCATCCAATTAATTTTAGAACTATGCATATCGAAAATTAAATTATTATATCTATTCAATGATATATATCAATAAGAAATATCATTCCTTACACATGCATCATTTCAACATACCAAAATTTTCCAAATGCAATTCAATATTAAGTGATTTTAATCAAATGTACCAATATCCATGGCCACATTCACATACCATGCATCCTTGCATTGATTATATATTATGTTAGGTACTCTTTCCATGGGATGTTGGAACTCAACCAACCTCTCTCACATGGATTCCCTGTCCATATTCATTATTACAATGGGACTGTCCCTCCTGCTCTAAGATGATCTTAGCCTCAAATCAACACACATAAAAATTAGAGTTTCACATGAATGCATTCAAGCATTATTTCTTCACTAGTAACTAGGGTGCAAACATTCATGGCCACCCAATTCCTCTTTCTACCATTATTAAAACTCTGTAAATTATTGGAAGGTCTTCCTTCCATACTGGACAGTCCATTATCCTCCCTCTCATGCAAACATGCATTTCAGTCAACGTGTTGAGCATGAGAACGTTTTCTCCCATTCATTCTCGATTGATCAGAGTATTCATGATACTATGTTCATGAATTTTCTTGAAAGGATCTCAATCATCCTTGGCTACTAGAGGCTCCTCCCTCTGTCCTTCGGGTTTTTATTTCTTGAATCATACCCTTCTTGAGTATCAATGGAATGCATTATCCATTCAAATTCACATGCATATAATTAGTATAATAAATTTTCTTGGAAGGGATTCTTACCCAATACCTTCATTCCATATGCCACACTGGAATGAACACTTTTATACATGTTCTAGCTGCCAGTACCCTCTCTTATATTACCTCACCTCATTAGTGGTGCTTCATGGGAAATCTCAAAGTCCCGTTATAAATCTTTCAACAAAAACCTTCTTGCAATTGTCCTCTACCCGAGGTTGATCATCATTGGCAGTTGTCTTCCCCAACAACTCCATTCTTTTTCTACACATGACATACATCATTACATTCATAATTACATTAGCTATCATGTAAAATAAAATGCATGTACTACATCATTTAATTTAACAAAATATTTTCAGATATGTTCTAGCACATCTTTATGCATCCTATCTCATTGCCCTCAACGTTTTCACGAGTGTAAGCAAAATCAAATTTTCAATTTTTTATACAATCATACTAACATAAACATTTCTCATACCAAAAGTATTCACATACAACAACATATCGGTCTCTCATCTGAGATAAACATAATAATAATTAGGAAAGGAGTTAAGGGACTCTTCCCTTTTCCAACTCCTTCTACACATTCTGGAACTTTCAGTCTAGCTGAGTTATTTCCAAGGTCTCACTGTATTTACATATCATGGATTAACCAAGGCCATTTAAACACATTCAATATTTTATCTTTCAATTACCAGCTGTACTTAATCTCACAGTTGTCCTTTTAAATCATACAACTCTATCTTATTATTTAGAGTTTCATAATGAGAAAAGTATTAATTCTTCTCTTTCTTTTCCTATGCAATCTATCCCTCCTAGGATCTGTCTGCTCTCTTATTTGAGAAGCCTCAATCAAGTTAATATTGACCTTTATTGGAAAAATAAACATGCTACAAAAACAATATTTTAGTTCACAATGAATTATGAACCAATGCATTTTGCACATTACAGTTAGAATCAGAATGGTCAACGTTCATTTGCATATATTTCACTTACCAATGATATTTTAAAATGTAATCCAGGATTCTTGTACAAATAGACTTTGTAGTCTATTATTATCTAATTTTCCAACAGTCAATAAGATTATGACTTTGTTCTCCTGATCATGACTTTATCTAATTCCTCCACATGGAACTGTCTCATCATGCAACTTCCTTATTGCATATCCATCACTATCTGAAATGATCTCAACCTCGAGTCAAACTTAGCTTTTTCATTTCAGATTCTTTCTTAATATTCCATAAGGAATATAGGTTTGCATTCTTATTGTGCATTTAAAATACATATTCAAACATATACCTTTAGGTTATCAACTTGCTTTCAAACTATTTTTTCATACATTTAACCACATGTATCAACATTATGTGTGTCTACCATAGGCACTCTTTGCATATATATTTACAAATTATTTTAACTCATGATTATTCATAGTCATTCTCTTGAAATCTTGAAAGGCATAACCATGTTTCCTTTTATCATGACAACAAAGCTTCCCTGCTCCTTTATTATTTCATCAATTTATACTAGCTTTTCCTAAGGAAATGGAACACATCCTCCTCAAGCTATTGTTCAAAACAATAAAGTCACGACTCTTCATAATAGAGTCAGTCATGCATCCATGGTATTATCCAATCCAGGAAAGTACAAATATTGCCTCATATCTCATTTAGTCAGGTAGTCTTACCATGCCTTTTTAAGCATGTGCACATGTATATAGAGCATGCATGTGCATTACTTGCACATTTTATACTATTTATTCATTTTCATTTGGTATTAATATCAGCCTTAATACCAGACAATCTTTATAATGCATTCAATCCATGCACTCAAGCATATACAAACATAGACAAATATTCATCATGCAATTTCATTACTTGCACCTTTTTTCATGTCATTCACAGACATGGAAATTTCAAACTTCCATATCCTTCCTCCCATAGATCTTACATCCACTCTTATGAAAAGTCTCATAGGAATATTTATAATTATGTTTCCTTCTCTTCATGGCAACAACCAACAAGAAACCACTCTTGATCTTTTGTTACATTCAGTATTCCACAATTTCATAAAATACATGGGGGTAGCTACAACATTATCCAGGGTAGCAAGATACCAAAGATTTCCCCCTTCCATGCCTCAAAGTGTCTTTGGTCAACATACCTCTACTAAAGGGATCCTTTCTTGAATTCCCTATCGCTACTACTTGAGCATATTAAACCATACTTATATGGCTACCATCCACCTATGGATGTGAATCTGACCCATTGGTCATCTAGAAATGCTCCAACACTTCGTTTACCACATTCAGGATCAACATTTCATTACCCTTATCTTGATAAGGTAATATGAAATCAATATAATCAACATTTTACTTATGCTGCTATAATCAGATCATCACTAACCATATGATTTATGACATCACCATATTTTACATCCAATAACATCCAATAATAAGTTTATATGCATGTTGTATGCATAGTCAATATTTGTCATATGCATCCAAGCATATCCTCATGCACCAAGAATTTTTCTCATGCCCTTAGTGAATATGTATTTCAATTGTCTTCCTTTGCATTCATATGCATAGACAAGTACTTCGGTTAATAGGATTACACATTATCTTTAATACAACCATGAACTCATAACTTTCTCATATGTTCCTGTCATTTCACTTCTTTTATGAAAACTATCAACAGTCCAAAGGAATCCTTCTTTTTTTTGATTGATTCATTCATTATAGTTAAAAAAAACTAACCTTAAATATTTTCATCAGTTTTCTAATCACGAGGAATTATACATATATACAAGGTTTAATTATTTTATTTAACCAGTACTTAATACTGCCATGAGTCCTATTAATCCATACCAAATTCCTTTAATCACAAGGGATTTCTCATACGGGTCTTATCCCTTATATAAAAAATATTCCCAAAGGCCAGGGATATAATAGTATGTACTTACAGGTGTAAATGTGTTGAACCTGGACAAAAAATATCTAGCTAGCAAATGACATACACAATTTACGGAGAAAATATGAGAAAAAAGAAAACAAGAGAGAAAGAATGTAAGAATTCTCATTAACAGAATGAATGAATGATGATTTACACATGATATACTTTGGATAACTCAACTACTGCACACTGGAGGAGACGCCAATGCACCATAGTGGTTGTCTAGAGTGATCTAGACACACACCAACATTTATGGGAGTAAACTTCCACATAGTCTAGTCTCTGAGGTAGTGAAGGGAGTGAATTGCCACCTAGTCTGAGTTAACTAGTCTCTTAGTCTTTAGTTAACTAACTTAAATAGAGTGAAGCGAGGAGGAGATCAAGGAATCATGAGTAATGTTCTAGTCTGGTGATAATCCCAAGGACAATGCACATTAGCTGGTGATGATCCCAATGCTTCATGGTGATGATCCCAATGTGGCATCTAGACTCCACTCAACTGATCAAATTGAAGTGAGAAATGAAGAGAATATTCTCCTAGAGGAATATTCTTCCTAAACTATAGGAGAATAAATAATGACTAATAAACATAGGGAAAACATTAGCAAAAATAAATCCTAGGTGTTTGTGAAGTATCTCCAACACCCCCCCTGAACATCACTATGGTGAAAATAAAGAATGGGTCCCGACAACGAGGCCATCTTAGGTACCCAAATACAAAATATACACTAAAATAAATGATGAAAGAGGGAAAAACTCATGGGAACCCCCCCCCCTCAAAGTACAATGTATGTAAAAACAAGAAATGGCAGTTTCTAGGAAACTGTGTCCTTCACTCCAAGATGATTGCGCAAAGAATGGAACTTCTACTCAGTGAAGGTCTTGGTGAATATTTATGAAGTTTGTTTTGTTGAAGGAAAGAAATGTAGGTCGATGATGCCCTTGTGTAATAAGTCCCAGATGTAGTGCATGTGGATCTCGATGTGCTTTGTCTTCTTCCTCTGAACTGGATCTCTGCAGAACTTCAAAGTGCTTTGGTTGTCACACTAGATGACAATCGACTGATGAAACTGAATGCTCAACTTAGTGAGAAAATGTTGTAGCCACATATCCTGAATGGTTATGTTAACTACCCCTCTGTACTCTACCTCAGCTAAAGATAGAGAAATAACAACATGCTTCTTGCTCGACCAACAGATAGGCCCATAACCAAGACTGAGAGAGTAACCAGATGTGGACTTGTGAGCAATGCTATCGCCATCCCAGTCAGAATCAGTAAACCCGATGAGGTCCAATGTAGATTCTACTACATAGTGAATCCCAAAGGTGATGGTGCCCTGTATGTATTGAAGGATATGCTTTTCAGCCTTCCAATATAGCTCATGTGGCTCCTGCATGAACCTACAGACTGCTCCAACTGCATAGGAGAGGTGTGGTTTGTAGTCTGTGAGATACAACAAGCTCTCCCAACTAGATGTATGTACAGTGTGCCATCATCCAATGGAGTGTCCCCACCATCCTCAAGTATGACTCCTAATAGGAAAGGAGTCGGGGAAGACTTGTAGTCTGTCATGTGAAATCTCTCAAGGAGATCTCATGCATACTTGGCCTGAGACAGTTTGATGCCTGATGAATCATGACTAATCTCAAGTCCAAGGAATAAATGTAGCAAACCCATGCCCGTCATCAAGAACTTGTCATGCAGAATCCTCTGACTGCATCAATCGCTAAAGTCAAGCAACCGGTGATCAACAAATCATCAACACAAAAATAGGAGTAGAAGTGAATCAACCATCCTGAGCATGTAAAAATTCGAGTCTGACTTACAATGTACAAAGTTCTGTGACAACAAGTAGGATTCCATCTTGGCATACCATGCCCTCGGGGCCTACTTAAGGCCATAAAGAGACTTCTTCAGTCAACAGACTAAATATGAATCCTGCATAAATGCCCAGGGTTGCTCCATATAGATATCCTTAGAGAGATCTCCATGAAGAAATGCATTCTTCACATCCATATGATGGACTTCCCATCCTTTGGATGCCACAATGGAAAGTGACAAATGTATGGAATTCATCTTCACTAGTGGAGCGAAGGTCTCATCATAGTCAATGTAGTGCACCTACTGAAATCCTTTGAAAACTAGCCTATCTTTGTATATGCTAACATATCCATTCTTTGCACTCTTGTTCTTGTAGACCCATTTGCAACTAACAAGTTTTGTTCCTGAAGGAAGGGGAACCAAATCCCAAGTATGGTTCTCGAGGAGGGAGTTGTACTCCTCCTGTATGGGAGATTCCCAAAATGGATTTCCAGCAGCCTCACCATAGGACTGTGGATCTGAAGATTGAACCAAGAAAATATGTCTAGGTGGCATCAGTTTAGAGGCAGTGAGTGCAAGAGGAGGCTCCTCGAAATTAGATCGAGTCCTCCTAGTATGAGCTGGATCCCCAACAAGATCTCTTACATCCTTAAGTGTAGTATTGGCCCACTTGGGACTCATCTCTGGCTCTGCATCTGCATCTACATGCACTAACTCTACATCTGACTATACTGACTCTATATCTAGATCATCTGAATCCTTTGAATTATAAATCTCATCCGAGGATGAGTCAGCATGTGCATGCTCATCATCTATGGCAGGTGGAAGAAAAAAAGTGTCTGCATGTGGCTGTTGAGGTACATGGAAGACACTTTCCTCGAATTGGACACTATGCTCAATGATGAGTGTTATAACTCAAAAATTCTCTACCTATGCATACATGGCTTTGGCCCTTTTACTTGCACAATTTTCCAAATTACTGCTGAGACTCTCTCTTAAAAAACCATTTTTTGGAGCATGTACGCACTCTGCTGCAATATTGCTCACGTACACACGCTTTCAGAAGACTAAAAAACAAGAGTACATATGTTAGCTGCATGCTGAACAATCCATGTTTATCTCCAAAAGTTGCAAAAAAAAAAAATTTGTAAGGAATTTGGTAGATTTTATGGGCTATAGTCGGTTTCCCAACCATTTTACCCCTTGTAGCCTATCCCCAAACTAATTAACTATATTTTTATCATATAAAAGGATGCCTTGGGGTCTCATTCCAAAGCCAAGCATTAGAAAAGAGAAACTCTACCAAAATCCCTTTCCCTTTCAGCCCAAGATTTGCAGCCCTTTCTGACATTTGGCTTCGACATTCCCCCTCCATCCCTCTCCCTATGGAATCCCTTCCCTATTTTCCAAGGAGATCAGTTGATTGTGAGAGGTATTACAGGAAAGATTCACTTGGAGTAGTAGTAAGAATATCCCGAACCAGGTTTGCAGAGCATTTCTCCGATGAAGAAGGTTGTAATCATTGTAATCTTCACATCTAAATAAAAGTCTCCTTTTTCTGTCCCAAACATTTTGTTTATTTTCTTTCATTTGATTTATGCATCTAGATTTATACTTGAACACTAACATGGATAGGTATAGATACTATATATTGTATCTTTGTATTTCTAAAGTTGTTTGTAGGTCAACTTTGGGAGGAGACCAACAATCCAAGGAACAACAAAGGTGAAGGAAGTCTACATCAGACGATAGGACCTAAGGTACATCCTCTTTTCCTTCTGTTGTCTTTTGAGTTCAAATTGTTTGGGGTAGCGTAGAATTAGGATTGTATTTTAAGGGAGGTCTTCGCTCTTCCTGTACTTTGACCCTGGCATAGTAATAGGGGGATTTTTTCTGCTAGCATAATTGGCGACTCCACTGGGGATTCTCTCTAGGGTCTTAGTGGGAGATTTTGGTTAGATTTGATTTTCAATTTATTTCTGAGTTTTTTGAGTGTTCTGAGTCAGGTTGGGTCTCTAGTCACCTTCCAGGTGCCTACTATCTTCCCTTTCCCAATTTGTCTATCATTTTATTTTTTTGAAAATTTACAGAGGTGTATGCATCCTATTCTCTATATAGCACACAGGAATACACGATCTCCATTATACATAGCTCGCGTACATACGCAGGTTGTCCATGCACAACATGTGTTTTTGTTGTTTTGGAAAATATTTCCTTTTTCCTACAAGAAACTTGTGGTTCCTAGGTCTTCTTGAGTTCCAAAAGCCTCTGTTGTATGGGGATGAGACAATTTGTAGGCTCAGATTGTTTATGAAAAAAAAAAAAATCCTCCGGTCTTTGTGTGTTTCCTAGCTTTTTTGGCTTATTTTTAGCTTGAATTTTTAAGAAAAATGAGTTGTATTTTGAAACAAAATCCCCCCTCATGGTCAGGGGGGGGGCATGAATCGTATATTCTGCAGTTTCTTTTAGTATCTTTTGTTAGTTCTTCTTTGATTGGAAGAAAATAAAAAAAAAACCTAGTTGTTTAGGTCTCTTTCTTTCTTTCTTTGCATTAGCTTTGCATTGTTATTTGAAAAAGAAAAAGAATTAGCATAGGGTTGTGTTTTCTTCTCATCTTGAAAGCATTTAAAAAGAAAAATAAGAAAGAAAATCCTTTCATTTGCTCTTTTATTTCACTCAAAATTTGCATTGTGCATTTTGCATGGAAAGGAGAAAATACTACATTTTTAAATTTGAAGGATTGTTCATGCCTTTTATTCCTTGAAACTCTTTTCATTTGAAGGATTAGTGTAAATTTTTATTTGCTAGTGTTCTTACAAGTTTCATTTTTGCAAGAGTCTCAAACAACATCATTTGCACATTCATATCCTATGAGTAAATCAAATCCATAAAGTCAACACTTAACTTAAAATCTACTAGACTTTCTGTTTGTAGGGTTCACCGACTAGTTTAGGATTTTAGGGCCTTGAAATAGGTGTGAAGAGGAAAATATTCAAGGAAATTTAAAACAAACATTGGATTTTGAGATAGGGAGTGTCTAAAGTCCAGTTTCGCAAGACTTAGCCGGGACCCCCCTCTAACATAGGGGATAAACATAAGGTTGCGTAAGGAAAGGTAGAGGAGATAACCTCTCTGAAGCCAAACCAAGCGTAGAGGGAATTGTATATTTAGGGTCTTTCTTGGGAATCACACTGATCACATTTGAATAAGGAGCCTCATGGACCTCGAATCCATTCGAGATCCCCAATTTTATTTCAGACCAATTTCCTTCGGTACCCTTGAAGGGATTCAGACTTTGTTATCCTATTCATTACAATTAGCCAGACTGTCGACTGTACTCACCTGGTTTCTGACTGCGAGATGGCAACCTAGTTGCCTATTTTTACGAACTTACATAGGTGACTGCAGGGGTATATCATGTTACCTAGGGCAGATGCCGTATTTCACTTTGCAGAGTATACCTAGAGGGTGCTTCTGTGTTCGAGTTGCACTTGCACCGGTATGTTTCTCTAGTGTCGATTGGCGTAACTGTCCTTCCCACTAGTTAGTTGTCTCCTTGATTTTCCTTTAGGAAATTTTAGTGGTGTGCTATGTTCTCCCTAGTTTTCCATAGTGAGTTATTTAGTCATTACTTTGGGCCTCTTACCTAAGGTGGTAGACAACCCACTCCACCAGTTGTGAGGAATTTTCGGTCTTCCGCTTAGAAATGTGGAGCTTCCTCTTTATAGGCATTGTTTTTTTTATACCACTGGTTCGCTAGAGTTAGTGTGTGAGAATTTTACGAACTTGAACGATCCCGCAAGGGAAGACCCTATGCATAATATCTTCATGGATAAAGTTCCTGACGATACCAACCAAGCAACCCCTTCACAAGGGTATTCTTGTGCTTTTCCTCTCTTTGAAAACATTGGTGTCCCTTTGATGGCCACTTTGTACATTCCTGGATTGAATGTCTGACTACCGGTTTGGTTGGGTACCATTCCAATTGTCCCGAATTATCTTGACACTTCTCAGTTAAGCACCTTATGTCATGGACATCATGTTGATGTTCCCTTATCAACAAAGTATTCTCCTCCTCCTTCTCCCTTCTCTGGTGAAGGTCTAGCTACTAGTAACCGGAAGTCTAAATGAAATAGAAAGAGCAAGAGTAAAAAGGATAAATCACCAACCTATGTGAGTCATGTTGGAGATTGGTCGTCAACCTCTGTAAGTCATGTTGAGGACCAACAACCAACCTCTGCTAATCATGTTGGATATGTACAACCAACCACTACAACTCATGCTGGGGGCAAAAACCTAGTCCCTGCGAGTTATAATGGATTTCAATCACCAACCTTTGTTATTCATGTTGGAGAGTTTTCAAAAACCTCTGCGATTCATCTTGAGGATATGCAACCGGCCACTGCTAGTCATGTTGGGGGATTTGTTTCTATTGAGAAACCTAGATGGATAGGACGTAAGCCTAAGTTTCCTTGTAATATTTGCAAGGGAGATCACCTTACTCATTTATGCCCTGGCCTTCCAGAGGCATGAAGATTGTGGTCCCTATCTGCAAACTCTTATGATTATGAGTCTTCTGAGGTTTCCTCACAGTCTATTCAACCTTTGGTTGATGAAGTGGTTGTGTTGATGCAATATTCGGTTGATCCCACTCCTCTTTTGGGGGTGATGAGCCTTCAGACCATGTTGTCTCACAATCTATTCATCCAGTGGTTGAGGAAGTGGTCATGTCGATGCAATCTTTGGCTAATCCCACTATTCTCTTGGAGAGTGTTGAGTCTACTAAAGTGGTCATGTCGATACAATATTCGGTTGATCCCACTCTTCTCTTGGAGAGTGTTGAGTCTACTAAAGTGGTCACGTCAATGCAATCTTTGATTGATCCCACTCTTCTCTTGGAGAGTGTCGAGTCTACTACAGTGGTCATGCCGATGCAATTTTTAGCTGATCCCACTCTTCTCTTAGGGAGTGATGTGTTTACCGAATATTTTTTTATCATTTCCAGTTCAATACTTTTGGAAAAAGGGGGCATTCCACCCACTCCGAGCACACCCACTCAAAGTCCTAGGATGGTTTCTTTTGATTGGAATGACCTTGTTGAGCCTTGCCTTCCTTCTTCTGAACCTTTTCAAATAAAGGTTGAAGTTAATTCAAAAAACATTTACCGATGTATTGTGGATGAAGGAGCATTTTATCCTCCTCGGCCTGGAAAGCTTTGGGTTCTCCTGAGCTTGTTTATCTTTCACATGAGCTGTTGGCTTTTGACAGACATCCTAGTGAGTATTTTGGGATTCGTCCTTAGTTTCCTATCTTGTTAGGTGGGAAGACCATCCTTGTCGATGTTATAGTGGTGCAAGGCTCGTTAGATTTCAATATGCTTCTCGGGCATGATTATGTATATGCTATGAATGTTGTGGTGTCTACGCTCTTCCAGGTGATGCATTTCCCTCACAATGGAAGCATTTTTACTATTGACCAGATGGAATCTAATAATCACCACCCCAATTCGGCGTTAGTTCAGGGTACCCCTTTATATGTTCCTAGTGTTCGTGTAGACTCTACCCCGCCACGGATAAATTATGTGGCAGCTTATCCTTGGTGTTCAACTGCTCCTGAGCAGGAACTTGTTTAATCATGATTTCCTTCTCGAGACTTGGTCTCAACGATTGATACTTTGGTTTATCCAATGGGGGCATGGGATCCCTTGCTTCCCCTTCTTGGTCCATGTGATATCGAGTCTCCTTTTGATTCTGATATCACTGTTTGTAGATCCTCAAGCCCTCATGATTGTGCTTCGTCACTGATAGACTCTGCCGGTCCTAACCAAAACCTTCATCATCATATGGAATATGGTCATCTTGCTTCTCCCTTTGGGACTATCGACCCTCCTCATTTGAGTGATTTCTTGAATTTTAAATTTCCTTCAGATGAGGCTATCCTTGAATCCATGACTATGGTTTCTATATCGTGGGAAGACTTACACCGATGTTTGTGTTTTCTTCCCTTTCGTGAGACTTTCCAAGTTGAATATCGAAGAGAATCTTGGTCAAATCCTAGCAACATGCTCTACCTGAACTACTACCATGCATGAGCAATAAGGCTATGTGGTACCTTGTACATATTGTACAGTCCAAGTTTTTTATTTTCAAGTTTTGTATTCAATATCACCTCTTGTTTTGTCAAGTTTCTATCTATATTGGATTTATTAACTTCTTGATGAGTGTTATTGACCTTATATACATGATATTGGAGAAAATTTTATTTGAAATTTGTTATTTGTATCTATCTTTTCTGATAGGTATTGACCTCGAAACTGGCATATAGGTTAGATTTTTCCCTACTTACATTTTTTGCATTATCCGTTTCATAGTTCATTTAGCCTTCGAATCGACCCCAATAAATTGTGACACTAACTTTCTTGCTGATAAGTATGTCATACTTTATGTGGTAGATCATTCCTTCCATGGGCATCCTAGTTAGAGCCTTTTTTTTACATTTGGTTCACATGCCGAAGTACTTCATAGTGTTATAACCCTAAATTTCTCTACATATGCATACCTAGCATCAGGCCCTCTTGCTTGCTTTTTTTTCCAAGCCATCACCGAGTTTCTTTTCTTAAAAACACTATTTTTGAAGATGTATGTGCCATGCACCATTACTACCCACGTATGTACGATTGTTGCACCACTACAACACGCGTACATACACAGGCTGCTTAAGCATCAATAGCGTACCTATGTCAAGAAACCGTTTTTAAGAAGAGGTAGTCAACCTCTTCCCTGATTGAGGTTTTACTTCTCAGGGTTTCTTGACTGAGTCTAGTGTCTTTGTTTTTATAGTCATAGCCTAGGTTTAGAGTCAGTTTACGTGTCTTCTTGATCTTCTTGTGTTTCCTAGCTTTTTTCCTTATTTTTAGCTTGAAATTTCAAGAAATATGAGTTACTTTTAGAATCGTGTATTCATTAGTTTCTTTTAGAATCTTTTGTTATTTCTTCTTTGATTGGAAGAAAATATAATAAAAAATCTTAGCTTGTTAGGTCTCTTTCTTTCTTGGAATTTTCTTTGCATTGTTATTTGAAAAAGAAAAGGAAATTAGCATAGTGTTGTGTTTTCTTCTCATCTTAAAAGCATTTGAAAAGAAAAATAAGAAACATAATCCTTATTTTCTAGTGTTCTTATAAGTTTCTTTTTTTTGCAAGAGTCTGAACAACATCAGTTGCACTACCGCACCTTTTTTGAGTAAATCAAGTTAGTAAAAAGAACGCTAAATTTAAAATCAACTAGACTTTATGTTTGTAGGGTCAATCAACTAGTTTAGGATAGAGCCTTGAATTAGGTTGGAGAGAAAACTCTTCAAGGATTATAAATAAACATTGGAGTCAGATCTAGGGAGTGTAAAAAGTCCAGTGACGTGAAAGTTATCTGGGACCCCCCTCTAACACAGGGGATAAACACGAGGTTGCGTGCAGAAAGGTAGCGGAGATAACCCTCCAAAGCTAGACCAAGCGTAGTGGGGAACGCATATTGAGGAATTGTCGTGGGATACTGTCGGTTTCATTTGAATACAGAGCTTCGTGGACCCCGAATCCATTAGGGATCCTTAGTTTTCTTCCAGACCACTTGCTTTCAATACCCTCGATAGGTTTCTGGCTTCTTACCCTGCTCATTGCGGTCCACCCGACTGTCGACTGTACCCGCCTGGTGACTGTTTGCGAGCTGACAACATAGTTTCCTTTACTCTAGGGACTTACACATGTGACTGTGGGGGTATACCGCGATACCTAGGGCAGACGTCGGGCCATACTTTGTAGAGTATACCCAGAGGGTGATTCTGTTTTCGAGTTTCACTTGCACCGGTAAGTTGCTCTAGTGTTGGTTGGCGTACCTTTTCTTCCTACTAGATAGTGGTCTGCTTGATTTGCCTTTAACAATTCTTTTAGTGTGTGTTTTGTGCTCCCTATTTTTCCATAGTGAGTTAGTAATTCATTGCTTTGGGTCTCTAACCTAGGGTGATAGACCACCCACTCCGCTGGTCACGAGGACTTTTTGGTCTTCCGCTTAGAAACGTGGAGCCGCCTCTTTATAGGCATTGTTTTTATACCACTAGTTCGCCAAAGTCAGTGTGTAAGACTTTTACGGACTTGAATGATCCCGCAAGGGGAGAACCTATGCATAAGATCTTCATTAATAAAGTTCCTGACGATACCAACCAAGGAACCCCTTCGCAAGGGGATTCTTGTGCTTTTCCTTTCTTCATAAACACTAGTGTCCCTTTGATGGCCACTTTGTACATTCTTGGGTTGAATGCAGGACTACCAGTTTGGTTGGGTACCATTCCAAATGTTCCGAATTCTCTTGATGTTGCTCAGTTAAGCACTTTATTTCATGGGCACCATGTTGATGTTCCTTTGTCAACAAAGTCTTCTCCTTCTCCTTCTCCTGCCTCTGGTGAAAGTACAGTTACTAGTAACTGAAATTTTAAATGAAATATAAAGAGGAAGAATAGGAAGAAGAAATCACCAACCTATGTAAATCATGTTGGAGATAGTTCCCCAACCTCTACAAGTCATGCTGGGGGCAAGCACCCAGACTTTGCAAGTCATGCTGGGGAAAAATCCCAGTCATTGCTAGTCATACTGGAAATTGGTTTGTAGCCTCTACGAGTCATGTTATCGACCCATCACCAGCCTCTGCAAGTCATGTTGGAGATGTGAAACCAACCACTACTAGTCATGTTGGGGGCATCGATTCTGTTGAGAAACCTAGATGGATAGGACGTAAGACTAAGTTCCCTTGTAAGATTTGCAAGGGAGATCACTTTACTCATTTGTGCCCTGGCCTTCCAGAGGTACAAAGATTGTGGTCCCTATCTACAAGCTCTTTTGATTCCAAGTCTTCTGAGGTTTCCTCGCAGTCCTTTCATCCTTTGGTTGATAAAGTGGTCATGCTGAAGCAATCTTCAGCCGATCCCACTCTTATTTTGGGGGGTGAGGTGCCTTTATACCATGTAGTCTCGTAGCCTATTAAACTAGTGGTTGTGAAAGTGGTCACGGCGATGCAGTCTTTGGCTGGTCCCACTCTTCTCTTGGAGAGTGGTGAGACTACCAACGTGGTCATGCTGATACAGTCTTCGGTTGATCCCACTCCTTTTTTGGGGGGTGATGTTCCTATATACCATGTTGTCTCGCTGCCTATTCATCCAGTGGTTGAGAAAGTGGTCACACCGATGCAGTCTTCAACTAATCCCACTTTTCTCTTGGAGAGTGTCGAGTCTACCAAAGTGGTCACGCCAATGCAATCTTCGACTGATCCCACTCTTCTCTTGGGGAGTGATGTGTCTACTAACTATGTTTTTATCATTTTCAGTTTAGTACTTTCAGAACAAGGGGGCATTCTGCTTACTTCGAGCACACCCCCTCCAAGTCCTGGGATGGTTTCCTTTGATTGGAATGACCTTGTTGAGCCTTGTCTTCCTTCTTCTGCACCCTTTAAAATAAGGGTTGAAGTTAATTCAACAAAAAATTATCAATGTATTGTGGATGAAGGAGCCTCTGCAAGTATTTCATCCTCCTCGGTTTGGAAAGTCTTGGGATCTCCCGAGCTTGTGTCTGCTTCGCATGAGTTGTTGGATTTTGACAGACGTTCTAGTGAATATTTGAGGATTATTCCTCAGTTGCCTAGCTCATTAGGTGGGAAGATTGTCCTTTTCGATGTTATAGTGGTGCAAGGTTTGTTAGATTTTAATATGCTTCTCAGGCGTGATTATGTATATGCTATGAAAGTTGTGGTGTCTACGCTCTTCCGGGTGATGCATTTCCCTCATAATGGAAGCATTGTCACTATTGACCAGTTGGCATATGATAATCACCATCCTAATTCGGCGTTATTTTAGGCTACCCCTTTACATGTTCCTAGTGTTCATGTAGACTCTAACCCACCACGAGTTAATTATGTTTCATTTTATCCTCGATGTTCAATTGATCCTAAGAAGGAACTTGTTCATTCATGTTTTCCTTCTCGAGACATGGTCTCAACAATTGATCCTTTAGTTTATCCAATGGGGGAATGGGAGCCCTTGCTTCCATATCTTAGTAGAAGTGATCTCATTGGGATTACTTGAGAAAAGTAGCCCCCTGGAGTCTTCTTTAAGCCCTTTTTAGACTCTCTAAACATGAAAATATTGTCGAGCGATCTTGTTTTCCTTCACGCTCGCAAAACTAAAACTTGAAGGCACACCTGTTTGACAATACTTTACCCCTTTTTCAGTCCGGATGGTCAATTGAACGAACAAAGGTATACTCTAGGAACTTCTATTCACTAGAAGAGTATTCTCAAGTATACGTTTAACCATTTTTCGGGCCCGAGGGACTAAAAATACGAAAAAGGAACCCCCACGGAGTCCATAGTTAAGCTCTTTTCAAACTCCCTAAAATTGAAAAGATTACCGAGTGACATTGTTCCTTCACACTCATTAAATTGGTCCAGAAGAACATCCCCTACAGAGTCCATAGTTAAGCTCTTTTCAAACTCCTTAAAATTGAAAATATCACTGAGTGAACTTATTCTTTCACACTCGTTAAATTGGCTCAAAAAAACATCTACTAGCATGAGTTTACCCCTTTTTCCGGCCTGTAGATTAAGGAGGAAAAAGGTACAACTTAGGAGATTCGTCTCTCCGGGAGAGTTCTCCTAAGTATATTTTATACTTTTTTTAGGCTAAGGAGATTAAATCTAGAAAAAGGTTGTGAGTCCATAGCTAAGATCTTTTCAAACTCCTCAAAATTGAAAAGATTCTCGAGTGATATTGTATTTTTTACACTCGTTAAAATGGTTCTGAATAGATGTCTTTTCAGTGCTAGTTTACCTCTTTTTCGAACTGACTGGACTACCTTCGAAAAAGGATCCCCAGTTGAGTCTTATTTTACATTTTTTCAGAATCTCTAAAGTTCGTGAAAAAACTACCAAGCTTACCTTCTCTGGGCTCGTTAAAATTACATTGAAGGGGGTTTTCATTGTGTCTTATTAATCACATTTTCATCTCCGCGTCTTTGGCCTAATGCCAATTCCATGTTTCTCTCAACTGAACCTTTGAAGCATGCCTTATACGCAAGCCTTGTAGCACTTTTCCTCTATGTCTTGACACCTTGACCCATGGAGGAATTTTCCTGAGTGTCCTTTTCCTACACATGTTTCCTTGCTCTGAGAATTAGTGTGTTCCTTGCACTTGGAACTAGTATTCTTGTGACACTCGTTCCTCCTTTGTAACGTAGCATTCTTTTATTCTTTTTCAAGCTCTTTAAAAATATTGAAAAAGACAAAAAAATAAAAAAACCCCCCAAAAGAGGACAAGAAATATATTTTCTTTTTATGGCAGCACAATGAGTCGCCCTTGGACAAAGCACATCCTTCTGTTTGTTCGTCAAAATTTGGGAATTAATATGACCTTAGGAAGCTATTCGTGCTACATAGAGCTGTGTCCTCCTTCATTTGGTTATTCTTCCAAACACATGGAGAGTTTGCATTGCCTCCTGCATTGTGAACTTATGTCAATGTCATGCTGCCTGAGTCTGATCATCTGTCGTGCTATTGTCCAAGGGAAGTTTTACCCAACCTAAGTCGGCCTTTCTGCAGCTTGTCTCTTGACCTCATGCCCGACCATCCCAAAATTCCAATCAAGTCCTTGTTCGAAATCAATGAAGTTCTTTGCCTAATCATTGATATCCTCTTGTCTTTTCCCGACAAGCCGTCAAAGACCTTTGGGTAGTGAAGTCGTACACTCACATTACACTCCTACCTGAGTTTTGAATATTTTTAAGTTATTGCTCGAGATCTGAAGACCTCATCTCCAACCATTAGGCGTTATTGGCTTCTTGAAGATGGATATTATACATGTATATCTTTGATTTTGAGATGCATATTTGTTTTGTATTGCTTGCAACTACAATTTATATAGTTATATGACATAGATTTGTAGTGTATTTGATTGGAATCCATGATTTATTTCATCCCGAGCATGGGTATGCCTGCCTCAGAGAGATAATTATTATTTTTGCAGATGGCACCTCCCGAACTCTGGTCCCGGGCTCACTCGCTTCGTACGTTGGTGAAGATTTGTAATTTATTTTGGCCATTAGATTCTCTTATGACATCACACATTAGGGGGCATCTTTTATAACCCTAAATTTCTCTACATATGCATACCTGGCATCAAGCCCTCTTACTTGCTTTTTTTTCTTCCAAGCCATCACTGATTTGCTCTTCTTAAAAACACTATTTTTGAAGATGTACGTGCCCTACATGATTACTTCCCGCATATGTATGCTTGTTTCATCACTACATCCCGTGTACATATGCTAGCTGCATCACTACAACCCACATATACTCACAAAATTTGCAAAAATTAAAAATTTGCAAGGAATTCATTGAGATTTCAGGCTATTGGGTAGTTTCCCAACTGTCCCACCGCCTATAGCCCGTCACCCAACCAAATAACCATCCTTTTGTCATATAAAAGGAGGTTTTTGGGTTTCATTCCAAGGCTAAGCATAAGAACAATGGAACTATTCCCATTTCACATCCCCTCCTTGCCCCAAGAAATTGCAACCACCTTATGAGATTTACATTAGAATTTCCCATTTTTGCCTTTTTCCTCCATCATAAGCCTATTCCATTTCCCTAGAAGAAGTTTGAGAGGAGAAAGATATGTGGAAGCACAGTTGGAGCTTGGTGAAAAGGAGTTCGGACCAGGTTCGTGGAGCAATCGCCGATCTTGTTGTAAGTAAACATTGTGATATCAATAAAAGGAATACTTTTTCTGTCCCGAAATATGATGTGTCAAATATTTGTGTTTGATTTATTCTTTATTCTAACATCTAACCCATGATTTATATATGAGATGCATGTTTGTAGTTCCTTGTTTATCTATTTTTGAATGCAGTTCAGCCTCGGTAGGAGGCTTATAGTCAGCAGAGCTATCGAATGCGAGAGGATCGACATCGGACGCAGAGTAAAAGGCAAAGTTACATGATCTTTTCACTTTGCATTTCATGTATGAATTTGGGGTATATTTGGGGTAGTTAGAAAAGTAGGATACTTTTAGACGGTTAGATATTCCTACATGTTGAACCCTAGTGTATTCCATAGGGGGTTTTTCCCACTATAGCATATAAGTTAGATTTTTCCCTGCTTGCATTTTTTGGATTATCTATTTTCTGGTTCATTTAGCCTTCGGATCGACCCCACTAAATTGCGACACTAACTTTCTTGTTGATAAGTGTGTCGTACGTTATGTGGTAGATCCTTCCTTCCATGGGAATCCTAGTTAGAGCCATGTTTTCCATTTGGTGCCCATATCGAAGTACTTCATAGACATGGGAGTCATTTTAGTTCCACCATGATTACGTATTGAATTCTCATTCTTCTTTCTAGTCATCATTCTTGGCTTTACCCACGAGACTCCCCAATGAGCATGGTTTGTTGTCTTTCAAAATCTCTTAAATTTGGAAAGAAACATCCATCAATACTGTATTTATTCTTTTCTATATCGCATGGATTACTTGAGAAAAGAAGTCCCCCTGGAGTCTTCTTTAAGCCCTTTTCAGACTCTCAAAAATTGAAAAGATTGTAGAGCGATCTTGTTTCCCTTCACGCTCGCCAAACTTAAATTTGAAGGAACATCTGTCTGATGGTATTTTACCCCTTTTTTGGTCTGGACAACTAATTTTATGAATAAAGGTATGCTCTAGGAACTTCGGTTCACTAGAAGAGTATTCTCATGCATAAGTTTAACCCTTTTTCGGGCCTGAAGGACTACATCTTCGAAAAAGAAACATTCTCCTTGGTTTTGGCTTATCTCTTTTTTGGTCCTTGGGGATTACTTACGAAAAGGGAACCCCCTTGGAGTCCATAGTTAATCCGTTTTCAGAATCCTTAAATATGAAAATATCACCGAGTGACCTTGTTCCTTTCACACTCGTTAAATTGGTCCAGAAAGAACATCTACTTGGCATGAGTTTAACCCTTTTTCCAATGAGTAGATTATTCCGGAAAAAGGTACACCTCGGGAAATTCATCTCACCAGGAGAGTTCCCCTAAGTTATATTTTATACTTTTTCGGGCTAAGGAGACTAAAACTAGAAAAAGGTTGTGAGTCCATAGTTAAGCTCTTTTCAGACTCCTTAAAATTGAAAAGATAGTTGAGTGATCTTGTCTCAATAACACTTGTTAAAATGGTATTGAAGAGACATATTTTTGGTATAAGTTTAGCCTTTTTTCAAACCGACTAGACTGATTGTGAAAAATGAACTTTTTGGCGTCTTCTTTTAGCATTTTTTCAGACTCTCTAAACTTGAAAAAACCACCGAGCTTACCTTCTTTGGGATCGTAATACTTTGCATGGAAGGAGTCTTGTTGTGTCATGATTAATCATGACACATGTCTCATCTTTGTTTCTTTGGCCTAATGTTGGCTCCATGTCGCTCTCAAATGAACCTTTAAAGCATTCCTTAAATGCAAGCCTTGCAACACTTTTTTCCTCTACGATATGGAGGAATTTTTTCGAGTGTCCTTATCCTGCACATGTCTCCTTGCATTGAGCATAAATATGTTCCATGCATCTGGAACTAGTTTTCTTTCCCGCGACACTTGTTCCTCCTTTGTAATGTAGCATTCTTTTATTCTTTTTCAAGCTCGATAAAAATTTGAAAAAAACAAAAAAAATCAAATATTCCAAAAAGAGGGGATGACAAATATACACTCTATTTTAGGAAGCAATATAGTCTCTCTTAGACAAAGAATATCCTTTTGTTTTTTCATCAAGCATTGGGATCTAGTATGACCTTAGGAATATGTTCTCACTACATATAATTATGTCCTCCTCCGTTTGGTTACTCTTCCAAACTTTGGGCATAAAGGGTTTCGGGAGATGGACATATAGTGCTATACAAGTCTTGGTTTGGGTGAAGTGGGGACTTGGCAGTTATCTTCTTTGTGTCTATCCGTATGACAATTACACTACACGACTTGCCCTATCGCATTTTGACATGAGTGTTGGTCATGGTCTAATGTGCGCTTCTTCATTTTTGTTGGATGTTATTTTGGCTAGAGTTCGTGGATAGTGGAAGTGCTCACAATCTTGAAAAATAAGTTCTCAAGGCTTAAAACATAACTCCAAATGTATTATGGACCCTTGGATGTGAAATATAGTCAATGAACCAAATGACAATGAATGGATTATAGTTGTGGGTGAATTTTTGATATGTTACTTCACTTATGTTAATGGATATTTAATTTATATTAATTCATATTTAATTTTTCATTATATGGATTAATCCATAGTTTTATTTTTCTTTGGAATTTCATTTAAAATTATTTCGAAATGGAAAAAAATTAATTATAAAATCATTTATCAAAATTTTCAAGCCTTTTCATAAATATATAATATTATAAATATAATTAATTAAAATTATTAATAAAAATAAAAAAATAAAATATGTTAATAATCAAAATACTAAAAATTGATTTTGCATAAGTAATGTTTTTTTTTTCAATTGATTACCTTATGGTAGTTGTGAAAACCTATAAAAAGTTTAATTTTTAAGTATGTATTAAGCTCATGGTTTGAATATTTGGATACTAGAGTATGAAGTTAGTGTGATAACAATACCTTATAAAAATAATATTAGCAACTAGATAAATTTGTATTTTTTTTTTTTAATATTATAGATGATATACAACATTTTAATTTAAAGTGATGTTGATGATGATGATTAATGCCCATTGAGACAAATTGGTCTTTCTGATCTTAAGAGGGTAAGGGATTACTTGAAATTCTTTAGAATTTTGTTTCTGTGCTCGAAAAGCATCAAGATAAGCTTTCCAAGATCACCATAGTTTTGTTGAGTTAAAATGTTAGGAAGGTTGGCAGTGTGACAAATATTTTGAAATTGAGATATGATCTGGGTATAGGCTGGACAATCTAAGAGAAATTTCTTTTCATCTTCAACCCTCTTAGTGTCAAAAATATGACACACTCTTTCATCCCATAGCGTTTTAGGAATTGATCAATGCCCAGTTTCACTATGGAGTTCATGATAATTTTTTCTTATCTTAGCAATGCTTATTTTTTTCTTTACACTTGTCAAAACATAGAGATAATTTTCATCTTCTAGATTAGGGTTGATTACCTCCTTATAATACCTTAATTTTATTTTTTCCCGTGACTCTTTTTCACAACACATTTTCTCCTTAAATTTTGGGGTGAGTGCAAGCCAATGATGGTCTCTCATGATGCATTAATGGCAATGCAAACCTAGAAAGAATACAATTTGTTAACTTGGAGGGATTATTCAAGGTACTTTTACAATGAATTTAAATATTGTGTAAGAAGATGAAATGTAGGAAATTGAATTAGATTTCCAAATATACAATTTTTATTCATATACATTGTGAATAACTAGGTCAAATGATTTTTTTTAACAGGGGTATCTTAATTTTCCAACAAAATATAAGGTATATGTTTTTGTTCGTGCAAGTGTTGAGTATCTTAACACAGAATTTTGTTCCAAAAACTTGTATACTTGTAGTGAACCCATTTTTCTTATGTTGTATATTTTTTAGAAAATTTTAATATTAATTTTATATTTTTTTTAAATTATCAAAGTCAACATATGCTTGAAATTACAATGTCTTTTGTTCGTGTAGGCTAAGAGGGTATTAACATGATCAAAACAATTTTTTTTCATATATCATAGGTATCGGTCTCCTCTAGTGCCTCATATAACTCATTTGAGAAATGGTTAAGTCGAGAAAAAGTTATTGTAGAAATAAGAGGCATGTATTCTAGGATTTTGATATAGGTGAAGACAAAAATAGATTAAAAATAGTAAACAATATTTATTTGAAAAAAAATTATATAATTGAAATCTACATAGCTGGCTCGATCTATGTGTATAGTTTCGTCAACAACTGAGTTGTTTATCCTGTAGAAAAATAACATCAAAGACAAAGATATAGAGGGGTATTTACAAAAATTGCGTTTTTTTATCAATTTGCAGACCGAACCACTAGGTTTTTCATTATGAACCTAAATATGAGCCAACCAATTCACCATACACCTTGTTAATACCACCCAAAAAATTTGAATTCAAAAGAGCACACACATGTTTTAGGAGCATGCACACGTTCTAGGAGCATTCAGATGTTCTAGGAGTGGACACGTTCTCTAGGAGCGTGCACACGTTCTAGGAGTGCAAACATGCTCTAGGACACATGCTCCCATAAATCATTTCTTTCTCTATCTTTGTCTTCCCTCTCCTACATCTATCCACCCCCCACTCCCCCCCTCACTATCTCACTCTCCCTCTCCCTCTCTACCCCCTTGTCTGTCTCTCTCACACTCTTATACATGGTAAGAGCTAGACATGGAAATA